>MU269985.1:48197884-48602884 GCA_021432705.1 Caranx ignobilis | reverse complement strand
GGGGACGACCTGCTGCGACACTGATCCACCAGCCAGCGCAAACAATCCACCGCGTAATGGCCATGATTAGGAGGGAGGGATGAGATCTGAGCTGTGGGCTGGCTCCAGAGGGGAAAGAGAAGCAGGGTGAGAGCGCTGAGCGTGGAGGGACTCGCTCTTCTCGGCCTCATGTTGATCTTGTGACTCTTTACTCTCACCCAGCTTTCCCACCCCCCCCATCCACAAAACACACAAAACACACCCCCAGAGGACAACAGTATTATTCTGTCAACATCTGAGAGATCTGCTTTTACTTTCCTTCTCCGGGACGCCAGTCACACACACACACACACACACACACACACACACACACACACACACACAGAGGTGAACGCATGCAGAGCAGCTGAAATGAAAGGTCAGTGTTGATCTGACTGATGGAAACAGAGAGGTGTTGTGTTGTGTTGTGTGGAGGAGAGGGACCTGGTCTCAGTGGACGCTGAGTTACAAAGAGAGAGGACAGAGAGGACAGACACAGAATGGGGTGAATGTGAGAGAAGACAGGATTCAACATTCCTTCACATCACAGCAAAGTCAAAGACTCGTCTGTAACTTTGACGATGAGGAGGAGAAGCCACGATGTGAGGAGGCTGAGACACACGGGTATGAACTGCTTACAGAGGAAACATGTTGCGTCTGTTCGTTTAAATACAATGAGATCGTTACAACGTAGTTTGAGGCCGTGTCATCGAGCTGGGTCCAGTTCCACAGGAACGCTGTTTCACTGAGCTCAGATGAGAGGCTATAAGGTGGTGACCAGGTGATCACCTGCAGGTGTGAGGCTGTGTGCACACATACACATACACACCCACATCCATCCAGGTATGTTTACATGTAAACAAACACTGAGCTCCACGGAGACTTTTCCTTCTTCTTATGTTTTGAGCTGCATTAATCTCACTGTGCTCTGCCTCCTCAGGTTGAGCTGTTACAGTGACCATGATGACCCCTCCCTCAGTGAACAGACCGACAGCAGCAGCGCTGTTACTCCCCGGGCTGGTGTTGTTCAGGTTCCTGCCGCCCCCTGCTGGACACACAGTGAACTCACAGGAAGGGTCTGTACCGGTCCGGTGTAACGTGATGTGGTCGGAAACACACCTTTCTCTCCGGTTTTGTAGTTTTATTCCAGAGGTGACCAGAAGAATGTGAGGAACCTACATCTGGTGATTTTAATGTGATACAAGTGATGTTTGTTCCAGATGTTGTTATTGTCAGAAAACAGCTGTAAAGTAAAGACAGTGAACTTGTTGACTGATCAATAGACAAGCGCAGATCTTTATTCAACACAAAACACAAATGCATGAAAATAAGTGACTTTTTCAATCTGTGATTTTTTTTTTTTTGTCGGATTATTTTATTTTATTTCATTGATTTTACCTTTATTTTTTATTTATTTTTTATCTTTTATTGTTTCCTTTGTATTTTACTTGTTTTACAATCTGTGTGTGTGTTTGTGTGTGTGTGTGTTCGTGTGTGTGTGTGTGTGTGGTGAGCTGTCGTCGTGTAGTGGTGACGTGTCTCTCCGGTGCCTCCTCCTCCTCCTCCTCCTCCTCCTCCTCCTGACTGAGACTGACCGGGTTCAGATTGACTCGGAGGAGCAGCGGCTCTCAGACCTTCAGACCTTCAGCGCTTCAGTGGAGACCGTGGAGACATCATGGGCAGTGAGTATCCTCCTCCACCTCCTCCATGTCCTTCTCTCAGATGTTCACACACCGTTCACACTCGGTGGTGAACCGGACACACTCACTGCTCCGTCTCTGTGAACTTAGTGAGCGCTGCTGCCGCTGGTAGCATGCGGCTAGCTCCCGGTGCTAGCGCGCTAGTTGGCAGCTTCTTTTGAGACATTAAATATCAAATGTTGATCCGATCAGGTTTGTATTGGTTCAGATAAACGCAGACTGTGTCGTTTAAAGGCTGGGCTCCCTCCGCCTGTTGAGGATTTAGACGCTGGGCTCTGCCTTGTTAGCATCTTTGAGCTAACTTGTTAGCCACTCATTCAAAGACATTGACAGTCTAGTGATGACGACGCATAACAGAGCCGGTGTTGTCCCGAGCTGCTGCCGCTGTGCACGCGCTCAGCTCCTGTCAGAAAACACACACACACACACACACACACACACACTCAGAGACACACGGTGTTGAATTTGTCTGAAATCTTTGGTTTTAGTTTTTGTTCATTCAGATGTTCCCTGATCCGCCCCCCACCCCCTCCGTGACTGCCACGTCCCCCCGGCGAGCAGCTCCTCTGCCCGGGTCGTTAACTCTCTGTCCTCTGCCTGTTTCCAGTCAAATTCCTGGAGGTGATAAAACCTTTCTGTGCGGTGCTGCCGGAGATCCAGAAACCGGAGAGAAAGGTGCGTTTCTGATCACATGCTACACCGGTACATTCATAATGCTGATCAATTAATCGGCCATTGATCTGGCTGTCAGCTAAACCTCAGCATGTGTGTGTGTGTGTGTGTGTGTGACCAACAGATCCAGTTCAGAGAGAAGGTGCTATGGACGGCCATCACTCTGTTCATCTTCCTGGTGTGCTGCCAGGTCAGTGTTTCCATACAATCTCCTGCTCCACTCACTGTAGCTCTGTGACAGTCAGACACAGAAGTGATTGATCAGATTGATTGATTGCTGCGTGGGAAACTGTAACTGCTCTTAGTAACTTATAGATTATATTTCATTGATCACGTTGTGTACAAAACATCTTAAAGTGAGAGAACTGGCCATTAACATGACGTTCACTGATCCACAGTGACCTATGACTGAAGGGCAGCAGTACAGTAGTGATTACAGTCGTGATGTATGAAGTCAGGCCTGAAGTCTGTGTATTGTTCCCATCAGACAGGAGGAGGAGGAGGAGGAGGAGGAGGAGTCTATTCAGGGAGATGATAAAATTGATCCTGAGTTGCATCTAGTTGATGTTTGCTGTTGTTAAAGCACCTCACACCCTGTGTTCCTCCAGATCCCCCTGTTTGGCATCATGTCCTCAGACTCTGCAGATCCCTTCTACTGGATGAGAGTGATCCTGGCCTCCAACAGAGGTCTGAGCTCGGCTGACAGCTGAATCAAATAACAGGTCAGGCACACACCTGTCCTCCTGCCGGTTTGACTAACTACCTATAAACGTCTCCGTCTCCAGGTACGCTGATGGAGCTGGGTATCTCTCCCATCGTCACCTCAGGCCTGATCATGCAGCTGCTGGCTGGAGCTAAGATCATCGAGGTCGGAGACACGCCGAAGGACAGAGCTCTTTTCAACGGAGCTCAGAAACGTCAGTGAACTCATCATCAGCTGCTCATTTGTGCTCACTGTGTTGATTTGTTTTATGTTATTCACACACACACACACACACACACACACATTGTCATCACAAGGACAATACATACATACAGTTCTGCAGGTGCTGGGTGTGTCAGAGGGAAGCTACCTGAAGCTCGTAGTGGGGTCTCACAAACACAACAATGACAGCCATGTCCACTGGACACTGCACAGACAGACAGACACACAGCAGACAGACAGACAGACAGACAGCAGACACACAGCAGACAGACAGACAGACAGACAGACACACAGCAGACAGACAGACAGACAGACAGACACACAGCAGACAGACAGACAGACAGACAGCAGACACACAGCAGACAGACAGACAGACAGACAGACACACAGCAGACAGACAGACAGACAGTCACAGTGAGTAAATGAAACACAGACAGGAAGTGTTCAGTGACTCAGACTCAAGCAGTCGATTCAGTTCTGAATGTGAGACAAAGATCAGGACACAATAATTAAGGACGACGTTAAACGAGACTCTTAACAACTACAGTAATTAAACACATGTTGATGACAGTTGCTTCGTTAAGTTCTTCTTGAAGGTGGAAGTGCAGTGTGACTTGTTGAGCTTGTCATCGAGCTCATTCTGAATCTGCCGTCCTCTGCACACCACACTCAGACTGCTGCGTGTGAGTCTGTTGTGTATTTTGCCGGTGATAAGGTGTTTGCTCCTGGTGTGCAGAGGGAGGCAGGTTGGAACAAGGCCGCATAGTTTATAACTGAGTTTGTGCACAGCCTGGTACGTGGTGTCAGCGATGTGGACCAGGTGACTGTAGATCATATCGATGGAGGAGCGCTCCGCTGGGAGACTGAAAACCACACATGTTTGATGCTCTTGTGGAGAATCTCTAGCTCTGTTGGAAATATGTTGCACCATTTGTTTAGCGTGTCCAGTGACGTCCACAGATCCTGAAACAGGTTCTGTTTGTGCCCTTCAGTGTTTGGAATGATCATCACCATCGGCCAGGCCATCGTATACGTGATGACCGGGATGTACGGAGACCCGTCAGAGATGGGAGCTGGGATCTGCCTCCTCATCATCATCCAGGTGAGAGCAGCTCCACTGTCCTCAGATCTGTATGAACCCACTCGCTGTGTTTCAGCAGTTCAGCTTCTGTTTATCACCACATGTAAATCCCCTTCAGAAGGTGTGACACTTTGAGGTCACATGACCAACAGGTTTGTTTAGATGAGTTAAGTTTACTCACAAAGTGGAACAGGAAGTTGTGCCCTACAAAGACACACACACACACACATGCACCATTTTGTTGTATTCAGTTGTGAAAACAAAAGCTGTAACTTATATGATGAGCATCTGCAGCTGAGTCTCCACACAAACAAACAAACAAACAAACAAACAAATGAAGCAACGTGAGTCCACGTGGGGCTGAACTTCACGTGACTCTGAGCCTCAGAGCTCTGCTCATGACTGGGCCTGTTGTTCCTCCTCAGCTCTTTGTCGCTGGGCTCATTGTGCTGCTGCTGGACGAGCTGCTGCAGAAAGGCTACGGCCTGGGCTCGGGCATCTCCCTCTTCATCGCCACCAACATCTGTGAGACCATCGTGTGGAAGGCCTTCAGCCCCACCACCGTCAACACCGGGAGAGGTACGCAACCACACACGGTGGCACAGTAGCTCAGTTTCCACTGCAGGAACTTCGAGGTCATTTCACGGGACCGGGGCCGTTGGTGCATGTCTCCATTGCAGGAACTGCCCCTAAACTTTTCCTGGGGCTAAACCAGTCCCTGCCTTTGGGTGGGTGCTCTGAAAAACACTTGAGGTTTACATTAGAAAGTGTCTGCACTGCTGCAAACACAACCAAACCAAGAGCAGTAGAAGAAAAACTGCTGCACAGCGATCAAACACAATGATGAAGTCAAAACGTTGCACATTACGTGGCCTTAGTAGTTCGGGGGGGTGCTGCACTGGTCCTGCTCTGCAGAGGAGACACAGGGTTTCAGCAGGAAGCTCCTCAGGGGACACGTCCCTCGTGGTGTTGAGCAGTGATCAGTGTGCTGCCTCACACTTGTGCCTGCTTGTGCTTTCAGGAACAGAGTTTGAGGGAGCCATCATCGCTCTCTTCCACCTGCTGGCCACTCGGACGGACAAAGTCCGCGCTCTGAGAGAAGCCTTCTACAGACAGAACCTGCCCAACCTCATGAACCTCATCGCCACCGTGTTCGTCTTCGCTGTGGTCATATACTTCCAGGTGAGTCTCACCTCACTGCAGACAGTTCAAGCTTTAACTGGTGAATTTAAAAGGCTCAGTTGTTCACACACATGTTCACCCCCCCACCCCCCACCCCACAGGGATTCAGGGTGGACCTGCCCATCAAGTCAGCTCGGTACCGTGGCCAGTACAACACCTACCCCATCAAGCTCTTCTACACCTCCAACATCCCCATCATCCTGCAGTCCGCGCTGGTCTCCAACCTCTACGTCATCTCTCAGATGCTCTCCACTCGCTTCAGTGGGAACTTCCTGGTCAATCTGCTGGGAACGTGGTCTGTAAGTCGACGTTCAGTCACAACCAGTTCAGTTTCTCAGAGTGTTGGTCTCCATGGATGCGTCATACTTCAGATCATCACCACAGACCCGACCTTACTGTCTTACACTTTATTCTCAGGACACTTCTTCAGGCGGTCCGGCCCGGGCCTACCCTGTGGGTGGACTCTGTTACTACCTCTCCCCTCCTGAGTCCTTTGGTTCTGTCCTGGAGGACCCGGTCCACGCTCTCATCTACATCGTCTTCATGCTTGGCTCCTGCGCCTTTTTCTCCAAAACCTGGATCGAGGTCTCCGGCTCCTCTGCTAAAGACGTAAGTTGTGAAGGTTTTCAGACCCGTGGTGTTACGGGATCGTTCTGCTCAGACTGTTGCTCAGAGCTCTGCTCTCTGTCGTCCAGGTGGCCAAACAGCTGAAGGAGCAGCAGATGGTGATGAGAGGACACAGAGAAACATCCATGGTTCATGAGCTCAACAGGTAAAATCTGAAATGTCTGAATATTCAGATTTGTTCCTTTGTCTTTGAATCGTTACGAGGTGATCCACGACCACGATACCGATCATCTGTAAGTGACGTCGGGGGGGGGTCCACAGATGATACCAGTCATCTCTGTAGATGGTGAAGGTCAAGTCAGTCTCACACACCAACATCTTGTTTTATTCCAGTGGCCTGAGACTGAGGGGGGTGGGGGGTGGGGGGGTCAGGGCTACCTGAGCCAGCCCTAACTAAAGCTCTGTCATAGAGGAAGGTCTTCAGCCTGGACTTAAATGTAGAAAGAGTGTCTGCCTCTCTGACCCATGGAGAGAGCTGCTTCCATAATAGAGGAGCCTGGTAACTGAAGGCTCTACCTCCCAGTCTGTGTTCTGGACCAGCTGGAGACTCTTCAGAGAGGTTGTTGGACATCCTGACAGGAGACAGTTACAGTAGTCCAGCCTAGAAGTGATGTGTGTGGACCAGTTTCTCAGCATCACTCTGAGAGGATATTTCTGATCTTAGCTGCACTGTGCAGGTGAAAGAAGGCAGTCCTAGTCACATGCTTTATGTGAGAGCTGAAGGAAAGATCCTGGTCAAAAATGACTCCAAGGTTCCTTGCTGTTGGACTGGAGTTCAGGGTGATGCCATCCAGAGTCGCAGTCTGATTGGAGAATGTGTCCCTGAGATGTTCAGGTCCAAACACAATAACCTCTGTTAGTCAGAGTTCAGTAGCAGGAAGTTAGAAGACATCCAGGATTTGATGCAGGTTGCACACTGTGATTGAACATTTCCAGAACAGCTGCTGTGTCTCTAACCAGCTCATCACATTAACAGTCACTTCCCACAGCGTGTGACTCTCCCCGTCGCCTCTGCTCCTCAGTCATCATGAGTGAACCTGAACTGGTTTTACCACTTGAACAGAAGATGAATCTCTGTCTCTGTCTTGTTTTCTAGGTACATTCCTACTGCTGCTGCCTTCGGTGGCCTGTGTATCGGCGGTCTGTCGGTGATGGCCGACTTCCTGGGTGCCATCGGTTCTGGTACCGGTATCCTCCTGGCCGTCACCATCATCTACCAGTACTTTGAGATCTTTGTGAAAGAGCAGAGCGAGGTGGGCAGCATGGGAGCGCTGCTCTTCTAGAGAAGCCGACGTCCTCCCTCCGCCCACCGACTTTTATTAGGACCACCAACGACCCTGCATCGATTTTCCATCCTGGTGATGAAGCGCCTGCATCTTCTTCACTTGTCCGGTTTCAGGACGTTTGAGGAGTCTCAGCTGAAATGTGACGTTGTTTAGCTGGTACGACCACACAGCGCGTTGCTTCCTCCACATATCTTCCAAAATAAGACAAAGACGTTTCAGTTGCACTTCACCAGATTCTCCACCTGACTCGAGATCACAGCTCCACTGTCTGATTCCACGGCTGAGACGACGTCCTGCAGGAGTTTGGTTCTGTCCTCAGAGGGAGCGCTTCAGTATGCAGGCATACTCGACTGGAGGATGGTGGGAAACCGCCGCCGTCTGCTTGGTGTCATCTCAGTTTCTTCTTTGGCTTTCAACTTTATTTTATTTTTCTGTTCACCTGCCAATCAGGTACAGGTTTGGACCGGGAGCAGAACTGACTGGCGCTGAGTCCCGTTCTGTGTGTTTTCCTGTGTTGTTTTGTTTTGACCCTGTGGTAGGTTTTATTTGACCAGGGTCTGGTAAGAAGAGGAAGTGGAGCTCAGGTTGGGCTCCACCTGTCAAAATTAGGTGTTCATCTTGTTTGTGTGAACAGTCATTGGATATAAAGCATTTGGAGAAGGGTCCAGTCGTCCTGATGTAAGGCATTCCCAGGGAGCTGCAGTATTAACTCACGTCACACTCTTGTTACCCACTTCCTGATATTTGTTTGATTTTTAATTGTCTGCTCTCAGCAAACTCTCATTATTCACTGTTTCAGACCCAACAAATTATGATTTCTGTACATAGGCTATGCATTGAATAACTCTGAATTTGTCTTAAGTGTAAGATAAAGTCTTTTGAATATGTAAAAAAAATAAATACATTTCTGAACAAACTTATATAAAAACAAACTCAAAACCCTTTTGTGGACAAAGACTTGTTGTGTTTGCTTCACTCCTGATGCAGGTGGTGTGTTACTCCAACACAGAGGTCAGAGGTCAGAGGTCTGTTCACTGCAGTGAAACGATGCCGTGGTAAAACACTTATCATCGACTCATCTGTGATCCAGCAGCCGCAGTGCTGATCGATCAGTAAATGTTTTCATGTGTTCATTATTCCATCGACAGAACGTGAATGAGTTCATTCAGCTTTTCATCATGTGACTTCATGGCTTCAGATTCAGACCCTGTGATCAGTCAGTCTGGTCATAAAAGACATTTACTCTCCCCATGATTGAACCATTCAACCAGAGCTGCAGCAGGTCCACTCATAGATCAATCAATTAATTGATCAGCAGAAAAGGAAAATACTTTGGTGTTTGAATAATAATTTCCATGATGGTTTGGTGCTCGTCTTTGTCATGTGACAGTAACGAGGGAGTCTTTGTGTTTGAGGCTGTTTCATCAGACAGAACTAAAGACAGGAAGACGTTTTGCTTTTTTCCCTATAATTTAATGACATTTTGCAGATAAACAACAAGTAATCAATAATAATACTAATAATCAATTACCGCCCTGAACTGACATGTGTCTTTGATAAATGATGTTTGCTTTGAAATGTCATTTTCCATAAACCTCGTGATATTAAGATGATTTTATATGAAAGTGTAGAAATGTTAAAATGATAAAATCGTGTATCAAGTCATCTACGTGATGTTCTTGTTGCAGTGACGGTGTTTGTCCTGCAGGCGGCAGCACCGAGCTCCGGCGGCTGCTCCACCGGAAACAGAGAGGAAGCGGCGGCGGTGTCCGTGCTGCTGCGGCCGGAGGACACGGGACGGTTGTGAAACAGCTGATGGAGTGAGGAGCGGCGGTGCGTGTCCGTGTCCTGCTGTCGGTGGCTCCGATCACACAGACGTTTAATCCACGATCCAAGATGAGCTCAGTCAGAGACGAAGGTAACGACACCGAGCTAACAGGCTAACTGCGCCGCGAGGCTAACTCACGCTCAGAGACACATACAGCTCAGGACGGATGAAGAGACGTGTGGAAATGTGTGTGTTGTGTCAGGGAAGTGTGTGTTTCACCTTCAAGTTTGACCCCGGTCAGTCAGGTGTAGGTAGGTACGTCACTGAGCAGTTATTGATCGATTGATTTTCTATAGGTCCGGAGGGATCCGGTGGTTCACGTGTTCATGTTTCAGGTGTAAAGGAGACGTTTACAGTGTTGAGTCAGGTCAGAGCTGACTGACACTGCTGATCACTTCATGTCTTAAAATCCACATTAAACATACTGAAAATCAATCAATCAATGATGACGTCAGCGTCACTGAGCTGTTTGATCAGACTCTGAGTTTGTCTTTAGTTTCAGAGGGAAACATCAGCAGCTGATGCTCAGCTTCATGTAACTGGATGGATCAGTGTTTAAACCTCTGTGTGTTGACCTCTCTGTCTGAGATGAGCTCTGTGCCTGGGGCCTCGGTCAGGCCTCACAGGGGCCGAAGCCCTGGTCGGTTCAAACCAGCTCCACTGAAGCGTCACTATCAACAGGGACTGACTCAACATGATTGATTTTACTCTCCATTCATGTTGGTTAAGTCTGTTAACAGTGAACAGATGAGTCCAGACTATATCTGTGTACATGATAAAAGCTGTGACTCCTGCCTGCTATCAATGATCTCATTGGTTCATTGTTTCCTGTCGATCGTCCAATCAATAAACCAATACTTAGTTCAGCAGGTGAAGAGTTTCACCATTGTTTTCTGTTTTACAGGTAAAGACCGAATCATCTTCGTCACCAAAGAGGACCATGCGATGCCGAGCAGCGCCGAGCTGGTGGAGGAAGATCCCAACGACCCGTACGAAGAGCGAGGTGAAGCCGACGGAGGAAACTCTGAGGGAAATCAGTACGTTTACTACTGAGGTTAAAGCTCCTCTCTGTCTCTGTCTCTGTCTCTGTCTGTCTCTGTCTCTGTCTCTGTCTGTCTCTCTTGTCCCAGGTCTGATTCTTCCCAATGGGGAGATCAACTGGAACTGCCCCTGTCTGGGGGGGATGGCCAGTGGCCCCTGTGGGGCTGAGTTCAAAGATGCCTTCTCCTGCTTCCACTACAGTAAAGAGGAGGTGAAGGGCTCCGACTGCCTGGAGCCGTTCAGGGCCATGCAGGAGTGTATGCAGCGTTTCCCAGAGTTCTACCCACAGGAGGAGGAGAAGGTGGAGAAGGAGCAGGAGCCTGGAGCAGAAGCTCCTGAAACACTAGGTACAAACTCTACACCAGCCTCGGAGCAGCACTTGAACGCCTCGCAGCCAAACACAGAGAGCTCAGAGGGAAGATAATGATGACTCCACATCTGTGTGAAGAACCGTCACAGTCAGTCCAACGTGTTTTATTCCAGCTGCTGTTACAGACGTGTCGGCGTCTGGCAGCTGGAAAACTGAACGACCAAAGTCGAAGGAGCGACAAAGTAAAAAAACAACACAATCTCTCATTTATCATGATGTTTCCTGAGCTGCAGCTGAACAGCTGGACAGATGTTCAGTCTGTTGGATCATGTGACAGAGCAGGAGGCGACTGAAGCAGAAAAACCCTCCGTGGTTAACTGATCCATGAAAATACATTTTACTCATAAATGGACCAGGACCCGTTGGTCAGAAGGACGGGACTGAAGCAGCAGGTTCCACCATGAGACTAAAAATGATCAAACGTCACTTCTGCTTTTTTTTTTTCTCAGAGCTGACAATCAGACAAAAACCATGAGCTTTAGTTTCACCTGGACTTTAAACATTATATTTATGAGCTGGACTTATATTTTTATAAAACTAATATGATGTACTGTATAAAGAACCTGATGATGTTGAGCCCAGATGAAAGAATCAGACTGAGGCTGATAACATACGGTATCTGTACGTTCTTACCTGTGCTGTTTTCTTTGGTGTGAAGTCTTTAGCATTTTAAATGTTCTGTGTCTGTTACACAAGGTTGCAGGACGAGGAATGTGCAGACGGACACGAGTTTAATCTCCAGCTGCTGCTTCAGCTAATTCACAACCTGAAACTTTCACCTCCACTGAACTCGAAGTAAAAATACTGTCGGCAGTTTCAGAATAAATCGTGTGAATCCTCTGTGGCTGCTGTGAGTCGATCGCTCAGTGTCTTTTACCTGTTTTAGTAAAACCCAGATTTTACAGAGAAGAGAAACCTGTGAGCTGCAGGTGTGTCACACTGAACACACGTCTCTGAACTGAATCATTACATTGACCCACTGTGTTTTGTTGGTGCATTCCTTCACTGTCTTTGGTTTTGTAACAGATGCACGTGCAACAAAGAGACTAATAGTGAGTTGTAAAAGTCTCTGTGAGCCTTGGTGGGTCAGAAAGGTGCAGATCTCCTCTGTGGGGTCAGTGGGAGTCAAACAACACGACTGCAGTAAGTGTATTGGATCGTGGCAGCAGCTGTGGACTCGTCCAAAGGTTCTGACTCTGAGTTACATGTTAAAGACTCGGGTCAGAGATCTGAGCTGATGTTTGTCCACTTCCCTCAGGGATCAATAATTACCAAACACCCTCTCTCTGCGTCTCATTGGTGGACACAGAGGGACAGAGACCACTGAGAGTCCAATGGGACGCAGAGAGTCCGTCCTCAAAGAGCTTGTCCTCCCTCTGCTCTGAGGATCATTGTCAGTGTGCATCCACACAGGAAGCAGCCACGATGTCGTCTCTGAAGGAGATCTGCAGCGGTTTACCTCTGGACCCTCTGCCACAGAACCGGGGCCGAGACCCCCGCGTCCCCCACGCTCCAGTCCGGACCCCGAACCTGACGGCAGACGAGGAGCGCGTGAGTAAAAACACCAACCACATAGAAACCTGTGAGCAGACAGCAGCAGTTCATCTCGTCTTTTCACAGGTCAACTGTGTCTTTAAAGACGGTCAGTTGTTACAGTGCGTGTGACCGTCACCAGGCCTCTCTGGGAACTGGTTCATCAAACTATACTGGGTGTAGTTTCCTTTGTGAGTGACAGAGGGCAGAGCTGCACCACGGAGGGTCGAGGGGGGAGCAGAGGACAGACAGGATGACACATACAAACATGAAGGAAATGGGGAAAAAACAGGAAGTGCAACTAGAGTGAAGTTTCCCAACAGGAAGAGATGCAGCACTGATCAGCAGAAGTGTGGGTTAGTGGACGACGGGTCCACAGAGTAACTGAGCAGGTATCAGTAATGTCCCTGTGGACGTCATCACGAAGTCACCTGTGATCCAGCAGCTCACCATCAGACGTGTGAGCGCAGGTGACGTCAGCACGTCATGTTGCATCAGCTCAGTTCAAACATCAAACGCTGAGGTCAAAGGCTTCGGTCAATAATTAAGAGACAAACAGAGACGAGTCAAACTTTTCCCTCTGATGTTACTGAAACACTGATGCGTTCACTGACCTGCTGTAAACGCCTGTTCCCTGCAGTTGGCTCTGAGAAATGCTCTGCGTTACTTCCCTCCCTCCCATCATGCAACACTGGCTCCTGAGTTTGCTCAGGAGCTGCGACAGTACGGACACATCTACATGTACCGGTTCTGCCCCGCGATACAGATGAGGTGAGAAACCTGCTGTTACACTGTCGGCATCTGTGTCTGTTATCGACACACACACACACACACACACACACACCAGAGCAGGGTCCATACAACAGGAAACACATTTACACACATGAACAAAACAACCTGAACATGTCACAGTCATTTTTCCTCAGAGTCAGATCTGATTTCAGCTCAACACTGTGAACTCATTCAAACACACTGTGCACCACGAAGCTCCTGATGCATCATGGGAAACACAGTTTGTAGAAGTTCAACACAGGTGACATCACTCAGACACAACAACTCAGAAGTGTTCACACAACAACAGGTGATGAAAATGACATGAAGCAGGTCAGAGGTCAGAGGTCAGAGGCTGATGAAGGTGCAGGTGTGACATAAACAACAGAGGGGAGATGAAAGAGCTGGGTGGAGCTGCAGCACCTGAACCGTCAGTGTCTGTGTGTGTGACCTGTGCCTCTGCTCCTCAGAGCCTACCCCATAGACCAGTACCCCTGCCGCACACGTCAGGCTGCAGCCATCATGTTAATGATCATGAACAACCTGGATCCAGCTGTGGCTCAGGTGAACCTCCTCTTCTTCTTCTTCTTCTTCTTCTTCTTCTTCTTCTTCTTCTCTTCCTCTTCCTCTTCCTCCTCCTCCTCCTCCTCCTCCTCCTCCTCCTGCTCCTCCTCTTCAGCTTGTCTTCACTCGATGTGTGTGAACTGAACTTCTCTGTTTCATTTGTTTCACAGTTTCCTCAGGAGCTCGTCACCTATGGAGGGAATGGACAGGTGTTCTGTAACTGGGCCCAGGTGAGTCCTCAGGTTACCTTTGTGTTTCTCTTGTGTCTAATCGGATTGATACCAGTGATGTGTGTGTGTGTGTGTGTGTGTGTGTGTGTGTGTGTGTGTAGTTCCGCCTGGTCATGCATTACTTGAGTGAGATGACAGAAGAACAGACTCTGGTCATGTACAGTGGACACCCCCTCGGCCTGTTCCCCAGCCTGCCCTCCTCCCCCCGAGCCATCATCACCAACGGCATGGTAACACAACACACACACACACACACACACACACACACACACACACACACCCTGATGTGTTCACACATTAAGGGGAACCTCTGATGTTTCTCCAGGTTATTCCAAACTACTCCTCCAGAGACCAGTATGAGAAGATGTTTGCTCTCGGTGTGTCGATGTGAGTCTCCTCCTGTTGGTTCTGACTCATGTTGATCCTCTCAGGCGTGTGCCCTTCACTGTCCGTCTGTATTTTCAGGTACGGTCAAATGACAGCAGGAAGCTACTGCTACATCGGCCCCCAGGGGATCGTGCACGGGACAATGGTGACTAACACAAACTCACACACATCTGCTGTGTAGAGGACGCACAGGTCGAATTTGTTGAGTGTCTGACCATGACTTCTAGAGAGTGTGTGAAGTCACAGAAACTTTTACTTTGGTAAAAAAAAGAAAAACAAAATGTTCAGTATTTTCAGTGTTGAGGAGGATCATGTGGATGAAGTACCTGTAAAGGTAAAGGTGTGTCAGGATCAGATGGAGGTTCACTGCCTCACATGAAGCCAGCGCTGCTTATCATCACGACTATTAGACCACACGTTGTCTGTAACGTTTGCTTCCTGTTTGTTTTCTGTGCAGCTGACTGTGCTGAACGCTGGACGCAGATACCTGGGCTCAGATGACCTCAGGGGGCGTGTCTTCGTGACCTCTGGCCTCGGGGGCATGAGCGGAGCTCAGGCTAAAGCCGCCGTCATCGCTGGTTGTATCGGCGTCATCGCTGAGGTCGTTTACCTTTAATAAGTTAAAAGTGTCTGATGTGAGGTCATGTGATGTGAGGTCATGTGATGTGAGGTCATGTGATGTGAGGTCATGTGATGTGAGGTCATGTGACAGTGAATCTTGTGTCTGCAGGTGGACGAGGCTCCGCTCAGGAAGAGACATGAACAGGGCTGGTTGATGGAGGTGACCAGCAACATGGAGCACTGCATCCAACGCATCAGGTGACACACAGGAAGTTATTGATCACAAATATTTATCGTCTCTGATTGATACTTTTAGATATAACTGCATTAATGGCATGAGGGTTTGGACACGATGATCTTTAGTGTCTGTGTTTCTCTACTGTTTCTACTGATTTGACACCAGATCATCGTGTGTGTGTGTGTGTGTGTGTGTGTGTGTGAAACCTTTACTTGTAAAGTAACCAGCAGCTACAGTCAAATAAATGAGTGATAAAAAAGTAAAACATTATATGAGAGATGAGGTGGAAACACACGAGTAAAGTACCAGTGACTCAGGTTTGTACAAAGTTCATTTTGTTTGTGTTGGTTTGTTTTAAATCTTGGAAATGAACACGGCCTCTAACAGGAGCTCCTGCTGAGGCGTTCACTGACCGCTGTCATGTTGATGTCTTACAGAGAAGCCAAGAGGTCCAAGACTCCCCTCAGCCTGGGTTACCATGGCAACATCGTGGACTTGTGGTGAGTTGGTGCGCAGCGATACATCAGTTTGATCCTAAACGAACACATCGATCAGACACTGACACATATCATCGTTCGTAAGCTGCGCCTTTATTTTGAAGTTCCTCTGGCAGGTCTGAGTTTCTGCTGCTGTTTAGTGGTTTTTATTTGCAAAGACGTGTGTGAAGCTAAATTACTGAGATCTGAAAATATTCCACTCTCCTCCTCCCCCCCTCCTCCCTTCTCCCTCCCCCTCCCTCAGGGAGCGGCTCCTCTCTGAGTACCAGAAGACCGGGGAGCTCCTGGTGGATCTGGGTTCAGACCAGACTTCCCTTCACAACCCGTTTAACGGAGGCTACTACCCGGTCCAGCTGAGCTTCAGCCAGGCGAACCAGCTGATGTCGACCGATCCCGACCGCTTCAGAACCATGGTCCAAGAGAGGTGGAGCTGACACGGACACTGTGACAGACTTCCTGTCTGTAACATGTTGGTGCATTAAACTGAAATCACGTGTGTGTGTTGCATGTTTCACAGCCTGAGGAGACACATCCAGGCCATCAACCAGCTGTCTGATGCTGGCATGTTCTTCTGGGACTATGGCAATGCATTTCTGCTGGAGGCTCAGAGAGCAGGTCAGAGGTCAAAGGTACACCACACAGATAATAAACATCATCATCAAGCCCACATCATCACACTGATGAGCTGTGTCTGTCGGGTCCTGTAGGAGCAGAGGTCAAGAAGGTCGGAGGAGGAGCAACAGAGTTTCGTTACCCGTCGTATGTGCAGCACATTATGGGGTGAGATTATTACTTATGATTTAAATCCTGTGATAGAAACAGTAAACGTTGAGACCAGAAAGAGACAGAGAGACAAAATCCTCCTTCAGAAGTACTTTGGAAACAAGAGAAGACGTATGACATCATAAGGAAACGTTGACTAATAATACGATCAATGAGGGTGAAAGCAGCTGGAAGCAGAACTGGATGATCAATAACTCTGCAGAGTTTGTAGTTTGATTTCTCTTTATTTACTGTCATTATAATTTTCTTTCACTGTGCACATACAAACATGGATGCAGGTGTGTTTCAGTGCATTTGTGTGTATTGATGTGTGTATTGATTATTAAATGATTATATCTTTGAACTCATAATGAAGACACAGTGAAGAATAAAAAAGAACAAAAAGGACGAATGAACTGCTCAGATATTTGTTCCTATGATGATGGATCCTTGGCCCTCTCCTGTCCATCCTCTGACCTCTGACCTCTGACCTCAGGGACATCTTCTCGCTGGGCTTCGGTCCGTTCCGTTGGGTCTGTACGTCTGGTGATGCTCAGGATCTCCGTGTGACCGACGACATCGCTGCTTCAGTCCTGGAGGAGATCAGCGCCAACGTGACCGATCGGATCCGGCAGCAGTACAGTGACAACATCCGCTGGATCAGAGAGGCCGGAAAACACAAGATGGTCCTGACCTCTGACCTCTGACCTCTGACTCTCTCTGAGTGTGAGTCGCAGACGAAGTGACAACATCATCTCCTCTGTGTCCGTGCAGGTCGTTGGATCTCAGGCCAGAATCCTCTACTCTGACCAGAGAGGACGAGTCTCCATCGCTCTGGCGATCAATCGGGCCGTCGCTGATGGAAGAGTTTCTGTAAGAGCTGATGATTGATCCTGATTCCTGATCAATCAAAGTCTTCTGCTCCATCTCACCAGTGCGTTTGATCTGTGTCCCTCAGGCTCCTGTGGTCATCAGCAGAGATCACCACGATGTCAGCGGCACCGACAGTCCGTTCAGAGAGACGTCCAACGTTTACGATGGCTCCGCCTTCTGCGCAGGTACACTCACCTCCACACAGCTGATCACACCTATTGATCTGTTCCACAACTGATCAGACCTGTTGATCAGTTTGACAGATATTAAAGCTACTGATCAGTTCACGACAGCTTGATTGATTGATTGATTGATTGATTGATTGATTGATTGTCTTACAGACATGGCGGTCCAGAACTTTGTTGGTGATGCGTTCAGGGGAGCTACGTGGGTCGCTCTGCACAATGGAGGTGGCGTTGGATGGTGAGCTTTGCTGCCTGTTGTCGTCTGTGTCTGCTCCACCTGGTGATCAATACTCGCCTGTCAGCACAGGTGAGTATTGATCACTGTGTCACGTGATGTTTCTGTTGCCCTGCAGGGGCGAGGTGATGAACGGAGGCTTCGGTTTGTTGCTGGACGGATCAGAAGAAGCAGAACAACGAGCTCGACTGATGCTGAACTGGGACGTTTCCAACGGAGTGGCTCGTCGCTGTTGGTCTGGAAACTCGAACGCCTACGACACCATCCAGAGAACCATGGAGGAGCACCGACAGCTCCGGGTCACCATGCCCTTCCCTGTGCAGGACGAGCGCGTGCTGGAACGGGCCCTGCAGGGTTAACAGAGCCACGGCCTGGGTCCAGGTCCAGCTGCTGACCTGCTCAGTGATGATCGTCTCACACAGGTTCTGAGTCATGGCATCAGTCAGCTCAACTGCTTCAGTGTTTCAGCTCAACTGCTTCAGTGTTTCAGCTCAACTGCTTCAGTGTTTCAGCTCAACTGCTTCAGTGTTTCAGCTCAACTGCTTCAGTGTTTCAATGTATGAAAATATCTTTTTGTGGTGGAAATTAAACTGGAACTCTTTATAAACTGCAACCAACAGTTCATGAGTCATTTGTGACACGATATTGTAAAAAAAAAAAAAACATACACAAACATAACATTAAGACTTTGACTCAACAAAATCAAATCACCTGTTGTATTGACTATCAACATTTTGTTTATCTCATCGTTGTATGTCACTGCACCAACACTGACAGTTCAGCACCGGACTGTTGCTGAGCTCAGGAACCTGGAGAACCTGGAGAACCTGGAGAACATCAGTGTTTATATTACTTTCATGTCTGTGTTTCACTTTTTCGCCTGACACTCACTTCATTTGGTTACTGACAGACACCGCGTACAATGAGTCCAGTGAATTTGCATGTTCAGCTGCTGAACTGGAAACTGATTCACAGCAGTTACTGTTACAGGAGCGGCTTCATTCAGAGGAGGAGGAGGAGGAGGAGGATGAAGGTGAAGCTGTGAGTGAACACCACGGAGCTGTGGTGATGGCGTCCGCTCTGGTTCCTGGATGTTCGGTGATGAGCGACCTGCTGACGATCCGTGAGAAAGGGATCCTGTTCACTCTGCTGCCGCCTGAGTGGAAGGTCAGTTCAGCCTGTCAGCCAGAACTCACCTGGTGTCTGTGTGTGTGCAGGTAAACCAGCCACAGGTGGGTCAAGGATAAACAGCTTCAACACTAACGAAGGATGAGCAGTTAGAAAAACAGAGAGAGTGTTATCATCCACATGTAAATGTAACGTATGGACATATATATATATATATATATATATATATATATATGTACCTTTGAAATGAAAGTCCATTTATTTACTACATACATTCATGTACATTCAATCCATACAAACCTGTGTGTTTATATTGATGTAGGCCTGTGTTTGTTTACATAAATATATGTCCATGTCTGTTTATGTGAACGTTATGAACAGTGGGCTCAGAAGCCTGAGGCCTGTTTCCAGAATGTAAACATACGTCAATATTAATGTGGACGTCAAAAAGAAAAACATGGGATTAATGAAGTCCTTTTTATTCCTGTAGGTGATAATCACACAGGTGACGTCTCTCTGTGTAGGAACATTTGGTTTACGTTACGTTTCTGTCACTTCTGCTTCAATCTTCTTGTTTAATCTCTGTGTTGGTTGAAGAATTAAAATCTGGATCGTGGTTGTCTACTCTCAGCTCCTGCTGTGGCTCACATCTGCTCTTATCAGCTCTTATCAGAGGAAGCTGCAGCATGAATGGATTTTCTGTTCGGCCTGTTTTGTTTAGTCACTGTGTGATGTTTGTTTTTCCTGGAGCTTGTTCCTGTTTGTCGACCGGCTGCTGAGAGCTGTGACACGACTTTTTACAACGTAAAGACACGTGAATGATCACTCACTGATCGATAAAGACGAACAGTCAGGAGTCATAAGGTTTAAATCCTGGGTCACACTCACTCCCCCAGACATTAAAACAGTTGGTTGTGCAGCTCAGAGGACACACGGTGGAGTGAGAGATGGAACTTGTTTTCATCAGATCGATCTTTGTCTAAATGGACATTTAAATGAAACCAGACAAACAGAAACAAAGAAATTCTGGGTTTTTAATGGAACAGAGTTTTGTTTTTGATTGATCTTCAGTAACTGAGGAGAAATGTGACGTCTCTGTGTCTCAGCTGATTAAAACCACGGTGGCTCAGGTGCTGGAGGCCAAACAGAGCGGAGACGAAGCTCCAGGCTGGTGTCGGGTCGGCTGTGGTGTCGTCTGTCTCATCGAGGACAAGTCTGTTCACTCCTACTTCCTGCGTCTGTACTGTGTCAAGGTGAGAGGGGACACACACACACACACACACACACACACACACACACACACACACACACAGAAACAGACACGTGACAGCTTCCTGTTGCTCTCATTGGTTCACTTCAGCTTCAGTTTGTTGTTTCATGTAACATGTCCTTACATCACATTTCCATATATGCAGTATATGTACATACACTGTGTTTCATACATGGGATATATGCACATGTAAAGTGAAAACATACGTGTTACATAGTGCCGTGCTGCTCAGTACAGGTCTGGTTCAGTAGCTACAGTGTCATGGGGGAGACCACTGACTTCCATCATATTCTGCTTTACTGAGATGCACCTGTATATCACTTTATATCTGTGTGTCTGTATTGCTGGTTGTGTTTGTACGTCTCCTCATGTCACCACTGTCATATCTGTTGTCCGGTGTTTCCCTGAACGCAGCGCGCCAAGTTACTGTGGGAGCAGGAGCTGTACGTCCCCTTCAAGTACACTGCAACCCGCTCGTTCTTCCACACGTTCCCTGCAGATGTAAGTGAGTCTGTGTCACAGCATCAGAGTCACACAGAGTGTTGTACTGATTTAAGGTGACTCACTGTGATCCACACAGGGCCACCAGGTCGGCTTCAACTTTGCCGATGAGACGGAGGCTGAGGAGTTTGAGCTGTCAGTGAAAGCTGTTCAGAGACAACAAGGTGAGGACAACAACAGCTACACACAGCAGAGCAGTGGTTGAACCTGTCTCACTCGTCTCCATGTACGTCCCTCTGTTTCCAGACATGTTTATGACAAAGACAGTGGACAATGAAACAATGAACCCACCTGAGCCAGGGTAAGAACAACAGCAGCACAGTATGGATGTAAACTGGTGCAAAAGTGACAAGTCAAACAGATGGTTCACTTTCTTCTTCTTCTTCTTCTTCTTCACTCAGGGACCAGTGTTTGTCAGAGGAGGCACCAGTCAGCGTCTCTCCTCCAGCCTCCAGCCCAGTGAGTCAACATACTACAACCATCAACCATCAGACACAGACACAGTCTAATGAGTCTAATGAGCCTGTAATCAGTGTGACTGTGTGGTGTGAAGTTCAAGGACCTGGACCTGGACCCGGCCATCAGACGACTGCTGGTGCAGGCAGAACTCCCTGTGGAGGAGCTGAAAGACAAAGACGTGGCCGAGGCCGTCGACTGCATCATAAACAGATTTGGAGGACTGAAGGCCGTCCAGGGTGAGCTGAGGGGCAGAGGTACTGCGTCTTTAAGAGATGTCACAGTAATTTAATATATACACAGCAGATATGTAGAAGAGTGTTTAAGGTGATGCAGGAGGTTTAGAGATAATATTCTGCAAGGATTTACAGGCCTGGCCTCTCAGACGCTGCCACGAGCTGCAGGAGCCTCCATCTCCACCGCTCTGAGGAAAGGACCCTTACCACCGGTCCCCTCCATCACAGGCAGCACCTCCATCACCTCCATCGCGTCCTCCCAGCAGACGTCACCTGGACCAGGGGAAGTGGACCAGCTCCACATTCCTCCTCCTCCACCTGCTCCAGCTCCAGTTCTTCCAGAGAGGATCAGAAAGAGCACGAGTTTCAAATATGTGAGATGACATGTTGTTTCTCCTCTGTTCTGTGTGTGTGTGTGTGTGTGTGTGTGTGTGACCTGACTGACCTTTGCTGTTCTCTGTGATGTCAGGTGGGTTCATCAGCTGATCGAGACAGAAGTGACCTCATCCTGACTGCACTGAGAAATGTCTTCATCCAAAAAGCTGAGAAATACGAGCACACCTGAAGGCCACATGGACCCAGAGGAGACCTGCAGCTTTAGGAGGCCGTAACCTTTAAGATCTGAGACGCTCACACACCATGACGTCATTAACCTGCCGTCAGGCTCATTTGCATATGAAGTGATCACAGCAGACCTACACACACACCTGGTATATATCCAGAGTGATGTCACCTACATTATTATCACATATAAACTTCCTCTGGATATACGTTTATGACAGATGCAAAATGCATTAGTACATATATTATGTTATATTATTATTCTTCCTGTTGTAGAACATGTTAACGACATGTGATGCTACATAGATGTTTATCCATCTCAAAGTCATACATATGTCACATATGTATTTAATTCAATAAAGCCTGTTGTTAACATACATGGTTGCAACATCTTATGCCATATGTAAAATCACAATATAGATATAATCAATATGTTTGTACATGTACAATTCTCACTATTGTTGTTTTGTATATGTTATTGATCTTCATATATCCAGAGGATGGTAGGTGATAATAAAATAAATGACATATACAGACACACAAACAGCTCATACATGTCATGTGTTACATTTCTGCATGTGATATATGTTCATGTACTGTCTGGATTTCCATACATGACGCTGTAGACATGTACTATATTTACATATTAGACGTATGTCACATTAATATGTTTCCTTCCAAACCCTGTTAATATGAGCTGATGCTATAAACTGACACAGAAGAACATGTAGAAACACAGTGAACTGTCCAGTGTGTTGTTTTAACAAACCTACATGTATAAGTTAAATATAAATAGTTTCCATGCAGAGTTACAACTTGTTTTACCACAATAAACCTGGTCTTGTTCTGACACACTGTATGTGACGTCTCTCTTCATATGTGACGTACATGTCAACATCAGTCTGGATGTCACGTGGTACATTTCTATATAATAAAACAACAGAGATGTCAGAGACAGATGCACGAGCACAGTTAAACAATAAAATGTGCGCGTGCTCGTACGCGTGTGTGGAGGCGGCGGTGCGCGTGCCCGCCTCCCTCACTTCATTCATCGCTCGACCCGGTGCAGCTGCAGCTCTCGCGGACTCTCGGCTCCACTTCACCCTGGAAGAAGAGACTCTGCGCCGGGACCATGAGGGGCTCCTGCTGCCGGAGGAACACCCGGGACCGGGCAGGTAAGACGGCTCAGACCCCCGCTGCCCCCCCCCCCGCTCTGTTTCTACCACGGTGTCGGAGCAGTGGAGCGGTGGAGGCGAAGAGCGCGAAGTAAACAAGTCCGTGTCACGTAGGCAGCACAGGCTCGAGAGCTGAGGGGGCTGAGTCCCGACGAGAGGCGCGACACAGCGGCCACTGTGCGGGTCCGTGTCGGGCCGGTTCGGTCTGGTTCGGTGTGTTTGCTGTGGAGGTGGTGGTGGTGGTGCTGCGTGTTGTGGTGCAGCAGCTGCTGTGGTAGTTAACGTGCTCCTGTGTGCTGCTGTTAGCTGTTAGCTGTTAGCCTGCTGGAACTAAACACACTGCTGCTGCTGCTGCTGCTGTGTAAAGTAAGAAGAAACACACACACAGAGCTGTGTGTGTGTGTTGTTGTGCTGTGTGTCAGTGCTGCTGAGGAGTGAACAGGACTGAAGTGAACTCTGGCCAACTTTTATTTCTCTGCAGCTTCAGCATGAGTCTTGGATTCAGATGATCCTCATGTGGATATGAAGTGAATACAACCACAACACACACACCTGCCTTTTAATGTCCCATGCAGCTGTCACATGTATGACATACCTGCAGGTGTAAGGTAAAAACCCATGTCACCTAACTGTATATTAAACCTATTAGAAATGGGAACAGTCTCATTCAGTGAGGCATGTGTCACTATTGATATATATAGTGGTATAAATATGTATGTTTACATGTGTAGTAGCTGCTTTGACATGTCATGTATGTATATATGTGTCATGTATGTGTTTATGTGTTTATGTATAAATGCATGACATTCATTCATATCAAAGCTCACTGACATAAGTTCACATTATAAATGTACATGTAGACGACACACGTGTCTCTACATATGAAAATATGACCATGTCATATGTTACATGTTGGTATGAGAGGCTTTATTTATATTATCATCTGTGTCTTTATCTGGTTGTCATGGTGATTCTTGCAGGCGCACACACACTGTCTTCTTTTAATTGATTTTAAGTAAGTGATGTGTTTCTGGAGGACATTTAATGTAAAGTTGTCTTCAGACAGATGGAGGACAGGTGGAGGACAGGTGGAGGACAGGTGTCTCCGTCATCTCCTCAGCTCCAGTTTTCGTGTTGTAGGAGCAGCACGAGCAGCTAATGCTGTGGCCTATATAATCCAGAGACTCAGTTATTATGAGAATAGACCATTATGTAATTCTCTTAGTCATGTAGCCTGGAGCTTCACTTCCTGTCTCCGTCCTGATGCTGAGAGGATAGACTGTGACAGCTCAGGGGTTTAGAGCGAGGTGTGCAGGCCGAGCTGCTGTGGCAGATGTATGAGGGATGAACCGGGCTCAGCCTGCTGTCGGCCGGACAGCCTGCACTCCGAGGGAGGAGGAGGACGAGGAGGACGAGGAGGAGGAGGAGCTGGGAAACAGGACAAACAGAGGAGAAGGTGTGTTAGTGGGCGTCGGCTCTGTTTATATATAGACAACACGAGCTGCAGCTGTTAATGGACGCCCTCTGTTTGCCTTCTTCCTGTGCTCCATGTGTGTTTGAAGATGTTTGCTTCGTTGGCAGTGATGAACATGTGACGCTACAAAATACACTGAAACAACATGGAGACGGCTGCGTCTCACACACACACACACACACACACACTGTGCTGGTCCAACACAGATTATATCACCACATATAATCCAACAGGAAACACACATCAGTGCCTGTGAGGCTGCTCAGGCTCTGCTCTGTCTCTGTGTTCAGCTCAACAACAACGATGATGATGATGATGATGATGATGATGATGATGATAGTTAATATTTCTTCCTTTTTTGTCGTTCAGTTGTTTCCATCCTTCAGCTCCACCTCCTCTCGCTCTCTCTCTCTCCAGCTGCACCTCCCTCCTCCTCCTCCTCCTCCTCCCTGTGTCTGCTCTCTATCTGGGGGAAAGTTCACCGCTTGCTCTGAATCTCATTACAGAGCTGCAGCCTGTGTGTGTGTGTGTGTGTGTGTGTGTGTGTGATGGTGCAGGACGTGTGCGCCTGCTCAGTGCGCTGCAGGGCTGCACGTCCACCTCATGTTGTGCGTCTGTTAGTGTTGATGTATCAGTGCGTTGGTGTTTTTCCTGTGAATCCTGCAGCAGCTCACACACTCACAGCCGTCTGTTCTGTCCGACACCACAGAGTCTGACGTGCGGCCGCTGCATGATCGTAAAACGTGTCATTGTCAGCATCACAGGTGTTGTGTTGCTATGGAGACATCCGGGACAACAAATCATGCTAATTCATGCTGAACAAGTTACAGTTGATATGTTTGTCACAGCAGCATCCAGTGTTAAACTGCAGCTTAGTTCCTGTGTGTTTCTGAGAGTCTAGTGTGTGTCACAGGTCGACACAGGGTCACAGGTCAACGCAGGGTCACAGGTCACAGGTAGGGTCACGCAGGGTCACAGGTCAACGCAGACAGACCCCTGTAGACGACCATGGTTCTGCTTCTTCTTCTTCTTGTGTTTGTTGTTGTTTTTATTCATAGAGGTAGTAGCAGTACAAACAGTAGCAGTAGTACTAGCAGTAACAGTAGCAGTACAAACAGTAGCAGTCGTAAAAGTAGCAGTACAAACAGTAGCAGTAGTACTAGCAGTAACAGTAGCAGTACTAACAGTAGCAGTAGTACTAACAGTAACAGTAACAGTAGTACTAGCAGTAGCAGTAGCAGTAGTACTGACAGTACCAGTACTAGCAGTAGCAGTAGCAGTATTCGTAACAGTAGCAGTATTCGTAACAGTAGCAGGACTAGCAGTAGCAGTAGCAGTAGTACTAGCAGTAGCAGTAGTACCAGCAGTAGCAGTAGCAGTTGTAGTAACAGTAGCAGTACTAGCAGTAGCAGTAGTAACAGTAGCAGTAGTAACAGTAGCAGTACTAGCAGTAGCAGTAGTAACAGTAGCAGTAGCAGTACTAGCAGTAGCAGTAGTAACAGTAGCAGTAGTAACAGTAGCAGTAGTAGTAGCAGTAGTAACAGTAGCAGTAGTAACAGTAGCAGTACTAGCAGTAGCAGTAGTAGTAGTAGTAGTGTGAGTGTTGTGTATTTTCAGCAGGCTGTATATATATTATATATTATTATATATATTTGGCCTCATTAAAAGAAGTGGTTCATGTATGTGACATGATGTGGTGAAGCTGTTACAGACTCAGATCCAGTTCATTCATCTGTTTTCTCCTGTTTGTGTTTTTATTGTTTGATTAATCACAGGTGTTTTCAGTCAGTGGCCTCTGGGTGGCGCTGGTGTGCTGTCTGCAGATCCTGCTTCATTTCGTGTCCAGACTTCAAGTTAAAGATGAAAATGTGATATATGATAGAAGACAGTGTGTTGCTCTGGTGAACTGACCCACAGTCTGTCTCTGTCTCTGTCTCTGTCTCCTCACGTCCACTTGCTTCTGTCTCATGATGAATCATGGGACGATACAGATTTATCTTTAATTACAGTCTCAGTTTGTACAGTTTGCACCACAGTTAGTTACATCAGTCACACATGTTCCACCTCTGTGCCAGTCAGAGAAGAGTTTGACTGATCAATAATCAGTTTGGACTCAGGTGATCTTTGATTATTCCTTACACTGATCAGTGATCAGATCATTCTCTCTCCTCTGTGCTGTGTTGTTTCCAGCCCACTCACTTCTACACTGTAAAAACCTGAAAGCTCTGGGCGCCCCCTGCTGCCTCAGTGTGGTCACTGCGCTCAGTCTGCTGTCAGCTGATAAACAGCAGAGCTGATTCCAGATCAGTGAAGTTGGACCTTTTCAGCCTGAGACAGAAACTTGAGCCTGTTGTTGTTGTTGTTGTTTGTTTGTTTGTTGTTGTTTGTGGTTGTTGTTGTTGTTTGTTTGTTTGTTGTTGTTGTTGTTGTTGACACGTGATGATATAAACAGTTAAAACCTTTCTGCTCCAACTGAACATGAGGCATCATGGGAAATAATCAACAAAACTATTGATAGAAAACAAATCAATAACAATTTGATACAGTGATCAATCGGGATAATACATAAAACATCACACACACACACACACACACACACAGTAACATGGGCTCTGGCATCAAACAAACTGATTCACTTCACTAACTGGTGATTAGTTTGAGCAGTTGATCTCAAGGCTGTTATTGATCACATGAACATGTGATCAGTTCAATAATAAGCCGAACAGCGAAATCCGCTCAGTGACGTTTTTTTTTTTGTGCACTAAACATTTTCCAGTGTGTGCACGCGCGTGTGTGTAGGTTGTTAGTCTGTGTGTGTGGCTCCCGTGTGTGTGTGTGTGTGTGTGTGTGTGTGTTACCGATGCGGTTGTGTAGTCAGTGTGCATGTGCGCGTGCCCGTGAGGCCCGTGACCAGCTCGTGTGTAAACCTCGCGCTGTGTCTGTGTGTGAGGAAGCAGCTTCCGAACACTCGCCCGCCCTGAGCCCGCTGCTGCTCTCCTATTGGCTGCTGGGGCTGCCGTCTCTCCTCTGATTGGTGGACGCCTGCGCTGCATTCCCTGACCATGTGAGCTGCGCATGAACAGCTGGGCGCTTGTTTTTGTCTGAGTTTTGTTCCCGCTGCGCCTCGCGCTCCTCTCCTGTCTTTACGGTAACGGCTCATTCTGATGAAAGGAGGTGTGTGTGTGTGTGTGTTTCTCCTTCAGTGGATCAGACAGTTTCTGTTTCATCTGAAAAAGCAGAGAAACACATTGACATCGATCTGTTTAATGTGACTGTGCTGCAGGTTCAAACCGTTTCCTCACAGCTTTCTGTGCTTTTCTGAAAACAGTCATATTACAGACAGTCAGACAGAAACTCTGACTCTTCCTGCAGAACCAAACACACCAGACTCATTTAAACAGTTTTTAATGTCTGCTCTGTTTCCAGATCAAACACAGCTCCACTGATCACGTTACAGTCTGATCCACTGTCACTGCAGCTCCTATACACATAACATTCATATGTTCTCATGCATGTACCTGAGCTGTAGTTGTGTTGAACCTGTGTTTGCAGCGGGTGCAGCTCAGTGAGTGGGTCTGTGTTTAGAGTTGTACAGAAGGTGAGATCAGCTCTGATTCAGACAAACTGTACCAGCTGAGAATTAATGATTAAATACAACAGAAATCTGTGTAAAGGTTATGATAATGATGTTGAACCCAACAAACATGTGACTCTGGCTCTGGTCCAGGACTTCCTGCCGTTGGATGTTTTGCTCCTGAATCCTTGTTGCGCCTCGTCTCTGGTCTTTACGGTACCGGGACCTGCAGCGTCTGATAGTCAGACTGCTGTATCACACCGAGCCAGTGTCCGCCTGCTGCTGCTGCTGCTGCTGTGTGCTGTGCTGTGTTATCACTGATGTCCAACAACATGTTGGACAACGAGGACTTCATGCTGGACTCCTCCGGCCGGGAGCTGACCCAGAACCCACTGAGGAAGATCTGGATGTCGGGCAGAAACGGGCACATTGCGCAGAGACGCGGTAAGAGGAGCTGGATGCTGGAGGTGGTGACGGAGTATCTGCACGGTCCCGCTGTCTCTACATGATGCTGTCACTCAGTGTGTGTGTGTCTGAGCTCAGTGTGTGTGTGTCTGAGCTCAGTGTGTGTGTGTGTTCTCCCAGGTGTGTGTGAGGTGTTGCATCATGTTCAGCTCCTCTGCTCCAGAAATCTGAGTCACGCTTAGGGAAATAATTTGTGTCCTGGCTTGAATTGAATTGAAGTGAATTGGCCCGTGTGACAGACACATGACCAGCTCTCCACCAGCAGCCGGCTGTGCCGGTCTGTAGGTTGCTGTCGTCGGTTGTCCTCCTCAGTCTGTGTTTGTGCAGCTCAGCTCGTTTCTGCTGAGTCAAGTCTGCTGCTTCAGTTCTGCAGCTCAAGCTGATCATCTCCTCTGATGGATCAATAATCACTCTGTGCATCACAGCAGGGCTCTGACAACACTGACCAGCGATCCTGTTCCCCATCAGGACGGTCAGAGGTCCCAGGTGTCAGAGGGTCCCAGGTGTCAGAGGGTCCCAGGTGTTACTATGTTCAATCATCTGCAGCTGCAGAAGCTACCGTGTTGTTTAGGTTTGTGGTGTTTCAGAAGAACAGCAGGGAGCGTTCACATCACAGAGAACAGTGTAAGACTCGAGGTAGAAGAAAGATCAGAGGGCAGCATCACGTGGAGAGTGTGAGTCTCTGGTCTGAGTCGGCGTCATGACGACCTCCTGCCCTCTGCACCATGTTCTCACTGTGAGGTGGGATTGTCAGAAACCTCCTGCTGAGCCGAACACACACCTGCCCGAGTCACTGAGCACACCTGGTCTGGTCACTGTGATGTAACAGACGTTAATGATGACACCACCGTGACTGGCTGTTTTAATCAGCTCAGAGTTTCTCTCAGTCACTTCCTGTTTTGTGCAAAGACCCATGACACAACATTAATGTAGAAAGAACTGTGTGGTAACAAACGTGTGTCTCGTGTGTCTGTGTTCAGACATTTCTTATGAGTAAAAACTGAGATGTAGAGATAAAACAAATGAAATGGGCTGGAAACTGTGTGTGCAGCAGCACTTATACCAGGTGTGAACACCAGGGGGCGCAGCTGTTTCCTCCAGATGTGACCAGGTGTTCGGTGTTTTCTCTGCAGCTCTGATCTGTGTGTGTGTTTCTCTTGTGTTTCCTTTAGTGTGTATGACGAACTGTCCGACTCTCATCGTCACCGTGGGGCTTCCTGCACGAGGGAAAACCTACATCTCAAAGAAACTGACTCGTTACCTGAACTGGATAGGTGTGCCCACCAAAGGTGTGACTCACACACACACACACACACACACACGTTACACTGCAGTAGAAACTGGCAGAGCTCCATTATAACACATTAAAATGAGTGTGTGTGTGTGACAGAGTTCAACGTGGGTCAGTACCGGAGGGAGTGTCTGAAGATCTACAAGTCCTTTGAGTTTTTCCGTCCAGACAATGAAGAAGGTTTAAAGATCAGACGGTGAGTCCATGATCTTCTCTGTTTCACTCTCACTTCCTCAGGAGGTGATTTATAAACTGTGCTTGTGTTAAAGATACATAAACAAGGTGTGTGTGTGTGTGTGTGTGTGTGAACAGTCAGTGTGCCATGGCAGCTCTGAACGATGTCCGTCAGTACCTGAGTGTTGAGGGAGGACAGGTGGCAGTGAGTACTGGTCCTGTGATCCTGTAGCACAGTAGATACAGTGTGTATAGACACAGCAGCATCTCACACACCTTGTCCTGCTGCTCCAGGTCTTTGATGCCACAAACACCACCAGAGAGAGAAGAGGAACCATCGTCAAGTTCGCTGAGCAGAACGGCTTCAAGGTCCGTCCACGTCTCTTCAGATCAGTCACAGTCTCTCTGTCTCTCTGTCTCTGTCTCTGTCTCTCTGTCTCTGTCTCTGTCGTGTTGATTTAACAGTGTCTTCTTCATGTGCTCTGTTGTTTTGTCTCTGCAGGTGTTTTTTGTGGAGTCGGTGTGTGAGGATCCAGACGTCATCGCACAGAACATCGTGGTAAGAACCGTCTCTTCTCCGAAACGTGAAGCTCAAACCTCTCAACAGCTTCAGATTTTCTCGCTCATATAAGTAAAGTGTTTAGTTTCACGTGTGTGAAGCTGATTAAAACTGATAAACTTTGTCATCGTCTGAGAATCACATGGACAATGATCCAGTCAGTGATCAATATCTATCTATCAATATCAATATCAACTTTTCATTTTAACTCTGGATCTTTAACTGGAAGAGAGACGAGGTTATGAAATGTTTGGGTGACCTTTGACCTTTCAGTTTTGATGACCCAGTTGACAGTTTAGAGAAGGGTCAGACTCTGAATGAGTATGTCAGTCAGTCTGAGCCACGTGTGTGTCCTCGCTCCGTCCTGTGGAGGTGAAGATGAACATCAACACCTGGAGCTCCTCACGTCACACGTTGTTTCATCTTCTCTCTGATCTTCTGTCTCTGGAGCAAGTGAAGCTGTGCAGCCCAGACTACATCGACTGTAACACAGAGGAGGCCGTCGACGACTTCATGAAGAGGATCAAGTGCTACGAGTCGTCCTACCAGCCTCTGGACGAGGTCCTGGACAGGTGAGGATGACGTCACAGTGAACAGGTGAGGACACAGGTCATCACAGGTCTCAGCTGACCAACTGTCCTCCTGCAGGGATCTGTCCTACATCAAGATCATGGACGTGGGACACCGGTTCCTGGTGAACCGTGTCCTCGACCACATCCAGAGCCGGATCGTCTACTACTTGATGAACATCCACATCACGCCACGCTCTATCTACCTGTGTCGCCACGGCGAGAGCGACCTCAACATCAAGGGACGGATCGGAGGAGATTCTGGTTTGTCCACCAGAGGAAAAGAGGTGAGGAAGAGGAGCAGTCTCTGTTTCCATCAGGTGGATGTTTGTATGTGTGTCTGATTAACGCTCCTCTGTCCTGTAGTTTGCCAGAAACCTGAGGAAGTTCATCCAGGAGCAGAACATCAAAGACCTGAAGGTGTGGACGAGTCAGATGAAGAGGACGATCCAGACGGCCGAGTGCCTGGGCGTGCCGTACGAGCAGTGGAAGTACCTCAACGAAATCGATGCCGTACGTCGACCTCTGTGTTTGAGACGAGTGAAAACTGCTGCTTCTTTCAAGTGTGTGTGAGATAACACACCTTCTCCCCTCATCTTCACACAGGGTGTGTGTGAGGAGATGATGTACGAGGAGATCCAGGAGCACTACCCTCTGGAGTTTGCACTGAGAGACCAAGACAAGTATCGATATCGTTACCCCAAAGGAGAGGTGAGGACCAGAGGGGACGAGACGAGACTGTCCCACACATGTCAGTGTGTTTCCGTGTTTTTAGCTCTATCTGTATGTGTCCATCAGTCGTATGAAGACCTGGTGCAGCGTCTGGAGCCTGTGATCATGGAGCTGGAGCGGCAGGAGAACGTTCTGGTCATCTGTCACCAGGCGGTGATGCGCTGTCTTCTCGCCTATTTCCTGGACAAGACGGCAGGTATGAAGCTTGACACGGTCACACCTGAGGCAGGAGACTCTGCACCTGTGCAGTCTGTTGGCCATGATGTTCACTGAACCTGCAGGATGGACTTTTGATGTCACTTTTGAAGCCGTGTTCAATTTTTTTCATTTAGTAATTAACTTAATTTAAAATTATGAATTAATTTAATATAATTTATCATTTCAATGATATTTGAGTCATTTTTCATATAAATATGAATCATTTTGTTTTAAAGGGTTAATGAGTGAGTGAACTGTGATGTGTTAACTTCCTGTCTCTGTCTCCACAGACGAGTTGCCTTATCTGAAGTGTCCTTTACACACTGTGCTCAAACTGACGCCCATGGCTTATGGTGAGTTTTAGCATCTGTTTATGTTTTATGTCATTATATCACATTATTATATTAATTTATAATGAATATTACAGTCATGATAATGTAAGAGTTGTTTTTGAATGTCATGTGCACAGTTCTGCCTGCACTCAGACGTTATTTACCTCTGTCAGATCTGATGATGAATGTCTCTGTTGTGTCCCTCAGGATGTAAAGTGGAGTCTGTGTCTTTAGGCGTGGACGCTGTGAACACACACAGAGACAGACCTGAGGTAGGTTTCCACGGTGACACACAGCAGGTGATGTAAACCACATGAGTCAGCTCATAGTTAAGAGTGAGTCGGCTCGCCTGTGATGATGGATCAGGACTGAAGGAGTCACATGAAGTCCTCCACCCTTCATCATCATCATCACCATCATCATCTTCATCTCCGTCTTCATGTCGCTCAGAGGAAGTCATGTTCAGTCTCCATCTTGCAGTGATCGATGAGGCCGCCACACCTGAGGCACCTGAGATGTCTCAACAGTCACTTCCTCCTCCTCCGTCCTGTGGTCTCACTTTATCTCTGAGTGGGAAAACAAATCAACAACACTGATGTTTGTTTGATTCATATTTGTAGAAACTGGAATCTGGACAAATCACTTAGCTGAGTTGGCCTTAGGTCAGAGGTCAGAGGTTAAAGAGAGTCCTCATCAGTGTACAGTGTGCTATAAACACTATGAATATGAACATATGAAGTTTATTATGTTGTTTTTATATTTGTCTTTAAAAACCATTCATAATCTACAACATTTTGTATTTTTTTAAAAACAGTGTTTTGTACTAACAAGGAGTCATTTCTATGTATTTTTTATATTTTTGTTACTCAACATATAAATGTGAGAAACCTCAACTTTCACTTTGCTGCATTTAAAAAAACAGGTCAGAAACATTGCTGATTTAAATTCAACTCCATTTCTATGTTAACTTTTGCTTTCTGGTTTAAATGTGAAGGGTCACGCCCACTAATGTTTATTATTATTAGTAGTAGTATTATTTATCATCAGTGATTGAACTAGATGCTTCAATTTTTTAAATCAAATGTAACTTCTCATTTTGTCTTGTTGACTTTACTTACTTTATTTATTGTAAATATAAAAGTCTCAGTTGGAGAAAAAAACTCTCTCTTCTTACTTTTTTCTGAAAATATCCACATCCACATCATTCTGTACTTACAGAAGAGCATTATGGCCAACTATGGAGATTTTATTTTATCTTATGTTTTAAGATTCTGAGTAAAAATCTGATATCATTTCTGAGTAAAAGTCAGAATTTCTGAGGAAAAAGTCAGATTTTCTGAAAAAAAGTCAGAATTTCTGAAAATAAAACCCTCAAATTTTCTAAAAAAAAAAAAAAAAAGAAAAAGTTAGAATTTCTGAAAAAAACATCAAATTTAAAAAAAAAGTCAGAATTTCTGAAAAAACTCAGATTTTTCAAAAAAAAAAAAAAAAAAAACAGTCAGAATTTCTGAAAAAAAATCAAATTTTCTAAGAAAAAAAACCAAAAAAAAACAAATTTTCTAAACAAAAAAGTCAGAATTTCTGAACAAAACCTAACTTTCCTAAAAAAAAAAAAAAAAAAAAAAAACCTGACTCAGAATTTCTGAAAAAACTCAGATTTTCTAAAAAAAAAAAAAAACTAATGCAGAATTTCTGAAAACAAACGTCAAATTAAAAACAAAAACAGTCAGAACTTCTGAAAAAAACTCAGATTTTCTTTAGCAAAAAACAGTCAGAATTTCTGAAAAAAAACCTCAAATTTTCTGAAAAAAAGTCAGAATTTTTAAAAAAAAAAAAAAACCCTCAAATTTTCTTAAAAAATAAGTAAGAAATTCTAAAAAAAAAAAAAAAAAAAAGTCAGAATTTCTGAAAAAAAATGTCAGAATTTATGAAAAAAATCCGAAATTTTCTTTAAAAAATTCAGAAATTCTAAAAAAAAGTCAGAATTTTTGAAAACAAAAAGTTAGAATTTCTGAAAAAAACTCAAATTTTCTGAAAAAAAGTCAGAAATTATAAAAAAAAAGTCAGATTTTCTAAAAAAAAAAAAAAAAACAGTAAGAATTTTCTGAAAAAAAGTTAGAATTACTGAAAAAAAACTAAAATTTTCTTAAAAAGTCAGAATTTAAAAAAAAAAAAAAAAAAAAAGGCAGAATTACTGTAAACAAACAAAAAAAAATAGAAATTCTGAAAAAAAAAACTTTGATTTTCTGGAAAAAAGAGTCAGAATTTCTGAAAAAAAATCAAATTTTCTAAGAAAAAAAAACAAAAAAAACAAATTTTCTACACAAAAAAGTCAGAATTTCTGAAAAAACCTACCTTTCCTAAAAAAAAAAACCTGACTCACAATTTCTGAAAAAACTCAGATTTTCTAAAAAAAAAAAACTAATGCAGAATTTCTGAAAACAAACGTCAAATTAACAACAAAAACAGTCAGAACTTCTGGAAAAAACTCAGATTTTCTTTAGAAAAAAACAGTCAGAATTTCTGAAAAAAAAAAACCTCAAATTTTCTTAAAAAATACGTAAGAAATTCTAAAAAAAAGAAAAACAAAAGTCAAATTTCTGAAAAAAAATGTCAGAATTTATGAAAAAAAATCCGCAAATTTTCTTTAAAAAAATCCAGAAATTCTAAAAAAAAGTCCGAATTTTTGTAAAACAAAAAAAAAAAAAGTCAGAATTTCTGAAAAAAAACTAAATTTTCTGAAAAAAAGTCAGAATTTCTGAAAAAAAATTCTCAAATTTCCTTAAAAAAAGGCAGAAATTTTTTTAAAAAAAAAAAATCAGAATTTCTGAAAAAAACCCCCTCAAATTTTCATAAAAAAAAGTCAGAAATTCTTAAAAAAAAAAAAAAAGTCAGAATTTCTGTAAAAAAAAAAAAAGTTAGAAATTCTGAAAAAAACTCAGATTTTCTTAAAAAAAAGTCGGAAATTCTTAAAAAAAAAAAAAGTCAGAATTTCTGTAAAAAAAAAAAAGTTAGAAATTCTGAAAAAAAAACTCAGATTTTCTGGACAAAAAAAAAAAAAACAGTCAGAATTTCTGAAAAAAAAAACGGTCAGAATTTCTGAAAAAAAACTCAAATTTTCTGAAAAAAATCCTCAAATTTTCTTAAAAAAAGTCAGAAATTCTTTAAAAAAAAAAAAAAGTCAGAATTTCTGTAAAAAAAAAAGTTAGAAATTCTGAAAAAAAACCCTAAAATTTTCTGAAAAAAGTCAGAATTTCTTAAAAAAATCCTCAAATTTTCTTAAAAAAAGTCAGAAATTCTAAAAAAAAGAGTCAGAATTTCTGAAAAAAAACTCTGATTTTCTGGAAAAAAGGTCAGAATTTCTGTAAAAAAATCGTCAAATAAAAAAAAACAGTCAGAATTTCTGAAAAAAAACTCAAATTTTCTGAAAAAAAAGTCAGAATTTCTGAAAAAAATCCTCAAATTTTCTTAAGAAAAAGTCAGAAATTCTAAAAAAAAAAGAAGTCAGATTTTCTGCAAAAAAAGTTAGAAATTCTGAAAAAAACTCAAATTTTCTAAAAAAAAAAAAAAAAAAAATGTCAGAATTTCTGAGTTTTTTTTTTTTTTTCAGAAATGATTTCTGACTTTTAACTCAGAATCTTAAAAAAAATCTCTGTTGTTGGCCCTAATGCTCTTTGGTCTGTTTTTTAGAAAACAGATTAACTTGTCCCACACGTTCCTCCAGTTTTCAAACCAGACATGTGAGACAGAGTTAGTTTTCCAGGTGAAGCTCAACAGGTGAACGGCTGCAGGTGTATAGACGTCAGATCCCTGATGTTTGAGCTTCACTCAGTCGTTTCCTCTCGTCTCTGTTTCAGAACGTGAACGTCCAGCGCACCACAGAAGATGCTCTGCAAACTGTCCCCGCCCACTTCTGACCAACTGCACTTCCTGTTCCAGCCCAGACCTCTGAACAGCATTATTGGGAAAGGTGCGGTTCACCTGCTGCTTCTTCACTCACCTGGAGAACTAAGTTTCTTCCCAGACTCCAACTGTAAAGCACTTTCATGAAGTTTGATCCATTTTTCTACGTCTGTTGTGAACTGAACTGATCCTGTAGCTCCAAACGCCAATATTTTTGATATATGGTGAATATATATGTGATTATATAAATCCTGTTGTTGCTGTAAGTTTAATGTTCCCTTAACGTTCACTGTCTTCTCTCCATCATGATATTTAACATCCACTGTATGTTGTGCATCATGTGTGTTGCCATAAACTTCCAGTGTTTCTGATCAGCTCTGGAGAGACCACAGGAGTTTCATTCATCTGAATATTCCCTGACTGCTGTGAAAAAAAAGACACAAAGGAGCTTCTGCATTTCCTGTTTTTCCTTTTATGGTCGTAGGTTTGTGTTAAAAACAAAAGAAGCTCGTGCGAGAACAAAGTTTTTCAAAGTGAACCTTGAAACATTCCTGAGGTGAAGACCAACATCTGGAAACATCGGTGTGACAGGCACCTCTCCTGTTACTGATCCTGGACTTGAACTCTGTGGAGTTTCAGTGTTTCTGATGAAGTTTGACACTTAAAAAGCAGCTGTGAGCGACTCGTTCTGATCTGAGTTTAACATGAGGGACTGAGTTCCTGTACACACACGTTTGTCTGATGTAAACTTTGTTCGAAAAGAAACATGTTAAACAGTTTGATGTTTGTTTTTTTTTGAGAACTGTATGATTCCTGTAAAATCACAGATTTGATATTGTAAATAAGTGAATGAGAGGATGAATCCAAATGCCTTTGTTCGTCTGCAACTGTCTCGGTAAACCTCGGATGTTTAGGGGAAAGACAGAGCTGCTGTTTGTGCATCAAACAATAAAAAACGACAAAATACAAAGTAGAATGTTTTTATTCATCTTCACTGCCAGCAAGTACATCAACTGTAATGATCCATCCCCTAAAGGGTTAATGACTCTGAGCACTACTACGACTCTCTACAACGTCTACGGGTTGATTGCCTTCATGGTTTTAGGTCTGTTGTAACAAAACATAGCAAAATGAAATTTGTGTGCATATAATATATATATATTTAAAAAAATTAAATTATCTGAAACCCTGTGCTCACTAATACTGGTGACAAACATCTGTGTGAAGGACCTGCCCAGACTTCTGCTGATCTGGAGCTGTGGTTCCCAACCTGAGGACCGGGGCCCCCTGCTGGGCCGAGGGGGAGCTGAACTGGGCCGTCAATCATTTGGAAAACATTCTAATTTATTGTGATCGATCACTGTGATCAGGAAATAATAGGAGGTTTGATTTTGATGATGGAAGCTGAGCAGGTGGGGAAGCACAGCTGTGAAGGCAGATGTTAATCTGGTCTGGTCTGAATATTCATTATATACAAACGTCAATATTCTTGAGCACAGGGGCGTTTTAAGGTTAAAGGGCAAAACCTCATTGGCCAGTTCGTCTTCATGTCTTTATGTCTTCACTTCCTGTGTCGTCTCTGCTCCGTGACGTGACCACAGTGACGAGCTGAAGACGGTCGAAGGAATGTGGTGGTCCACCTCAGAACTGCAGGAGTCAGAGGAGAACAGTGTGAAAGCTACAGTAACAAACCTCCAACATTAACTCACTGATGCCAAAAATGTAATTTTACGTTTTTCTTTTTTTTTTTTAAATTACAAAACAGACCCTGTTAACACACCTCATGTGTGAATTTAGAAACTCTATGATGAATCGAACTGAATTAGATGACGATGGAAAATTCATGAAAACTCACGATCTGAACGTTTTATCATAACCCGGCTTTTGATTGTTGCTGCATTGGGTCGAATCAGTGGCACATGCATTACACGGCAACATCAGCCGTGCACATTTCGGACAACCGAAATAAACGGTTTGTCCCCAGTGAAAGCATAAAGTTTCACCTTTCAAATGAGCCAAAGTATGTGTTTATAGCTGTAATACAAAATATGCTGTGGCTCTACACACATCGTCAGCAACGGTCTACATCTCTGGCACTCAGGGCTGAAGCTTCAGAAAACAGCGCGGCACTCAGTGAGTTAAGAAACTGTTTCAGCAGCAAAATGAACACAAACTGAAGCACTGAGTCAAAGTCCTGCTCACTCACATGGAAAAGTGACAGAGAAATAAACAAGGCAGAAAAACAACAACGTACGTTTTTGAGGAACTCCTCGGCGACGATTCGAGCTCTGGCGTTGACCGACAGCTTCATCTCACTGATCTCTTTGTCGATCTCCTCCATGAAATGAATGACAAAGTCGACCAGTTTGTGTTTGTACATCTGCTCTGTGTGGAAGTTGGTGATGAGGAAACTGATGTCGTAGCCCTGCAGAAAAAAAGAGAAGAAGAAGAAGAAGAGTGATGATCAAATGACCAAACATGAAGATTAAATATCAAATCTCACTGACTTCAGATCAGATCTTTTCTGCTGCTTCCATGTCCACAGAGCTTCTGTACAACTGATCATATTAACAAGTCATTTCTGATTTTTGTCACAGTGTAACTTCAGGTTCAGGCTCCTGTGACTTCATGTGCAGCCTCTCAGTGAAACAGGAACAGGATGAAAACAGGACAATAAAACCATAAAACAATCAGTTGAAAATGTTCAACAAGTATTAAACACCAATAAAAACCTACTTTCCATAAACAAACTCAATAAACAGATCAAGATCTGATGCAAAGGTGCAGCTTTGACAGTTTGTTTTCCAGAGCGACGGCAGCTGAATAAAACCTGCGTCCAGACCAGAGGAGCTGCGGCTCAGCTGAGGGGGGGGGGGGTCACCTGAGCTGGGTGCAGTGTGCAGGTGTCACTCACCTCCACTGGTTTCCTCCTCAGGATGAAGAAGTTCTCTGCTCTCATCATCATGAAGCGCATGAACTTGTGACACAGGATCTTCTCGATCTCATCGGCCTGAAGCAGCAGATGATGGACAGACAGTCATTTACATCCTTTAACATGAACCAGTGTGTCAGTCAGCGAGGAGTCATGTGACCAACATGTCATGTCATGTGACCGACCTGCTTGACGGCGATGCTGACTCTGACCGAGTTGATGGAGCCCTCGATCAGAACCTTCTCCTTGTCGTTACGACTGATGATGACGGGCTGCAGCAGAAGTTCTTTACTGCTCCTGAACATCGACAGAGACGAACACAGCCGCTCACATTTCAGTTTTAACCTTTAACCTCCAGGTTCTGCTCCATTTCCTGAAGCTGCTCACCTCACTTCCACCTCCGGCTTGTTGTGTCGTTCCACCACCTGTGAGGAGAAGTTCTCCAGACAGAGGGCAGCCTGCAGGGTGGCACGCACCGCGTTCAGGTACGGACGCAAGGTCGCCGTCTGTGGAGGCAGGAGACGAGGAAACTGACTGTGGATCAGTGAGGTTAAAACACAAGCTCCTCCTGGTTTCACTTCACCTGAGAGCTCAGGTGTGTCAGGTCTGAAGGTGGAGACACAAACACACCCACACTGCCCACAGTAATCACCATGGTAACCTGTTCCAGTTGGAGCAGTGAACTGGTCAGAACCTGGTGATGAGACACACGTCCTGAAGAGGAAGTGGTGATGAATGAACTACAGTCGCAGACATTTTTATGCGTCAGGTGGTTCATTTGGTCACGTGATGTCATAACCACATATCAACATGTGTCTGAGGAACAAACCCTGCTCCTGGTTCCTCCTTCTGAGCACTGACAGCTGTGTTATCAATATACAATCAATTATTAACAGACAGATCTCATGTGCACTGATTTACAAGGTTTAATGGTTCCTGTGGCACCGTCCACAGAAGGGTGTGGGTTCGACCCCCGGTCGTCCACAGGTGATGTCTCTGTACACACCCAGAACCGAGCCTCAGTGTCACAGTGTTACAGGCGAGTGACGGGAAACACTGACAGAACCGCGTTTATCTACGTCATCACGATTAATGACCAGTGATTTCCAACCGGAGGATCGAAGCACCGATACAACACGATCATGTCTCTGGTCCTGATCGGTCCTGATGGTCCAGCTGGTCCTGATCAGTCCTGATGGGCCCAGCTGGTCCAGCTGGTCCTGATCGGTCCAGCTGGTCCTGATGGTCCTGATCGGTCCTGATCGGTCCAGCTGCTCCTGATGGTCCTGATGGGTCCAGCTGGTCCAGCAGCAGCGGACTCTCTGTTCATCACTGCAGTCAACGTTACACTCGTTACTAAGCAACGACGCTTCGCTAACGTTACAACCCGCCTCACACACAGTGGGAACTATGTAATAACGATGACAGACAACGCATCTCAGCAGAATCTTGTATGAACTCGGACTTTTCTCTCAGCTAACAGTTAGCCTGTTAGCTAACAGTTAGCCTGTTAGCTAACTACCTGCTACCAGCTACTCCAAATGAAAACCGTGAGAAAACACGAGCAGCTCTTCACTAAACGGACACGGAGCCGCTCCGTGGGTCACAACAGACCGACACCGACCAGATCTGATGTCTGTAACTGTTAAAATCTGTGTTTGTGTCTGTTTTCTCTCACCATTTCAATCCGTGTCAGGAGCGGCGGCTGAAGGCGGAAGTAGATTCGCTTGTCAGAGTTTTTCCCTGAACAAACCGGAAGTCCGCGCTGCTGTGGCGATGATGTCATCGACAATGATTTTCATTCTCATCCCATGGATCCATGTCTCATCCACATTACTAACAGTAAATATTATGAATTTACGATCAATGTAATCAGACAACAGTAGAAGAAAAGGCACGCGTATGTAGTTTTTATGGTTTTCTACGGTGGCTCCGAGGGCTCAACTCACTGCCACACAAAACACCTGTAAGGACACAGACGTGAACTTCATCAGTGTGACAACACCTGAGCTGCTAAAAATCACAACCACACAAGTGTTTCTGTAGGACACAATAAAGTGAGGGACCAGGCTAAAGGCTAATGCTAAGCTAACAGTCATCTGATCAACACCATGTGAATCATGTGATAGTGACGTTTTGATAAAGTCAGCTTCTTGTCAAACCCCACTAACAGGTAGCCGTCTGCACCACTTTAAAGTCAAGAAGAAGAACAACAACTGAGGGGAGTTAAATATGTTTGTTTGTTTGTTTGTTTAACTCCAGTGTCAGTAAACAATCCAAACACAAATAAAAGACCTCAGATCTCAGTGTTAATCAGAACCTGACTTCATCCCCACTGAGGTCACACCCGCTTCTATTTTTGGATCTGATGCGGAAAAGCAGGTGGAGAGCACAGGTAGGCAAAGCACCTGCGGACAAGGTGAAAACACAGGTTCACTCCACATCAGTCACGTTTCCCATCACTTCAGCTCTGTGTCGCAAAACTATCAGTGTTTCTACACACCACTGTGCACTACACAGCTCACCTGGCAGGGGCAGAGCAGTGAGTGTGGACGGCAGGTGAGTGTGAGTCATGAAGGTGTTCAAGCTCTAAACCTGTTCATCCTGGGGAAGGTTGAACCAGCCTGACCAGGTGGTGAAGAGCTCCTCACCTGCTCGTTCCAACGGTGCAGAACACAAGGCTGAGCTTCAAACAGAAACAGACACATGCTGCCAGACCGTTGATATATTCAAGAGTTTTATTATTTGACATCCCAATTTTCTTTTACAACATCATTGGCATCGCAGTGATTTGTTTTCTATAAGGAGAAGGAGTAATACCAGGGCAAAAAGTTGGATCTTTGCTTTAAATGGAAAGAGAGAACATCCATTTCAGTTCAATCCATCCGCCTTTTACCTTTACCATCTATACACTGTAATACACAATCCGTTAAAAATATTAAGTACTTAGCCAACCTGAGCTACAAGCAGAAAGAGAGAACAGCAATAACAAAGACATGACAGAGGACAGGTGGAGGCTGTGTTGGTGGCACATACTGTAATTCCATAGCATTGAAAGATGAAGTCTGATGACGGACGTAACACATACAGCAGTAATAGTAGCAGTACAAGTAATGTTACATAAAAGGCAAATATTAATATATCAAGAATTAATCCATGTTTTACACCGTGACTGCGTTACCAGCTTTTACTTTTTGTCTACTTGAGAACATTTCTTCTGCGGTGTGAGGCAGTTTTTAAACCCACGAGCACACAACCTTGAAGGGAAAAAGGCAAAACAATCACCGTTTGACTGATTTCTCAGGATACGTTTGGCAGGGAAAACGAGCGGAGGTATGATCTGAAGGTCACCAGAAGGTGCGCGGCGGCTGATGTTGCCCAGAGTCAGACATCCCTCTGTAAAACATGTAAAAGGCAAAAACACCAAAAGAAAGTGCAAAAACAAAAAAAGAAGCAAAAACAAGTTATGTGTTTCAGATTGGCTTGAGAAAGAGCATCAGCCAATTAAAATATATATTTTTATATATATAGTTCAACTCGATTATTTGTGGACAGAAAGGCGACAGAGAGCAAACAGAAGACAGGAGCAGATAAGATACTTGGGATGCTGACATTAGCCAACGTCGTCTCACATTGCAGAGCCGTAAGCCAGTCCATCTAGAGTTCTCAACTGCACTCTGAACATGGCTCCATCTTGCCCCCTTAGTGTGAGAGTCAGGGGCAACAGAGGGTGGGCGGGGGGCAGTACAGGAGATCACTCACTAGCAGGTCAGAAGAGGTGTCATTCTTCATGTGTGATCTTTGGGCTCTGGATTTGTCAGCGTGGAGTACGCTAGTGTGTTAATTTGTGTATTAAGTGTTGGGGTGGGAGGGGGAGGTGGGGGAGGGAGTGGGGGGGGTACATCCATGTGCAGCGTACTGTGTGGAGGGTGGTGTCAATGGAATGAACAATGGTGTGAAGGAGGAAGACCAACAGGGAAGTCCGTTCCCTCGGGGGGGGGTGGCGGCGGGGCGGGGGGGGCGAGGCGCAGGTGACGTGACGGGTGGTTCAGAAAGCCGAGAGAGAAGATGGTCCAAGTTCAGCTGGTCCTTCAGCAGCTGCAGGTTTCTGAAGGCTTCGCTCTGTCGTTCCTGTCCAGTTTAATGGGGTCTGGGAATTCATTATACAACTCCACCTCCGTCTCCTGCGAGGGGGGGGGGCACACACACACAAAACTGTCAGCGCTGGAAAACATGAAACGAAGCCGAGGCCGACTCATGTCCGGCTCACTCTGGTGACTCACCTGTTTGAGGGCGTTGCGTGCGATGGTCTGGAATGCTTGTTCTACGTTGATGGCTTCTTTGGCGCTGGTCTCAAAGTAGGGGATGTTGTTCTTACTCTGACACCAGGCCTGAGCCCTTTTGGTGGTCACCTGAGAGTGAAGAGGGAAAGATGAAGAGCCACCGTGAACAAAAGTCAACAACAAACCCCCTCCTCTGTTGTCCTACATATAAAACCTCTGCCTCATAATCCCATGACCTCTGACCTGTGGAGCTGTGGCTCATCTTCATACACAGGAGATCCAGCAGGAAAGTGAAAGTCCTAACAGGAAGGTGTGAGCTGAGGTGAGCTGCATCTTTCTGCTGTCGTGTCTGTCTGTCTGTTTTCTGCTCTCTGGCCAAAAGGAAGCTGCTGTTTTATTATAAAGTTCAGCCACTGCTAACCTGCTAACCAGCTAACCAGCTAACCAGCTAACCAGCTAACCAGCTAACCAGCAGCCTCATCCTGTGGACAGACTCTAACTCACGGTGTTGACCTGCAGCTGCTGACGCTGGTTCCTGTTCTGGTCCACGAGCCGCTAACCCAAACTCAGTGAGGACTGCTGTCACCAGCGGCAGGTAGCTGCTGAGCTGTTCACCAGGTAACATGGTCTGGTGCAGAGACTGGGCTTCTAACCACAGACGTCTCAACAGAGAAGGTCTTTAAGGGCTCGGTCTGGATGATGTGTGCGGGCAGCTGTGGCTCAGGAGGGACAGTGGGTCCTGGTTCGACACATGTCACATGGCGTCTCATCGGTGTGTGTGAATGGTTAGACACAGTGAGATAATGTGTGTGTGTGAACGTGTGTGTGAAACGTGGTGTAAAGTGATTGTAGAGAGCAGCATTTATGATTTATCTGAAAAGTGTAAAAAAGCACTGAGCTGTTTGGTCCCGTCACACACACACAGCATATACCTCCAGATATATATCCATCCGCTCACACCCACCTGTCTGTTCTCCAGGTCGATCTTGTTGCCTAGCACCACAAAGGGGAAGTTCTCAGGGTCTCGGGGGCTGGCCTGGATCAGGAACTCGTCCCTCCAGCTGTCCAGAGTCTTGAAGGTGTTGGGCGCGGTCACGTCGAACACCAGCACGCAGCAGTCGGCTCCACGGTAGAAGGCGACGCCCAGAGACTGGAACCTCTCCTGACCGGCCGTGTCCCAGATCTGAGCACAGGAAGGAGACGCCACGTTTAGTTACCGTGAGGCGGTGAACCACGACTGGATGATTCACAGGTGGACTCGTCCTCATGAGATGAAGGTGGTGCGGGTGGAACGGCGCGGTACCTGCATCGTAACGAGCCGGTCGTCCACCATCACCTCCTTGGTCAGGAAGTCGGCTCCTATTGTAGCTTTGTACTGGTTACTGAACTTCTTGTTCACGTACTGGTTCATCAGGGAGGTTTTTCCAACACTGACAGAAGAGAGGAGAAGCCAGGCTTTAATGACGGCTCATATCACACAGAAACAGCAGCACTGCCAGGGGGAGGAGCCTCCACCTGAGTCTGCATGCAGTAAACCCAGACAGGTGGAGGCACAGGTACAGGTGCTGTGAACAGAGAAGTGGTTATTACTGACAAGCTGAAAGCTGCTCAGACCTGCAGGACGGGCGCCGTGTGACTGACACACTGTCACTGTGGTGTTTTCTTACACTTCTCCTCGTGTGGAACTCACACAGTGAAATATATTGTGTAACACAGAGGAAATGCAACTTTCTCTGTTTCAGCTGAGGCGTGAATCTTCACACTGACAACGTCACACTTCATCTGCTCACAGACGCTTTACATTCACATTATAACACACGCTAGAAACAGTGAGAGACACATAATCACACGTCAACAACTCGTTTGAAAAGGTGAGTTTTGAGGATTTGAAAGTTGTTAAGTCTCTGGTGGATGTGGGGAGTTGGTTCCAGAGGGGGGGGGGCAGCACCTATACTATAAAAGGTACACACACACATATATAATTGAGTTAATGTGACATTTTTCCTGTTATTTAAACCACAGTGTTTGGATAAAAGCCAGAGAAGCAGCTGAGACTTCCCTCAGACAGCAGCCTGGCTGACCTGCAGTCTGCCTGGAGACAGCTTATGGCAGCATGTGACAGCAGGAAGTAACGCTCACAGTCTGATTTAAACATGATAACAATGGCGCTCTGGCGTTTGGGTTGAAACAGATTGGGAGTGTGTGTGATGATCCGGCGTGACTCACCCAGAGTCTCCCAGGATGATGACTTTCAGCAGCACTTTCTTCCTGGACGTCATTGTTGCACAGCTGCAGAGACACAGCAGAGCATTGACAGAGTTCAGCACCGATCACAGCCTCCTCGCCTGCCGCACAGAGCCCACGCCGCGGCAGACGTGTGGCGGCGCAGACCGGGCCGCTGGCTGACAAAAAAAAATCTGTCGACAAATGAGTGTGTAGAGTTTCATGCACACGGACCAATCAGAGCTGAGCACCATTCATTCCAGTCATGTGCTGTGTAAGCTGTTGGACAAATCACGAGGAACACATCATTCTTTCTCTCTCTCTCACACACACACACACACACACACACACACACACACACACACACACACACACACAACAGAAGTGACCTCGGAGAAGACACACCGCTTCAAACTGAGCGACACAGCTTCACATACACACACACTGCAGCGTGTGTGTGTGTATGTGTGGACAGTCAATGAGCAGCACTGACACACGGCCTGGACGTGTGATGCTGGTCCTGGACGTGTGATGCTGGTCCTGGACGTGTGATGCTGGTCCTGGACGTGTGATGCTGGTCCTGGACGTGTGATGCTGGTCCTGGACCCATGTGAGCGTGATCATCACCAGCAGCTCTGATGAACAACAACATACATGTCGTGTGCTCTGCTGCAGCTCCTTCATCAGGAAACTCTGATGTTCGAGCTGCAGCATCATTTCCTTTTTATTGGCTGATAATTGATCTGAGCCGCTTCCTGCTGCGTCCCGTCTGAACCGTCTGCTTTGTGTCGAGAGGTGAAGCCGGAGACGCTTCATTCATTCAACCACGAGGAAGCTGATGGTGCAGTGTCAGAAGCTCCAGGAAGCAGCAGTAGCAGGGATTAAAAACTCGGCCCCCCCCTGACCTCAGGTCAGCGACTGAGCCCCGAACAACGCCGCGATAAATCACAGGTTCACTGAAGCACTGAGCTGATCACACTGCTCCACAACATTTCAGCGTGTGACCACATGACGTGTCGGCAGGAAGAACAGACACGTTCCTGAAGATCATCTGTAAAAACCTTCCACACACTGAAACAAAGCCTGATTCACAACAGCTGCTTTATCTCTTGTCCCACGGCGTCTTATCTGAGCCGAGGAAACGCTCCGGCACATTTCTACTGACAACAAGAAACCCTCAGAAACCTACTGTGTGTGTGAGCGGCGGCGGCGGCGGCGGCGGCGGCGGCGGCGGCAGGTGTCTGATGGGAATGAGATGCAGCAAAGGGAACAGGCTGAAGGTGAATGTACAGTCTCAGCTTTAACGACCCTCCTCGTGCTCACTGCCTGAGAGACGGCGATGTCCCCTGCAGCGTCTCTGCTCCTCTGACCGCCACTGGTCCTGGGACAAACACCTGGCCACGCCCACCTGTTGCTGCTGCTGGTGGCGGCGACACACAACAACCTGTGTGACGCCGCTCTGACAGAAGATCACAGGAGACGTGACAGGCATCACATTAACATCACTGCACCTGAGGAGCTGCAGGAGCTGCAGGAGCTGCAGGAGCTGCAGGAGCTGCTCTCCTGCTCCGCCACACTGTGACACACAGGCAGGAACGACAGCCAATCACTGACGTCTGCGCCGCTTCACCACCGTCACATGATCACAGAGCAACTGAACCCACGTCTTTAACCCTCTGACAAAGAGCAGAGCGTGAGGCACCAACTCCTGACAGGAGGCTCAGGATCAGGCCAGGTGCAACTGAGCTGAGCCGGGCCGAGCCAGGCCGAGCTGAACTGGGCTGAACTGAGCTGAGCTGGGCTGAACTGAACTGAACTGGGCTGAACTGGGCTGAACTGAACTGAACTGGGCTGAACTGGGCTGAACTGAACTGAACTGGGCTGAACTGAACTGAACTGGGCTGAACTGGGCTGAACTGAACTGAACTGGGCTGAACTGAACTGAACTGGGCTGAACTGGGCTGAGCTGAACTGAACTGGGCTGAACTGGGCTGAACTGAGCTGGGCTGAACTGGGCTGAACTGAGCTGGGCTGAACTGAACTGAACTGGGCTGAACTCTGTTTTATTAAAACGTGGACACTAACTGTCAAGTTTCTAAACCCTGTAGCACACGTTGGAGGAAACCTGTGATGGTGCAACAGTGTCTTAGACAATATCGATCCCTGTTGAAACTGACGGCATCTGCCGTGCGTTCAGAGACAGTGGAAGCTGCTGGTTTAAAGCTGCTGGTTAAAAGCTGCTGGTTTAAAGCTGCTGGTTTAAAGCTGCTGGTTGAAAGCTGCCGACGTGCCCTGGGACGTTTGCACAACGCCACACAGTCTGCAACAGCTGAGTAGCGACCGTGCGAGTGGCTGCTACAGCTCCACGGAGCAGCAGGCGTCACAGTGAACCTGCTGCAGAGGAGACGCAGGACGTGCGTCTTCTATCTGCCATGTTGTTGCTTCCTGTAAATCACTGACGCTCGCTGACACAAACAAACGTGGCTTCAACTAAATATAGATGTGGAAAGTTGAGTCCAGCTGTTTCTCAACACTCGCTCCATCTGCACATGACACGGAGTTACGTCAGGTCGTCTACATGTTTCCTGGTCACCTGATAAACACATGCTGCGCTGGTTAACTCAACACGCCCCAGCGCTCGCTGCCAGCTCCGGTGTGGACGGGTGAAGAACCAGCAGCAGGGTTTTCCTCTGTTCACTGCATTACATTCACTCACACTGTACAAACAACACGTGCTGTGGATATAAAGTCAGACATGAACTGAGACGCTACAGGGTTCAACGGCAGGGGAGTAAAATCAGGCATGTTCACAGGTCAGCTGACCTGAGTGTGTGTGTGTGTGTGTGTGTGTGTGAGTTCACCAGTTCGTGGGACACACAACACACCAGTAAAACTCAAAGTACAGGGTGGAACCAGTGACCTGAGACCAGCTGAAAACAACATGTAGAGGAGCTCAGATCATACATGCAGGAACAGGGCGGAGTGCGCGAGGACACCTCCATCACGTGACCACCGCACGGCCTCTGATCAAACACACAGTGAACGGCATGTACCTGCGTGACGGTGAGTCACAGCGAAACCAAAACTGCCTGACACACACACACAACAACACAACACAACACAGGTCCAGTCTGCCTGGCAACCACACACACACACACACACACACACACACACACACACACACACAGGGTCTGTGCTGTAAACAAAGCACAGCAAAAACAGTAGTTTGGAGGTGAAGGGTCAAGCCCCCCCCCCCCACTGTGTGAAGTCTGAGCAAAAACTAAACTGTCTGTAGAAATCACTGTCCCACTGTCAGCGCCTTGCGGGGGAGCGGGGTGGGGGGGGGGGCACCGTGTTACCGAGCCTCTGCTCGACTGACCGACCTCGTCTCCCCGGGTCTCCTTCCTGCTTGGAGCGGACCCAGAGGAGCCACAGGCCGGCCTTGTTTTTGCCAACCAGCTTCTCGAAAAACACTGCACCACCTCCTCCTCCTCCACCTCCTCCTCCTCCTCCGTGAACGTTAGCCGCCGCAGCGTTAGCATTACCGGGAGCCACCGAGCGCACGGTGAGCGGGCAGACAGACAGACAGACAGACAGAGACACAGACAGACAGACAGACAGGCCGCGGACACCCGGCCCCGGTGTCAGGGACTTACTCTGCGCTGGTTTCCTCACGGCGGAGCGGAGACTTGTTGACCGGGCTCGGAGCCGTTAGCTGTTATTGTTCGGAGCCGTTAGCGTCACAAGCTAACTAGGCGTTCCGTTAGCTAGCTAGCTAGCTCGCTGGCTCTCAACTCGTTAGCTGGCGTTAATTTTTGGCAATGACTCGTTTCAGAACCTCAGAAAAACCGAGTCGCCCTTAGTGTGAACACTAACAAACCCGGGTCGTGAGCTGGCGAGGCGGATGATCCACAGCGGGCTGTGCAGATTTGGCACTTTGTCTGGAGGTTTGCCTGCCAGCGAGCTAACTACCTGCTACCCAGCTTCTCTCTTCCCCTTTCACTTCCTCCTCCAAAACAACGTGTGCGTCCTACGTCAGACGCAGCTAATTAACGACTCCACCCCCCTGTGACACCTCTGCCTGTCACTGCAAACAGGTCTAGGATCAGCTATTTGAGTCAGTGCAGGAGTTCATGTCCAGACACATCCACTCTGCTCTCCTTCACCTGTTTATGTCTCATTGATCAAAACTGATCAAAACTGATCAGCTGATTCCCAGAGAAATTACACAGCTGATAAACGATTATCAATATGACACACCTGCAGATTTATGACGGCTGCAGTCAACAAGCTAACACACAGGTGAGAACAATGGAGCATTTCTGTGTGTTGCTTCGTTGGTTGTATCATTATGGGATGTTTTATCGATTTTGACGTTTGGCTCAAACAATAATAAAACAGCTTCTGGTTTTGGAGCCACTGGAAAATGACCTGACACTGACACCTGGTTGTGAAACGTCACCAGTTCTGACGCCCCCCCCCCCCCCCCCCCCGACATGACTCATCAGCTGCTCTTAAAACAAACAACAACAACCTGCTGGAGTTTGCGAATCCAAACTTATTGCTGATGTGTTCCTTCCTTCAGAGCAGCAGGAGACTGATGCGCTCAGTGGTTGTACTCTCTGCTCTGATGATCGACCATCAGAGGGCGCTGTCGTCATTCTGACGTGACATCTCTGCCTGCAGCCATGTTTTCACTAACAGCTCTGTGACACTCAGGAAGCACACAGGCCAAAGATGGATGAGTGATCTTCTTTATCCTGGAATGACTGTGTGTGTGTGTGTGTGTGTGTGTGTGTGTGTGTGTGTGTGTGTGTGTGTGTGTGTGTGTGCTCCTCAGTCTGTCAGTCTGAGGTGATGATGCTGAAAACGCTGATCAGACAGACTCTGTTTATCAAATCAGAGGATTATCTCATCTGATAATACCTACACACACACACACACACACACACACACACACTCACACACTCACACACACACACACACTCACACACACATTCACACATGAAAGGAAACCACAAACAGCTCATCATCATAATCCACAGGAAATGCCAGGAAAATGTCTGACAATTAATTAACACACCGACACACACACACACACACACACACACACACACACACACACACACACACACAACAGAGTAAATACTGTTATGAAATATCCAGGGAGGATTGTGTGTGTGAGTGTGAGTGTGTGAGTGTGTGTGTGTGTGTTTGTATTTTGCCCTTTTCAAAATATGACTTTTAAATCGGCAGTGTGTGTGTGTGTGTGATACCGCTGCAGTGTGATGTGTTTATGTGACATCACACGACTTCAGAGAAGATGGAAACGTATTTGACCGTCTGGTAGAAACGTGAGTGTGAGCCACCAGGTGAGAGCTGCAGGTAAACTCTGATGTCAGGTGAGAGTGACACAGAGCTGTGAGCCAGTTATGAAGTTGTTTCTTCTGACGGATCCAAACCCTCCTGCTCCGTGCTCACTGTAAGTGTGTGTGTGTGTGTCCACATGTGTGTTTGTCCTCCTCGTTACAGGGAGTGTGTCTCTTCCTGTCTCAGTCCTGGTGACTCTGCTCTTTATGGAGGAATTCCTGCTCTCTCACCTATTGACGGCCGAGTCTTTACAGCCTCTTTGGGAAACTCAGTTTGTCAACACAAACACAGCAGCACAAAGGACACGAGGGAGAAGACAGAGCTGCATACCTGAAGCATCTGCTGCAGCTTCATCTCCACAAACACCAGCACCATCATCATCACCATCATCATCACCATCATCATCACATGCAAAACATGAGCGGAGGACACACAGGTACAGACACAGCTCAGGGAGAGAGTGTGAATGATATTACAGTGTACATGTGTTCAGGATGTAGGGAGGTCTGTGTGTGTGTGTGTGTGTGTGTGTGTGTGTCAACATGCAGCTCTGTGTGTGGCTGTGTGGGAGAGAGAGAGAGAGAGAATGAGATTAGTTAAAGAGATGGACAGATTGTGTGTGTGTGTGTGTGTGTGTGTGTGTGTGTGCATCAGGGGGTGGGTGCATTAGTGCGTGTCAGACAGCAAAGAGTGCTGCAGTTATCTAGGAATCTGAGCCAGAGCAACCTCAGTACTGACGGAGAGAGAGAGAGAGAGAGGAGGAGAGAGAGGAGAGAGAGAGAGAGAGAGAGAGAGAGGAGGACGAGGAGTGAGTGAAGAAGAAAAGGAGAGAAGAGGAGGATGAAAGAAGCTCAGAGAGCAGAAGACAACACTAACATCTGAACAGAGGGAGGAGGTCTGAGGACGAGCTCCGTCCACCTGAGGAGACACTTCGTCTGGTTTGAAGAGACTTGTCTCTGACAGCAGGGCGAGCGACTTCCAGCTCAGAGGAACGAGGCCGGACCAGAGTTTACACCAACGTTCAGGACGAGGCTGCGTTCCTTTTTTCCCATGATTCCTTTTGGCTCCCTCGGTGTTCTTCCTCTGCTGTCGCTGTACGTGGGAGCGCTGCTGTCTTTAGATGCTTCCCCAGCCTGCACACAGACGCCCTGCAGGGACAGTCTGGTGGCTGCACCCCCCCAGCCCGGGTCAGGGGCAGGGGCAGGGGCAGGGCTGGGTACGGTGGCCTGCGAGGGTCAGACCGGGACAGCAGCTTGCAGGACGGGGGGTTCACTCCCAGCAGTCTCAGACGCTGCCCTGAGGGTGGAGCACAGACATGAGGTCCAGCCCAAGGTAGGTGAGATCACCTCCAGTGTGACAGGAGCTCATTAGTTCACAAGTCTGAGCACATTATGACTGAGACATTAGAGAGGCAGGTGAAGTGAAGAGGTTCAGGTCCATCAGCTGACTCTGCCTCTGAGCCTCGCTCCTCATTCACGTGTGCCAACAACAACTGAGCAGCGTAGTAGCTGTGAGGCCCGGGCCGGCGGCTCGTCTCTCTGGGGACGCCGCGCTCACTAAAGTTGGCAGCAGCTCACAGAGCGGAGCAGCGACGCTCAGCAATCAAAGGAGGATAAAACCAGACCTGCTTTAAAAATGTCCTCGTCATATGGTCGGGCTGAGCTCATGCAGCAACAGGTGTTAGAGCGCCGTGATCACAAAGGCTGATGTAAGTGTAAGAGACAGATGCCACTGAGATGTCACCTTCCAAACCTGTGGATGCACCATGCACCATGGACACACACACACACACACACACACATTCACTGAGCTGTCTGTGGCCATCATTATGACAGCGACTGTGTGTCTTTGCAGGCTGGAGGTGTCAGAGAGCGTCTGGTTCAGCTGCAGCGCTGCATGAGATCTGTCCAGGAAACAGGAGGCCCCTGGAGCCACGGGGGCCCCGACAGCAACTCTCTGGGGGCCATCCTGGCACTAATGGCAGCTGTGCTGACAGAGTGTGACCTCCACTGTCACAGCCAGACCCTCGGAGCGATGGCCAAAAGACTGGGTGAGCAGGACACACACACACACACACACACACATGCCAGTGCAGTGACTCCCCCACACATAGTAAACAGAACCTGAATGAGGCCTGCTAAGTGTCGGTCATAGGTGAGTGCATAGGAATTTAACTGCAAAGAGAAGGATGAGAAGAACTCTGTGTACACACACACACACTTTACAGAGTTACCACACACACTCGAAGCTGCTCCTTCTCCTCTGTGTTTCCACTGAGTTTGATCTGTGGCAGAGAGTGCAGCTGTGGGCAGAGAGGGAGAGAGAGACCTGCTGCTCTTCCTGAGGAGCATCACACAGCACCCACCTACAGGTGAGGGGGCACGTCCAATGATCACATGACGCAGGTGTCGTCGGTCACTGAGCTGAATAAAGATGCTCTGTGTGTGGTTCCCAGTCGCCCCCGTGGAGAAGCTGCATCCTCAGGATTGTGCGGAGATTTACAGGCTCGGCATCAAAGAGAATGGAATCTACACCATCCAGCCCGACCTGCACAGAGCAGCTCTGGAGGTATTTCAGATTCACCACACTCATAAAACTCAGAGACAACCCCCTCCCTGCTGCGCTGCTTTTAGAGATGAGCATGCTATCTGTGGATCAGTAAACTCTGGGCTTTGTAACATCAAAGTCTCTGTTGTGGTTCAGGCTAAATGTGACATGGAGACGGCAGGCGGTGGTTGGACGGTGATCCAGAGCCGGCAAGACGGTTCTCTGGACTTCAACAGGACGTGGCAGGAATACCGGGACGGCTTTGGAAGTCCACAGGGAGAGCACTGGCTGGGGAACGCAGCCCTGTTCGCCCTCACCTCCTCCGGACAGCACCAGCTCCGGGTCGAGCTGGAGGACTGGCACCACCAGAGACGCCAGGCCACCTACAGCAACTTCAGAGTGGCCTCAGAGGCACAGAGGTGAAACACACACACACCCTGCTCAGAGTCCACTGAACTTTATCTCTCTAGAATAATCATGAATAAATGTCGGACTGAGGTTTAGAGAAAAGCTCAGAAATTAAATGTGTAAGTTCCTGTGGGACTGTGTGTGTGTGTGTGTGTGTGTGTGTGTGTGTGTGTGTGTGTGTGTGTGCAGACAGCACCGTCTCCCTGCAGGATCCTGTGTCTCAGACTGATTCAAGTGTAAATGTTCAGGGACTTTAAACTAACTCAGCTTCATCTGGAGGCTCATTTCAGTAAATGAAGAATCACTGATCTGCTGATAAGGTCCTCAGCCTCCATGAAGTAAGATGGAGAGTGTGTGTTTTGTTTTGGACAGGTGTGTGTAGGTTGTGTGTCTTTCCTGCTACACACACACACACACACACACAGGTTCTCTGTCTCTCCTTGGGTCCAGGTATCGCCTGACGGCCCGTGAGTACTCTGGAGATGCAGGAAACGCCCTGAGCTACAGCAAACGTTACAACCACGACGGCCGCTCCTTCAGCACCGCCGACCGAGACCACGACCGCTACGCAGCTGGGAACTGTGGTCACTACTACGGCGCGGGCTGGTGGTTCGATTCCTGCCTGGCCGCCAACCTGAACGGACGGTACTACCGTGGGCGGTACAGCGGCGTGACCAACGGGATCTACTGGGGGACCTGGTACATCCTGACTGACGGACGGACGGGAGAACGGTACTCCTTCAAGAGGGTGGAGATGAAAACACGACCCAGGAACTTTGTGGGAACCTCCTGAAGCTGACGGAGACAGAGATGTTCTGATACTGATTCTGATACCTGAGTGTGTGTTTAGGTCAATACACATTAATGACCTGAGGTCAAAGGTCAGATTAAACCCTGTAAAACATCAACTGATACGTGAATGTCACTGAATCTGTCTTTCATCATGTGATTCCTGCCCTTTGCAAATGGTAGACTACAAAGTATTTTCTGTTCTCTTGTCATTTATCTGTCGATCATAAGAACATAAACTAATAAATAACACCAGAGCCTCCACTGACACCAAAGACACTTTGCACGTTCACTTTTTCCTGGAGCAACTCTCCAGTGTAACGTCTGTGGGCTAATGTATTTCCATGTTGCTAACATGGTGCTAACAGTCTCAGTGACTCTACAGAGCTGCAGGAGCTCAGAAATGAGCATTAGCATTAGCATTAGCTTTAGCATGAGCGTTTTCCACTCCTGGCTCCGCCTGTCCTGAGCTCAGTGGGTTTTTGGTTCAATGACTGAAACAAGACGTTTTCACATTTTGTTCTGTCACATAAAACATTTCACTGAATTTGTCATGTGTGATTTTTTTTATGGCTCATGTGTCTTTAACAAAGTTGAGCATGAGACCAGTGTGTGTTTAGACCAGATCAGATTTACACACTGGTGCTGCTGAAGAAGAAGAAGAAGAAGAAGAAGAAGAAGAAAAGAGAAGAAGAAGAAGTAAAGGTGCTAAAACCACATGCTGGATAAATAATGTTGAGGTCAGACTACAGTCTTTTCATCTCCAGTGCTCATCCTCAGGTTTTAAACATCATGAATCATAAAGTTGTGTTTATCACTGAGCTTCACGAGGACGTCACCTCCGTCTACCCACAATGCCCTCTGTTCTGCCTCCAGACCAGAATTCTCTCTCTCACACACAGACCAGTTCAGAGCAGCCATTTTTCTCACCTCACCTTGTTTATACTTTCCCATGAGTGAACCTGACACACTGACCAGGATCCTGTCGTCAGACTCTGAAAACCACCACTATGATCATCACACACCACACACACACACACACACACACACTCTCTCTCTCTTCTCTCTTTCTCTCTCTCTCTCTCTCTCAAACCACAAGAGCTTTTTCATGTTGGCGTCAGGCGGGCGGCTCCTGCTGGCCGAGCTTCACTAAGGCCGCTCTGGGAGTTTAGAGATGGTGTGAGAGTGTGTGTGTGTGTGTGTGTGTAAACGTCTGCACCTATTTTTGCAGTCTTCATAATGAGCCGTCAGTCTGTCCAACAAGCAGAGTGTCTAATATTAGTCAGTGAGGGGCTCAGCAGCTCTGATCTAGACACACACACACACACACACACACACACACACACACACACACACACTTTGGTATTTCACATACACCAATTATACACACTCAGGGACATGCCTGCGTTCATGTGCATGGACGCACACACAGCCACACACACACAGGCTGGTACGTATGGAGCAGCATGATGTGCTTGACTTCATTAAAACAAGTGAACATCAGAAATAAAATGACTTCAGTTGGATCAGAGCCTTAATTATTGTTTTGCAGCCACAAGCTTCTTTCTGTCTTACACACACACACACACACACACACACACACACACACACACACACACACTCAGAGTTAACCATAGGTAATCGAGGTCAGTCACCCATATGAGTCATTAAACCTCTCAGCTTTCTCATTTGATTTTGACTGTGTGTGTGTGTGTGTGTGTGTGTGTGTGTGTGTGTGTTACTGGGTTGTTCTGCCCCCTGGTGGTCATCATCATATTGTAGAGACTGAGGAAAAAGCGTCATGTCATCTGAGGATAAGTAAAACACAAAGTGAGTGAATACATTTAGACTCTGTGTAAAGACGCTGCTGGTCTGAGTCAAGTTTTTGTCTCTAGGAGAATCTCCTGAAATATGATCGATAATGATCAGTGATCAGTGATCAATAATCAATGTCAGTGCCTAAAAATGCCTCCTGTTATTATTTGTACTATAATAAAACTGAATCATTATGACCTCCTCTCCTGTTTGTCTCTCTCTCTCTCTCTCTCTCTCTCTCTCTCTCTCTCTCTGGCTTCATCTCTGTCTTGGTTGAATCTTCTCTGTTTTGTTTTCACTTCAGTGATCAATCACTCATCCTCCTCCTCCTCCTCCTCCTCCTCCTCCTCCTCTTCTTCTCTCCTCTGCTTCCATCAGTCTTGTTGACAGGGAGGAACAGAGGCCCAGGGTTGTGTCACCACAGTATCCTGGCACAGTGTCTGGAGTGGGGTGATAGTGGTGCTGCTGCAGGGTGTGAGGGGTACCGGCAGGCGTTGCTGCCCCAGGGCCGGAAGCCCAGGCTGGGCAGCGGTTAGCCAGCACATCCCTCTGAGGAGCTCTGTGCTCCTCTGAGGGAAATTCCCCTGTGACCTCTGTCACTTATTTCTGATGTTTCCACATGAAAACGTCAGATTGCAAACATGAGCCTTATCTTTACAGCAGCGTGGTGATCCTCCTGCACGTGGCAGCGGCCTGCTCACCCTCAGGATAAAAACATTAAAGTCGTCTGATTGTTTCCTGCACAGGAGGATTTAAACTGTCACCATGGTCACAGAGGGCAGAGGAGGTAAAAACATCCTCATGTGGCCAGTGCAGGTGGTTTAATTTTAGTCTCTTGGTTTCATCTTCAGGTGAAATTCGTCCATCCATCGATTGATTGACTGATCAGCTTGACTGACTGTGCAGTGATCAGCCTGACAGAGACAGGACCATGTGTGAAGGCAGAGAGAGAGCGACGAGGCTCACAGCTTCACATCAGAGCAGACGCTTCAGATTTGACTGAGTTTCATGTCAAATCTGTGTCAATAAACTGCAGCTAAGAAAAAGTACGATGAGTTAAACACCAGAGAGAGCAGCTGTCACACCGAGCTGGACTTCATGCAGCTTCACACGTCTGCTCTTCAGCAGCTATTCAACATGTGTGTGAAACTGTGCACGTGAAACCAGTGTGTCTGGTCACCAGCAGGTGGCAATGTTGCTCAGCAGCAACAGGGGAACTCTGGGAAATGATTCTCCTTCTTTTCCACATGAGAAACCTCAGCTCAGCATCGAGCACAGAGCAGCAGAGACAGAGCGAACAGTAGACATGCTGCTCCATGTGAACATCAACAGCCACAGACAGTGAGTGGGTGGATGTGGGTCAGTGGGTGATGATGATGATGTGTGTGTGTGTGTGTGTGTGTGTGTTAAAGCTACATGTTGTGGTGAAGTGTGATTTCCTCTCCTCCAATTCACTTTCCCTCAAATAAAATCACTGATCATCTGAAACACGACGAGTCTTACACACAAAATATTAAATATTAAACTTCAAACTGAGAAAAGGAGGTTGCAGCGCTTCTGTTCCAACACTAGGGGCATCATGGCAGAGGTTAGAGGTCAAAGGTCAGAGCTGCTCCATGGGGTGAACAGTGGAGATATAAAGACAGTGTTTCTGACTTTCTGAAGATGATTTAATGTTGAATATTGAGAGAATGAGCCGTGAACAGAGGAGGAGGAGGAGGAGGAGGAGGAGGAGGAGGAGACGTGAAACCTGAAGGATCTTTTCTTTAATCTGCTTCTTTAACCTGCTCTCATGGGGATGAGGTTGTGAAGGGGCTGTCAGGGGTGAGGAGGGGAGGAAGGCTCAGGGGGAGGAAGCAGGAGCGGGTGAGGTTTGAAAGGTGTGTGAGTGTGAGAGGCCGTTAGAGGCTCCCCCTCCCTGACCACAGGGCCACTGAGACACAGCATGTGCCTGCTTTTATTACTGGTCCTGCACAAAACCAGAGCAAGGCAGCGTTCCGTTTGAAACCGGAATTCACCAGAACAAGTGTATCCTGATGTGGTGAGGAGCTGGGTGAGGAGGGAGGGAGGGAGGGAGGACACACACACACACACACACACACACACACACAGGCCATGTGGCAGCCTCACCCCATATCATGTCATTTCTAAATCTGCACAAGAGACAGTGGAGGTGGGAGGGGGGGATGTGCTGCCATGTTGTAGCTAACACTCAATAACATCTCAATAAACTAACATGTTGATGTTATTAACACACACACACACACACACACACACACACTCACTGTATATTTAGTTCACCGATCAACATAGATGGAATTATCAGCTATAAAATCAAATCCTGACAGATGAGCATTAAACACATCGTCAGACCGGAGCACATGTGACAGAAACCACAGTGACAGCAGGGGGGACAGCAGCCATGTTGTCCCACAGCGTCTCCTACAGACACCGAAGCCTTCACTGTGGTTTCATACAGGTGTTAACACTCTGACATGTGAAGTCACACACAGTCTCTCTGATGTCATTCATGTCTATTACAAGTAACTATACTTTCACACAAACATGTAGCCTGTGTTATCGATGAACATCACTTACTCCACATGTGAATTTTATAACTTTGTTAAAAGCACAAAAACTGTTTCTATCACCAGTTTTATATAGAAGTCATGTACCCAGTGATCACATGGCTGACACATGGCATCTGCTCATGGTTTTATTGTTCAGAGTCACTCTGTGTGTTTATCAGCTGAAGAACAACAACTTTAACATCAATGGATTCACATTCACCACAACCGTGACTCTATACGATCAGTGACGTTACTGTTTCTGCTGGAGGAGCGCCAGCATTAGTTATCAGTGTGTTACTGCAGCGATACTGCAGCGATACTACAGTGTTACTGCAGTGTTACTGCAGTGTTATTACAGTGTTACTACAGTGTTACTGCAGTGTTACTACAGTGTTACTATAGTGTTACTGTAGTGTTACTATAGTGTTACAGCAGTGTTACTACAGTGTTGGACACTCATCATCATCATCACATGATGTTGTTATCAATCAGTAACATGGTTCTGATACTTTTACAGCAGTTTGCTGTGTGTGTGTGTGTGTGTGTGTGTGTGTGTGTTACTCTCTCTGTGGTTGGTTTTGTGTATTGTATCCGAAGTGTTTGTTTTCTTCTCTAAACCTCTGTTCTGTCTCTGTGGTTGTTTTTATTGACTGAACAGTTTGCTCTGATGCAGCAGTCTGTCAGTCTGAGGTGAGGCAGGTGATGACGGTGAGAACGCTGATCAGACGGAGTCTGTTTCACAAATCAGAGGATTATCTCATCTGATAATACCTACTGACACACACACAGACACACACACACACACATGAAAGGAAACCAGCAGGAGGCCACAAACAGCTCATCATCATAATCCACAGGAAATACCAGGAAAAGCTCTGACAATTAATTAACACACACACACACACACACACACACACACACACGACACACACACACACACACACACACACGCTCCTCTCTGCATGTTTCATAATTGTATTTACCATTTGTGTGTGTGTGTGTGTGTGTGTGTGTGTGTGTGTGTGCTCTTGCAGTGAAGTACAGTGTGAAGGATGTGGTGAAGCAGCCTAATGGTCAGCTGTGTTTCTCTTCTTCTCTCCCTTCTGCACCTGCAGAGTTGTGGCAGAGACAACACACACACGCACACACACACAGGAAGTGGAACACACAGAGACAAAATAAAAGTACGTCTGAAACTGATGAACTCACCGGCTGAAGGAAGAAGGAGCTGTTTTGAATTCTCCGTCTCCCTGGACGACTCGCTCACCATGGAGACGGAGTTTGACGGACAGGTTGTCAGGAGTGACAAGGTGTTGTGAACTTTCACTTCCTGCTGCTCTCTGGGCAGGAAGCTGAAGCGGTGAACCTCTGACCTCTAATTACTCAGTCAAGATCCTTCACAGGATGAGAGATGAGTCAGTTTCAGGGAGTGAAGCACCTGTAACAGGACACACACGCACACACACACACACACACACACACACACCAGATTAGGTTATAAGAGAATAAATCACTTTATAAAAAGCACTCGTTCATGTCTCATGTCTGATTATTTGATTGAAGTTTCACTCTTTTTACACAGCTGATAACAGTGAAGTCTGCTGAGGTGAGAGAGAGGCTCTTGTTGTTGTGTGTCTGTTTGTGATGTTGCTGTGGTGTTGTAGCCTGAGGAGTCTCTCTCTGAGCTGACCATCACCTCTGACGGATTAATGAAGTTCCTCTTAGTTAAAGTCTGAACCTTTTTAAAACAATGTCAGGACAGCACCGAAACTGGGACGAGGACCAGGGCCAGGACCATGGGCCGGGACCACCAGAACCGGGACCGGGACCGACACAGGGAGCGGTTCCATTCCAACGACATCTCCTGTATTTGACTTCACATCGCTATGAACTGTGGGTAATTTTCTGCAGCAAAGTCAGTGTCAATGCTGACTGGAAGTGAGAGAGCATGAACGGACTTGATGATGTGACAATGGGACACTGACACACTTCATGTGAACGAGACAAATCCATATACATGATGGTCTGACAGACAGAGAGAGAGTCTAGATCCTCACTCACCTTTTCAAATGGTCATTTTTAGACCAGGTGCATTTTGTAAAAAGTAAAAACTGCAATGTGCTGCAGCAGGAGAGGAGGAGGAGGAGGAGGAGGAGGAGGCGTCTCTCCTGTAGGTGGCGCTGTTGGCCTGATTATTGTTCCAACACACACGTTGAACCATGAGACTATAAAAGGAGCTGGAACAGAGTCCAGATCAGAGTCGGCTGTGATCACACACACACACACACACACACACACACACACACTGTATCTGATCCATGTCAATGAAGGACATCAGTGACGTTTTGAAGTTTAAATTCTAATTTGTCCAAATTTACATAAAACACTGAAACAAACACAAAGTGAATCTGCGTTTTAAAAAGTAACAGTTAAATTAAACTGAGTCTGGATTTAAGTTGATTTTAACACGTTTCAACAGAAACACATTCATGAGGATGTGACTGACAGGCCTCGGTCTGTGTGAACTGCTCTATCAACCACTGAAAGACATCATCACCATCACCATCATCATCATCATCATCATCATTATTATTATTAACCCTTAAACACCTTCAGCTTCATGACGTCTCAGCTCTGACACTATGACACACGTGTTATTTATGATGAGGAGGACGTGGAGCTTCCTGCTCACTGAGGATGATCAGCTGTTATAAAGTGAATGAGAACATGAATGAGATTAATAACACACACACACACACACACACACACACACACAGAAACAGTGACAGACATAAAACAAAGTCAGTGTTCACACAAATTCACATGAGAGAATGTTAGAGCAGGTCTGTTTACATGGAAACAGGTCAGAGAGAGGTCATCTCACTGTTGAAGGAGAGATAATAAGGAGGAGGAGGAAGAAAGACGAGGAGGAGGAGAGAGGAAGAATGGAGGAGGAGGAGGAAGAAAGGAGGAGGAGGAAGAATGGAGGATGAGGAGCACTCCTGGCGGCCTTGACTTTCTGTCTGACCTTTCGGGGGAAGGAGAACTAATCCTTGAATATAATGGAGTGTAGATATGGAAAATGAGTGAGCTGTTATCTCCGTCTCCATGGAGACCATCAGCTGCTGCTGCTGCTGCTGCTGCTGCTGCCAAGTTATTAAACATCCAGTTTGTATATATATTGGAAAAATACCTTTTCACACACACACACACACACACACACTGCAGCTTTAACACTAGAGAACAAGTGATTTTATTTTATTTTATTTTTCAGTTTGTTCAGATTTTTTTGTTCAGTTTCAGTTTCTTTTTGTGTAAAAACATAAATATAGAAGATTTTAAATGTTGTTTCCACTCACTGAGGTTTTAATGGAAAATATTAAACACAACTACAGTTCATCATGTTGTTGTGATGATGAAGATGAAGATGATGATGATGATAATAATAAATCACATCACCGTGTTTGACTGTGATGACAACAGCAGAATCAGTCGATCAGTCAGTGACACTCACTCTGCTCATCAGTCTCAGGCGGATCCACCGGGGCCTGTTCCGAAATTCACCGTTTTATTTCCGCTGATTATTATGTGCTGCATTTCCAACATTATTCACATCAGTGTGTGTGTGTGTGTGTGTGTGTGTGTGTGTGTGTGTGTGTGTGTGACTGTTTAACTCTGATCCACTCAAATCCAACATGAAAAGAAAATAAGAGGCCGCAGCAACAAAGAACCGGAACCAGCGATGGCTCCGTCAGATAACGGCGGAGAACCGGGGAGAGGAGGCTCCGCGTGCACAGCATTAAACTTGTAAATAAAAGCCAACCCCCCCCCCCCTCCATCCATCCATCCATCTATCCATCTATCTATCCATCAATCATCCGCACAGATCTGTGGTGCACGTGCAGCGCGGCCTGTTCGCTGAAAAGACGCTGATGATCTGGGGCTCGGAGATAAGAGCCGCCTCTCATTCATTCTGATTCCCCGGCACTTTGGAGCCTGTTTCCCGGGGACGATCAGCCCCCCCCGCCCCCCCCAATCCAGCAGCAGCTCGCTGATAACGATTAGACCATTTATTATCTCCACAAAGAACAAAGATTAGCAGCAGCACCGAGGAGAAATTACCCCGGGATGGGTTAGAGTCGGGGGGGGGGGGGTCTAAACCTCTCTGTACCCCCCCCCATATTTATTTTAATACAATACAATAAACAGATAAACATTAAACTGTGAATCTAAAACATAAAGATAAATAAAACTACAGAAGCCTCCTCGGTCTGACGTCATCAGCTGCTTCAGTTACGTCACTTTTATTTATCTTTATTATTACGAGTTAAAGACTCTCTCTCTCTCTCTCTCTCTCTCTCTCTCTTCTCTCCTGGGAGAAATAGAGCAGTAAAAAAAGAGGAAGAAGAAGAAGAGGAGGAGGAGGAGGAGAAAAGAGGCGGATTGAATTGATGTCAGCTTCAGACGGAGCTGGATGTTCAGGGCCGATAAGGGTTTATTATCAGCAGCGGATCAGGAGGCCTCACACACACACACACACACACACACACACACACACACACACACACACACACCTCTAACTAATAATATTTATTATGATAAATAACAATAATAATCAGATTTACTGTGAACATTCAAATATATTTTAGAAACTACAAGAACAAATAAATTCAACATGTGAAAATATAAAAAATAAAATAATAATAACCTGCTGTTATCATCATCATCATCATCATCATCATCATCATCATTATTATTATCATCATCATCATCATTATTATTATCATCATTATTAATAATAACAATAATAATGATGATAATAATAGTAATTGTTGTTAATAATATTTACTATTATTGTTATTATTATTTTTAACAACAATAGTTATTAATACCAATAATAATAATAATAATAATTGTTGTTCTTATTATTATTATTTATATTATTATTATTATTATTATTATTATTAATAATAATAATAATAATAATAATAATGTTATTATCATTATTTCCCATCAGGCCACAGTCACCCAGACACAATGAGAAAAAACAGGATTAATCAGTGTGTGTGTGTGTGTGTGTGTGTGTGTGTGTGTACAGACTGAGCAGCAACACTTTGTCTCTGCAGCAGAGAACATTAGAAACTTTTCTGATCTGATCAGATAAATCAGATAAATCTGATCAGATTGAATCAGACCTGATCAGATCTGAGATCAGATCTCTGTGTCACCATCACTGCTCTGTCACGATGATCTGAATCACAGCAGAGGAGGAGCTGAAGTTTCCATGTTTTATTGATGCAGCTACAGAACAAATATCAGCTGCTCATCCGCTGGGACAGCCCCCCTCCCCCCTCTGCCCCCCTCCCCCTCTGTCCCCCCCCGTAGAAAAAGTTCATGTCCTGAATCAGAATCTGTTTTTTTTTCCTCTTCACTAAGACGCAGTGACGTCAGTACGTGGCGTCGAGCAGGCGGCAGTGCCGGCCGGCCGGGACTGCACGCGCTCCCATTCCAATTACTGTCTGTCAATCATGCGAGAGAGAGAGAGAGAGAGAGAGAGAGAGAGAGAGAGAGGTCCATAAACTGCACCATGAACTTTTAGAGACTTCACATCAAACGTTAATCACGTGGTCACCGTCACTTCACCTGTGCACGTGTCCGCACATACACACACACACACACACACACACACACACACACACAGATTAAAGTTGCATCTATGCTTAAAGACACTGATCAAGACTCGGAGTTCAGAGGCTCGTGTTGAGTTCACGGACAGTTTGTCTCCACAGACTGTGTGTGTGTGTGTGTGTGTGTGTGTGTGTGTGTGTGTGCGCGCGCACATGTGTCAGTGTGGGTGTGTGTTGGAAGCGGCTTCACACACTGATGGTGACACATTAAAGTCCAACAGGCCTGATCTCTGCATTGAAACCGTACAGATACCTCAGTGATGATGTTCTGCTCATGGAGGAGGAGGAGGAGGAGGAGGAGGAGGAGGAGGAGGTGGGGTCTGTTCTCTGGGCTGGATCCGCCTCCGTGGTTTGGTAAAGACGCAGCGCAGTTGGCTGAGTCGGAGCTTTGTTGCAGACTCCGCCCTGAGCTTGACAAGCTGCGCCCCGCGCTGTCAGCCTCAGTCCGTCCGCCGTGCTGCTCCGACTCCCAGTGGACGGAGGTGACTCTGACCAGCGGCCGAGAGGAAGCGTGGGGAGGACCCGCAGCTGCAGGACAGAGGACAGAGGACAGAGGAGACAGAGAGCTGAGTGGACACTGTGGACAAAACTGCAGCCAGGTGCAGCCTGTCTCTGTCTGTCCCGGAGACACTGAGGTAAATGATGTTTCTTGTAAAATGATGTTAATAACGACACGTTGAGTCTGTGAAACATGAACTCTGGTGTTTTGTTGCAGAGTCAAACTGGACTCGGTGTCCTGGAGGACCAGCACAGACACACAGGCTCGGGTCTCTGCTGTACATGGACACAGTGGACACGGTGAAGACGTGGTGAAGGACACACTGATCATCACACCGTGTCCCTCTCTGTAACCTCCACACACACACACACACAGATGGACGTGACGCCGGACCAGCCGCCGCGCTGGATGCACCCTCACGCCGTGCTGAACGGACAACACCCGGACTCTCATCCCCACCACCACCACCACCACCACCCCGGCGGCCTGGGCCACAACTACATGGAGCCCGCGGCGCAGCTGCTGCCTCCGGACGAGGTGGATGTTTTCTTTAACCACCTGGACTCACAGGGAAACCCGTACTACCACAACTCCACCCGGGCCAGAGTGTCCTACAGCCAGGCGCACGGTAAGCCCGAGCCGGAGCCGGAGCGCGCGCGCACTCGTCACAACCTGGAATAAACAGAGAAATGTCCCAAAGTCACAGCTGGATCCACATGTGCACAACACACACACACACACACAGAGGAGAACACACACTGTTCACTGGTCAAACCAGCACATTAATCTCCGTCTGTGACGTGATACAGTTATTGATCATAATGAAAACTAATCACATTTTACTAATCAATGGTTTTTAAATGTTTTTTTTAAAAAAGCATCAAAAGTGCACGCGACAGTCTGAGTTTTTAACACGTGGATTAAAATGTGAGTTTTAAGATTTTACATGTAAAATAAAGAGTAAAAGCAGCTTCGCTGTTTCCTGCAGGAATCAACAGGTCTGGTCAGAGTGTGTGTGTGTGTGTGTGTGTGTGTGTGTGTGTGTGTGTGTGTCAGAGGAACCAGCGCCTCTTCTTCTGTCTGATAAACACTCTGCTTGTGTCTCGTGCAGCTCGCCTCACCGGGACTCAGGTGTGCCGGCCTCACCTCCTCCACAGCCCGGGGATCTCATGGCTGGACGGGGGGAAGGCGGCTCTCTCTGCCCACCACCACAACGCCTGGGCGGTCAGTCCCTTCAGTAAACCCAGCCTGCACCACCCGGGCTCCGCGTCCCCCGGCGGCCTGTCCGCCGTCTACCCGTGCAGCAGCAGCAGCAGCAGCAGCTCCAACACCGTCTCTGCTCCGTCGTTAACGCCGCCGTCTCACCACTCCAGCCCGCATCTCTACACCTTCCCCCGACGCCGCCTAAGGACGTGTCCCCGGACCCGGGGGCCGCATCTCCGCCGTCGTCCTCCTCCAGGATGGACGAAAAGGAATCTATTAAATACCAAGTATCGTTACCGGAGGGGATGAAGATGGAGGGCTCCAGCCCGCTGAGGAGCAGCCTGGCCTCCATGAGCGCCCACACCCCCTCCACCCACCACCCCATACCGACGTACCCCAGCTACTCTCTCCCCGCCGCGCACGACTACGGCAGCAGCCTGTTCCACCCCGGCAGCCTGCTGGGAGCCTCCCCCGGCTTCAACCCCAAGAACAAGGGCAAGACACGGTCCTGCACCGGTGAGTGACACACACACACACACACACACACACACACACACACACACACACACACACTGAAACATCTGGATCTAAACTAACACTCAGAGTCACTGATCGTGTGAATCCGTCGTGCAACGATGAGTTCACACTTTGCACGGTTGTTTTCACCGCCTCAGGCCGCAGAGTGAGTGTTTGTGTGAAAGGATGAGAACACATGAGAACACACAACTAACACACAACTAACACACACAGCTAACACACAACACACACTACACACACTAACACACACTAACACACACTACACACTAACACACACACTAACACACACTAACACACACTAACACACACTAACACACACTAACACACACACTAACACACAGGGTGAATGTTCATTATAGAGAAAAAATATAAAAAACACAAAACACTGAATAAAATAAAACCTTCACTTTATTATTTTTAATTTTATTATTATTATTGTTGTTGTTGTAGATTATATATATACATTATATTACATTGTATTACATTGTATTATATTATATTATATTATATTATATTATATTAACCCATTAAAATGAGCAGCCTCATATAATCTATAATAATAATAACAACAACAACAATAATAACAATAATAACAATAATAATAATAATAATAATAATAATAATAATAATAATAATAATAATGAATTATTCTAATGATCCAAACGAACTTTGAATATTAATGATCTGATCTCAGCATCATCAATAAATCAATAAATCAATAAAACGCCGTCATGGTATTTCGGCTCCTATAATAACAGCGCTTCGTCTCTCGGGCCTGATGGCCCTCTGTGATTATTATGGTCTGTCTGAAGCTTCCTCCTCTGAAACAGGAGCCGCCGCGTTAAAGTGGCTGTAAAATGTGTTTCTGACAGTAATGTAATTATAGGAGGAGTTTAGATGACGTGTTACTGACGTGTTACTGAGCGGAGACGTGAAGGACTCTGACCTACATTCAGCCTGTGTGAGGAGCTGCTGTGAAGGGTCAAAGGACCTGAGCAGATCCTCTGCGCTGGATTAAACTCTGTTCATATGCAAATGACGCTTTTCATCCTCAGACTGTTTTCACTGTGGAGATGAGCCACTGTAACTGTAACTGTAGCTGTAACTGTAACTGTAACTGTAACTGTAACTGCTGTGAGTGAACACGGGAGGAGACGTGACGTCAGAGAGATTCTTCTTCTGCTGTGTAAAACTATAAAAGAGTCAGAAACAGGTCAGAGGTTAAAACACAGCACTGATGGAGAAGCTCAAACTGAAACCTGACGTGCACACGCACGTGCACAGTTTGTCTGCTGTTTGAGGGTGGTGACGACACTTGACCTGAGTCTGTGCAGGTTCCAGCTCAGGTGTGTGTGTGTTTGGTTTTTATTTAAATGTCTCCGTGTGTGTGTGTGTGTGTGTTTCTCAGAGGGCCGTGAGTGTGTGAACTGTGGAGCCACGTCGACTCCTCTGTGGAGACGGGACAGCACCGGACACTACCTGTGCAACGCCTGCGGCCTGTACCACAAGATGAACGGCCAGAACAGACCGCTCATCAAACCCAAGCGCCGCCTGGTGAGTCCCTGCACTGTCCCAGCGTGTGTGTGTGTGTGTGTGTGTGTGTGTGTGTGTGTGTGCAGAGGTGGTAGTAAATAAAGGCAGTGCACGGTGGAGGGAGACGAGGGGACGAACTACAATTCCAGGAAAGTTATATTTTCTCCGATCAGTTTCCAGGAATTGTCTCAGTCTCCTCGTGCGCCCCGAGCTCGGCCCGACAGCAGAGCCAGGACCGGCCGCTGCCGCTGCCGCCGCTGCTGCCGCTGCCGCTGCTGCCGCTGCTACCGCTGCTGCGGTGTGATGCTGCTGAGCGTGGCAGGGTCACTGACACAGGGTCAGAGCCGCTCTGAGATCAGCTGTGAGGCGTTTAAGGAACCAGTTGTTGTCAGTTTGAACCAAAAACAAAAAGTTTCCACGTGTTTGAACTTTGAATTTTTCCAGTTAATAAACGATGAAAATCTCTAATTTGTAAACAAACCGTTCAGACACATCTGGACTGTGTGGAGCTGCATCTGCCCCATCATCATCATCATCATCATCATCACACACACACACACACACACACTGTTCACATGCATTTAGCCATGAGTTTAGAATTAATCAGCAGGTTTTAAAGGTGAAATCAGATCAATGAGTTCATTTAAAATCAATAAAACCTCCTGATGATTAAAGTCAAACATTCCGCTGTTTGTCATCATCATCATCATCATCATCATCATCATCATCATCATCATCATCATCATCGTGTGTTCACACGAACAAACAGATTAAATCATTAAATCACTGAATTCAAATCAGCTCCGATTTAAATCAGTGATTTTAGAAAAAAATGATTTTAAATTTTATTTTAAAGAAAATTTCGGATCTAAAATAATTTTTGTTCTTGTGGAAAAAAAACAAACAAAAAAAAAAACATTTTTAAATCATAAATGAAAAAGTTTTGATTAAAAACAGTTTTGTTTTGTTTTTTAATTTTCTGAATCATCGCGATAATAAAAAGATAAAAAGGTAAAACGTGCTGCAGAGTTGAGTTTGATCCTGATGGACATGATCTGGATTAAACTGATCCAGGATCTGTTTCACTCACCTGCTCTGATCACCGACCCTGGTTCGTTTGTGTGTCGGTGTCTCGGAGCCATAAACGCGGTCACGTATCAGCCTGGTTTCCGCGGCTCGAGGCTCCGCAGCAGCAGCAGCAGCAGCAGCAGCCAGTTGTTTCCTCTCCGGATGTCTGACCGATCCAGATAAAGCAGCCAGAGCCAGAGCTGCTTCCTCCATCCGCGGCCTCCTCACCGCAGCAGCTCCGGGGCTCGGGTGGTCCGAGCCTCCGAGCTCCTGGAGGAGGAGGAGGAGGAGGAGGAGGAGGAGGAGGAGGAGAGAACTATCAGCTTTTAACAACACGTTTATTACTGGAACATTTCATAATGATCTGGATCAATAAATCTGATCAGATCCATCGAGTCTGAGCTGAGTCCGTGGTTCAAATACTGAGGAGGGACTCAGTCTAATCTGTAACTGGATAAATCACACCTGTGATTATTGATTATTGATTAATCATTTTGTTTGTTGTTTTGTCATGTGATCATAAACTGTTCCTGTTTTACACTGTAAAACATCAGTGAGTGTAATTTACAGATGTTTATAGAGAAACAATGTATTGATAAGATGTAGATCAATAATCAATAATCAATAATAATAACAACGTTAGATTTGTATATCGCATCTCTAATAATGTTTACATGAAAAATTTCCTCCCAAAAAAAGGAAAAAAAAAAAGTCATCATCAATCACCAATAACATGTGATCAGGCTCCTGATTGATCGGTAACACTGATTGATCGGTGGTCCTCTCTCTCCTCAGTCTGCCGCCAGACGAGCAGGAACCTGCTGCGCCAACTGTCAGACGACCACCACCACCCTGTGGAGGAGGAACGCCAACGGAGACCCCGTGTGTAACGCCTGTGGCCTCTACTACAAACTACACAACGTAAGTCACTGACCCACAGTGAGCACACACACAGGGGGGGTGGGGGGCCAGGGTCAAGCAGACAGGAAGTGGGTCGACAGGTCAGACTGATTGTTGAGAGAGAACGAGGCTGTTTGTGTGTTGGACTTGTTGGTTTGTTCTTTTCTTTGTAGCTGCGTTATTGTATTGTGTTGTTTCCATGGAAACAATAAGGACCCCCCCCCCCCCCCCCGTCACAGTCCGAAGGCTTTAAAACACTGGTGGTGTTAATGATCAGAGGAACTTTTCATGGTCACGTTGTTTCATTGAACTTCGTGTACAGACGGTTTTAACAGTGAAGATCATGTGACACAGAAACTCCTCCCACATCCAGCAGCTGCAGAGGAAACATCAGTCGACACATCAGGAGCGTCTCCTTCACTTTGACACACACGTTCACATTCACTGTAAAATCTGCAGCTGAGAGGAGTCACAAACACTCTGCACAGACTCGTCTCTGTGTCTTGGAGCTCGGTCATTAGTCTGACCTTTGACCTGAACCCTTCTGTCATCCTCTGTCAAGGCTCCTTGAACTCCAAGAAAACATGTAAATACAGCTCAGACAACTGATCCATGTTACAACCATCCTGGTCTCCACCGCTGACTACACAACACACTGACTCCAGCTGTTTGAGGCTTTTTAAACTCGGACCTGTTTCTACGTCTTCAGTCAGAGCCGCTGTGTCGACATGGGGGGGTGGGGGGGGGGGTGGAGACACACTCAGAGACCTCGTCCTTAAACTGTATTTGATTAAAAGTTCATAAACTTTGGGGCATCATGTAGCTCAGTGGGTGGAGCAGGGGCTCCATATACAGAGGCTATAGTCCTCGCTGCAGCGGCCCCGGTTCAATTCCACCAGTGGCCCTTTGCTAAGGGCCGTTGGTACTTATACTAGAAAAAAAAACTCAAGTGCATCAACTCCTTCACCTGCTCGTCATTCACCTGCTCACCTGTCTCTGTGTCCACAGGTGAACCGGCCTCTGACCATGAAGAAGGAGGGAATCCAGACACGCAACCGGAAAATGTCCAACAAGTCCAAGAAGAGCAAACGCTGCAGCGACGGCTACGAGGAGTTCACCAAGAGCTTCCACGATAAGAGCTCGCCCTTCAGCGCCGCCTCTCTGGCCGGTCACATGTCCATGGGTCACCTGCCGCCCTTCAGCCACACTGGACACATGCTGCCCACACCCACCCCCATACACCCGTCCTTCGGCCACCCGCACCACTCCAACATGGTGACGGCCATGGGCTGAGGTGTCTAACTCGACAGCAGGACACGTCTCATGAAGGGGGAGGAGCTTCTCACCAGAGGACACAGTGGACGATGTCTCAGACACCATGTGAGTGTGTGTGTGTCTTCTTCTTGATTGATTATCCCTGTCAGAGCACAGATGCATCATGGGAGGAAAAAGGACGGTTTGACTCCTTCTCTGTAGGTACCTGTTGTGATGGAGGAGGACTGTGTTTACGCGCACACACACACACACACACACACACACACACAGGTTCATACTGTAACTGTGAATAGTGTAAATGACTTCACTACGGTAAATGAGAATATGCTGGATTTTCTGCTCATGGACGATTTTAAATTGAATTTTCACAAAAGAAACGTAAAACAAAAAGTTTCTGAATCTTAATTTGACACTGTTTGTTATAATTATTGTTATTATTATAATTATTATTATTGTTATTCAGATAATTTATTTTCACTGCCTTTGTTTTGTTGTTCTCTGATTATATCACCTGGATCAGGAGGACGAGGCCCCTCCCTGTTGTGAACATTATATTTTTTAGCTGAAGCTTTTTCTCTGAGCTGCTCCACATTTATACTCATAAGAAATAAAGAGATCGAGTTCATTATCCAACCTGCTCCATCTGCTCTCTGTCACATCACCACTGCACCTGATACACACACATCTGACTGAGGTGTCTCTATAACAACTGTGTTTCATCATAGAAACACAGGGGCGTGGCTAAAGGTGGGTGTTTCTGTGGGGGGGGGGAGCACACTGTTGTACTGCAGCCGACTGAGGATCAAACACTCGCTCCTAAGTTTTCCCTCTAGTTCATCAGATAAAAGATCCACAGTCTGTGTCTGTGTTTCTGCCTCACACTGGATGTTCATGTCTCCATGTGGAGAACATCTCACCACCTCCTCCTCTCTATCGCTGAACTGTGTCACCTTCATCCATCCAACTCAGGGGGGTCAAAGGTCAAACTCATTTTAGTTCAGGGCCACACACAGCACAATGTGCCCTCCAGTGGGCCGGACCAGTAAGACAGCAGCATAATAACACAAACATTATTAAGATGTTTACAGTTCATGATCTATTCTTGAATCAGACCCCCTAACGGGCCGGTTTTGGGCCGCGGGCCGTACGTTCGACCCCCTGATCTGACACCACATCTTCTACCATTCTGACTCACTCAGGCTTCATAAAACACATCTGGAGGCTGCTGCATCCTGTTGATCAGTGACGCCTGAGAAACACTATCTTCCTCCTGATATGATTCTACGAACTCACAGCAGGTATAATCAATAATACATCTATATGATGATGGATCACATGACCACTTGTACGTGATCGGGGTCACACATGTTTTGACTTTTCAGTATCTTTCTGTTTCCTCACTATAAATCTGTGACTGTGAACAACAGGTGAAACATCTGGTCACTTCACAGCCAGATGTTTCCCTCCACAGCTGGTGGAAACCAAAACAAAGGTTAAAAAAAAAAGTTCGCTCAGCAGCTAATCATGAACCGTAGATACGTGTTTTTTTAAGGTGACATCTAGTGGCTGTAGTGATTATGACAGGAGCAGAGGGAGAAGTGAGGTGGTGACGTCGTTCAGGGCGGTGAGGTCCGACATCAGGAGGAGGTCCAGATGTTTGAGTCGATCAGATCCAGGACTTTGATGAGAGAAAAGTTTGACTCTCACAAACTCAACCAAGTTCTTTTACTGCCTGAACCTGAAGAAGCCACAGATTCACCTGAACAAATGACCTCTGTGGTTGTTTATGTTGTCAATATTCGATTTATAGTCATTAACTGGTCAGAAGCACGACTCCAAATACAATCTACTCCTCCTAACTTCACTTTGACCCCTAACATCAGGGGTCAACAGATTGTAGGCCGTGCTCTGTCTGTCTGCTGTCATCAGAGTTAGACCCTGATGAAGGCCACAGAGCGCGGCCCACACATGACCAAAGAGCACTGTCCTGGTTACTTCTGCAGCCCATGATTACCAATAATCAGCATCGGTATCAGCTCTGAAAAACCATATCGATCGTTCGCTACCTAAAACACCCAGAAAATGAGTCATTAGAGCTTAAAGACAAAGTAAAACAGGGTGAAGTTGTTCTGCTGTTAGAGAGTTGATTTTGAATATTTAAAATGTAGGACACCTCTTTGGTTTCATAACACACACATATAACACACACACACACACACACACATATATAACACACACACACAGAGGGAACCACGGTGCGTCCTCTACGTGTGAATATATAACATGTTGAAGCCTCTGCTCTAACATCAGTTGCTGGACTGGAGCTGGAGATTAGAGGTGTTGACAGAAAGTGAGCAGGTTGAGCCATATGTTCCCACAGTTACTTAACCACTGCATCTGCCCAGTGGATAAGAGTCTTATGAAAAAGACCTTCTCTTTGTCACTGTGCTGGACGAGGCTAATCCAACAGTGATGTAAGGAGCACGACCAGACGGGCCTCCTCCTCCTCCTCCTCTTCTTCTTCTTCTGTCTTTACACAACTCAACCTGCTGCTCCATTATAAAACCATCTCACATCTTTAGTTTCAGTCTCACAGCTTCTTCTCCAGAACCTGAACCTGAACCTGCAGCTGCACAAAGAGAAGGTTTTAATGGATAAAGATCAAAGTTGTACAATCGGCCTCCTCTCAGCAGTAAACAGTGAGTCAGAGCGAGCGTCCCGCCTTCACATGATGAACGGGTCAAACCGAGTGCAGCCTGCAGCCTCCTCTCAGAGCTCCCTGACCTCTGACCCTGGAAGCACTTACTCTGTCACTCTCCAGCCCCTGCCCCCCCCCCTTCAGATTTACCCAGCAGCCCCTTTTAAGACGTCACCTCCTCCCTGAAAATATGACACAGTGAAGGAACTGGACTTCCCATAAAGAGGAGATAAAAAGCAGCCGAGCGGTTCAGACTCTGTGAGACCTGACGACTGGGTGGGCGCCTTAAATCAGACCTCAGGTCAGATTTACAGCTCCCACCTATTGCGCAAGAACCCCCACATCCCCCCCCCACCCACCTCAGACTGTTTGTTTTTCTAACTTGATTAATAGAATCAAAACAAGAGAGAGAGAGAGAGAGAGAGAGAGAGAGAGAGAGAGAGAGAGAGAGAGGGTGATGGAGGAGAAGAAAGCAGAAAAAACTGCTCGTCAGAGTTCGACTGATCGTCAGAGTTCACGAACACAAAGAGCAGAAACAAAGTCAAGAGGAACAATCCTCATCACAGACAAACGAAGACACAGAGTTTAACACAGACACAGAAGAAACCAGGTTCTGTGCAGCGAGCTCCGTGCAGAGTCGTGTCTTTACTTCCTGTTTACTTCCTGTTTACATCCTGTTTGCTTCCTGTTTGCTTCCTGTTTAATACAAATCAAAACTGAAAATGTCATGAATCAGTTTTGATGTTGAAAAAAATTCACAATATTCAGTTTCAAATGTTTAGGTCAAAGTATAAAGAGCACGAGTTTCAGCATTCAGATCATTTACTCACTTTAACATGAGAGGAAACATCTTTGAAAACATTCTATATTGATTATCGATTATTATTATGTGATCGATCAGGTAGTTTATTTCGCACAAGGTGTCAGGTGTGAGGAAAAGAGACGATGGTCAATGTCAGTGAAAACAGATTCACATTAATTGTCATGTTATGATCCAGGACAGTTCAGTTCATCGTCAGTCACAGTCTGTGGGTGAATCAGTGGACCAATCAGATCAGTCGTCTCGTCCTCCTTTAAGGACTGAAGACAACAGAACCTGTAAAGTGAAAGTGAGCAAACTTCTGAACAAGCTGGACTCATCTCGACTCTGTGACAGCGACAGCAGTGAGTGTTTGAAGCTCCAGCTCCGCCCCCACTCTGCGGCCCCCGTCACTTCCACTAAACGCTCGTCCCCGGGGAAACCAGCTGACAAATAAACCTGAGTGTCTCACACTGAACTGAAAGAAGAGTCACTTGTGCTCCAGTGAGACTCTGATGATCTGGGTCGAGCTCAGACAGAGAGGACACAGTGTGTTTGACTCTCAGTGTGTCCACCACAGCTCTTAACTCTGCTTCTACAGACCGAGCAAAACACAACGAGAAGACGACCGACAGAGGATTACACACACACACACACACATACTCCAGCTCCAGATGTGCACACACACACACACACACTGTGCTGCAGTAAAGTGGGACACCCTCCAACCACCTGATCCACTGACACGTCTCTTTCAAACGTCTTTGTCTCCTGTCCGACGACGACAAATTCGTCCCTGTTGTCTCCAAACAATCGTCTCTTTTCTTCTGCCTGTTGCACCAATGAGAGACGGAGGGGGTGGGCAGGGGGCGGGGGGGGGGGGTGCATCTGCCCCACAGAGCTTCACTGTGGGCTCCGGGGCCTCAGGGGACTGGGCGTCCGGGCCCCGCTATCTTATAACACCGCTGACAAAAAGCCCAGGGCTCTGCCCTCAGGAAATCTGAGAGGCGGGGTATCTAGGCCGGGGGGGGGGGGCAGGAAGTGGGGGAGGAGGGACAAAACACTCAGGTACGTTTGCACCTTCACTGGCCCAAATACTGTAAACTGTCAGTTTATTAGGGACAGTGAGCGAAGAGACTCCGCCTCCATCCAGGTGTCAACACATTCACACCACTGAAGCTGAACAATGATGCAACACAGGTAGTTCAACATGACTTGTTTAAGTAATTAGCACCACGCACAGGTGTGGGGGGAAGGGGGGGGGGGGGGGGGGGTCACTGCTTCTGTAGGTCTTTTTTTCACAGATATTTTCTGTCCACTTTATGTCTTTATTGACAGGAGAGTGAAGACAAAGACAGACAGTGGGGATCAGTGCTTCAAGTCATGAAACATGGGACGTTCCCTCTAACCACTCCAACACTGAGCCCCCTCAGTCGGGGGGGGGGGTCGTCTAAGGTCAGACTGGTTTGGAACTGAACCTGCAACTGTTTGGTTTGTTTGACTGTTTGAACTGATGATGAACAAACTCTGAGTGATGAGTCTGAAGAAACTCATGAGTGTGTCGCCATGAAGAAGAAGAAGAAGTTTAACAACAGGCTCTAACGTCCTGCAGCGAGGTCGACAACCAGAGGGCATTTAGTTCCCTGCTCAAGGACACTCGCTGCATCACTGCACACACTCACACACACACCGTACACTGTGTTTTCTAATGGCAGCCTCTGACTCTCTGCTCAGTTTCACTTTCTCTCCTCAACTGTAAAAACAGAGCGTCTCCGTTCAGCAGGAACCCCCTCAATTCCCCAACACCCCCCCCCCCCTTGCTGTCATCACCGCCTTGTGTCTCACACGTCCAACAGATCGCAGCGTCCTGTGATGGCCATGAGCCGGGCAGCTGGAAAGAGTAGAGATAATCATTTGTAGGGATTTGTGCTGGAGGCCAAGTGTCTGTGCTGTTAATGTTGCTGTGAGCCGACCTCCCTGTGACCTGAGGCCCCGCTGGCTGCAGACCAAGCACTGGAGAGAGAGAACGTGTTCGACCACCAGAGTCATTACAGCACAGGAATAACAATAATAATAATAACAGAGGAGGAGAAAAGAGGCGATGACACACAAAGGAGGAGAAGAAGAAGGACGAGTGTGAATCAACACTGGAGCTCATGTGATGCAACTGCAGCTCTGAGATCACTGAGAGCTGCAAGAGGCAACACCGAACACACACACACACACACACACACACACTGATCATGGTCCTGATGTGACATGTGTCGCATCTCTCTCTCTTTTCTTTTTAATTTGAGCTGATTGCCTCTTTGACGAGTGCTCGTCTTATCACCGTTCACCATCGAGCTGCTTCTCATTTCCTCCTTTTTATTGCTTTTTTTCTACGTTTGTGTGCTGCGTCTCTTTAACCCTCTCTCCTCTAAGTGTTTATTGTCACATGCACAGTAAGGAAACATGTTTCCCTGTGCAGTGACATGTACTGTCCACAGTGAAGGCCAACAGTGTAAAGTCTGAGGAGGAACATACAGACTGTGCAGGATGTCTGTGTGTGTCAGGTTGTGTTGCAGGAGCAAGACAGTTTCCTGAGGAGCTGCAGTGTTCACACAGTGAGGTGTGGCGAGGAGACGCAGGGAAATCGGGCCAAAAGAAACTGGAGACACGGAGAGAAGAAAGAGAGGAGAGTGACAGACATGGATCTGATCCACCTGAAGCTGCTGCAGTGGTTTGACCCAGCACACACACACACACACACACACACACACACACACACCCTCCTCCCTCCCCAGGACCGTCCCACCACTGTCTGTAACTGTTTCCTTCAGCAGCTTCTTCACCTCTTTGATTTCACTGCTATTGTTGCCGTGGCTATGACACCCTGCTGTATTGTCCTGACAGAATGAGGCTGTTGTGTCACCTGCAGCAGAGACACACACACACACACACACACACACACACACACACACACACACTGCAGCCGTTTACAGCTGCTGCAGCTCAATGAAGTGCACACACTGTGTGTTTCCTAAACAGTTTAACCTCATTAGGCTCTGCAAACACACACACACACACACACACACACACACACACACACCATGATAGAGTACACTGTCTCTTGTTGCTGTCAAACATTAAGATGCTGTTGTTTCTTGTTTGTCAGTGAGTCTGACAGAAGAATCTCAACCACTCAGAAAACTGAACAGACTGAACTAAACTCTCTGTGCTGCTCTACTGAACACCTCACAGAGTGAACCTGACTGGTCCTGACTGGTCCTGACTGGTCCTGACTGAGCCTGACTGAGCCTGACTGGTCCTGACTGAGCCTGACTGGTCCTGACTGGTCCTGACTGGTCCTGACTGGACTGGTCTGGACCTGACTGAGCCTGACTGGACCTGACTGAGCCTGACTGGTCCTGACTGGTCCTGACTGGACCTGATTGAGCCTGACTGAGCCTGACTGGTCCTGACTGGTCCTGACAGGACCTGACTGGTCCTGACTGAGCCTGACTGAGCCTGACTGAGCCTGACTGGTCCTGACTGGTCCTGACTGAGCCTGACTGAGCCTGACTGGTCCTGACTGAGCCTGACTGGTCCTGACTGGTCCTGACTGGTCCTGACTGGACTGGTCTGGACCTGACTGAGCCTGACTGGACCTGACTGAGCCTGACTGGTCCTGACTGGTCCTGACTGGACCTGATTGAGCCTGACTGAGCCTGACTGGTCCTGACTGGTCCTGACAGGACCTGACTGGTCCTGACTGGTCCTGACTGGACTGGTCTGGTCCTGACTGGTCCTGACTGGACCTGATTGAGCCTGACTGGTCCTGACTGGACCTGACTGGACTGGTCTGGTCCTGACTGGTCCTGACTGGACCTGACTGAGCCTGACTGGTCCTGACTGGACCTGACTGAGCCTGACTGGTCCTGACTGGACCTGACTGGTCCTGATGGGTGATCTGATAATTACTCAACTCATGTCCACTCTACATGTTTCTGATCAACACGTGTGTCTGATCGTAAACATCTGAAACATATAAACATTGAGATCAAACGTGTTTCACTGACACGTTTCATCTCAAACTGAGCTGAACATGAAACTAAAGCAAACATTCATCCACTGAGACACGAGTGACGGCTTTGTCCTCCACCATCAAACTCTCTCCCTCCCTCTCTCTCTCTCTGCTTCTCTCCCTCTCTCTCTCCCTCTCTCTCTCTCCCTCTCTCTCTCTCTGCCTCTCTGTCTCTCTCTCTCTCCCTCTCTCTCTCTCCTCTCTCTCTCTCTCTGCCCCTCTCTCTCTCTCTCTCTCCTCTCTCTCTCTCTCTGCCTCTCTGTCTCTCTCTCTCTCTCTCTCTCTGCCCCTCTCTCTCTCTCTCCCTCTCTCTCTCTGTCTCTCTCTCCCTCTCTCTCTCTCCCTCTCTCTCTCTCCCTCTCTCTCTCTCTCTCTCTCTCTGCAGCTGAACTCTGGTCACATTCCTCTCCATTCAAGTCTTTCTCCGGTCAGCTCTGTTGACCTGCTGATGAGTGGAGCTGATAGCATCAGAGCGGCCTCGCTCCGTGCTGCTGCAGCACCACCTCCACCTCCACCTCCACCAGCAGCAGCAGCAGCAGCAGCAGCACAGACGGGTGGAGGCTCACAGAATGGCTCAGTACAATGTTTTTACTGTGTGGCAGCAGACCACGGCCATTGTGACGCTCCTGGAGTCAAAGTGGGCACAGTTACATCAGACTGACCTTTACGGCCACAGACCGTCTCACACACACACACACACACACACACACACACACACACACACACACACACTCAGTGGGACGTTCACACAGTCAACACCAAGTGCACAGAGTGAAAGGAGATCCACCTGTCTCCTCTAAACTGGATCTTTTGTGTAATAAATACGATCAATCTGCTCACTTACACCGTCTCTTTGTGCTTTTTATTGTCATTTAAGAAAATGCTTCCTCCGTGCACCGCGGCCCCGGGGCCACGCAGCAGCACAATGGCGCTGAGGATTGAGTGACGCTGCGAGGTTTTTAGTCCACGCTCTGAAACTCTGCCTCTGAGTTACACCTGGTCCTGTTTCACCTGCCCAGCCTCTGCTCCTCCTCAGCAACACAGTCACTGCTCCTGTGATGATTATCAATAATTCATTGAGCTCAGTGTTTTCACCTGGAGTTATTATTATGGGATACATCTGTGGACTTTGATACTGAATCAGTGATTTCTGTTCACACGTCTCTGAGAAACGTCGCCACGTCAGAGCTGCAGGCCGTGACCCGACTGAGCCTGTTTGAAAAGTGTAACTGTGTTGAACTAGTCACAGGGTGAAGCAGCGACCTTTACGTCACAGCAGGTTGTAAAACCAACGTCCGACTTACTTCATATGAGAAACAGATACTTTGTCTTTTTACACGTCTAGAAGATCCACTGGATTTTTGCTGAGTCATGTTTCGGTCCAGTGTTTGGTCTCCACACTCACACACTGTTGGTTTGTTTGTGACACTCAGTAAACCACTGTCCTGGTGGGGAGTCGAACCAGCGATCTCCTGCACAAAGGCCAGAACCTTTGTTTGTTTGTTTGTTTGTTTGTTTGTTTACCTGTCAGTCACAACGAGCTCTATGAATAAAAGATACTGAGGTGTGCAGCTTCAGGTTCTTGGCTCGTTGGATGTTCTCCTTCCTCTGATTTAACTTTCAGCTTGTTCTTGAATCTGTGGGAGAAGTTTTTAAGAAGTTTAAAAAAAAACAAAACGTGTTGTGTTGTGACTTTACTCCACCCATCCACGTCTCGCTCTGCAGTTTGGCTGCTTGGTTCGTTGTTGCGTGTCGACTCTATTGTGTGAGCAGGCAGCACACGCACAGCGTATATCATACACACACACACAATCACAATCACTCACCTACAGAGCTGCTGAAGGGTGTGTGTGTGTGTGTGTGTGTGTGTGTGTGTGTGTGTGTGGAGAACGTGGTTCCGCGAATTTCTATAACAGGAAGCCGGGCTGGAGTCAGCCCACACACCAAGGATGCTGGGAGGCTGGAGGCCCCGGGGCCCCGGCCGTGGGAGAGATGGGAGAGGTAGGAGGAGGAAGTGGTGGCTACAGCTTCAACAACAGTTTATTAACTCAGGTCCAACAGGCAGAGAAACAACAGCCACGGCTCACTGAGCCCTGACTGAAGGAGGAGGAGGAGGAGGAGGAGGAGGAGGAGGAGGCGGGACACGACTGAGTGAAGGCACACGACCTCTGTTTACACTGAACCACCTCAGGCCCAGTCATCAGCACCACCAGCTCTGTGTTAGCCGCTAATCCGCTAATGACAAACGAGTGAGAGCAAGTGTCAGCAGAGAGAGAGGAGGTGAAGACAAGAGGAAGGAAAAGACAAACAGAGACGTCAGGGTTCAAACACACGATCATGACGTGTGTGTGTGTGTGTGTGAACATGAGGACGATGTAGGAATCAGTGTGTGTTAAATATTGATTATTGTCTGGACTGTTCCAGCTCCATAACACTGTGCAGGACAAAGAGCGCGTTCATACCAGTGTGTGTGTGTGTGTGTGTGTGTGTTTCCCTTTTTTGTGCAAAACATGTGTGTGGCTGTTTTTGAGTTGCGTGTGTGTGTGTGTTGTTCAGATTAATACTCCATTGTGGCAGCAGAGGATCATGTGACAAGAGTCAGACTGAACCCGGCGCCTACATGCTTCTCAGGGGTCACGCAGGGGTCGTCATGTGGCTACTGTGCCCACTGCCAAATATAAGACATATAACACACACACAGACAGACACAGACACACACACACACACACACACACACACACACACACACACACACAGAAAGTGTAAAACAGCAGTGAAGCAGCTTCGACACAAACTAAGAAAACAAACTTCAGTTCATAGTTTATAGAGAAGACACATGTTCCTTTATCATCATCACATCCACTCCTACACACACACACACACACACACACACACTCGTTCATCTCTCCCTCGTTCATTTCTCTACCTCCTCTCTCTCTTTCCCAGGTCGTGTAAGCTGATATTCCCTCGCTCTTCCTCAGTGAACCATTAGTAACATCCACATCATCAGCGCTCGGCTCATCACTGAGACGAGACGTTGGGGAAATGACGAGTGAGGAAGAGGAAGAGTGTGATCTGCACAGACAGAGAGAGAGAGAGAGAGAGAGAGACATTAAAAAGACAGAGAGAGGAGGTGGATCAGGTTTCAGTGTGTTTTGCAGTAATGTGCCGCAGCCTCTTAACTAATGCACAAAAGCACTGTGATAGTGAAATAAACAGCATTAGACAATGAATTAGAGTGAGAGGCCGAGAGAGAGAGAGACTGTGCATACTTAACCCCCCCTCCTCACTAAACACACAGTGAGATGACTAACTTCATTACCCTCCCCATTCCTCTTAGTGAGCGCGGCGAATTGAAACCTAATTACCACACCAGAGCCAAATTAAAAGCTTTTCCTCTCAATGGCTGCGATCCATCTCCTGACAAACGCACAGCGCCTCCTCCACTGCGCTCTCTGTGACGGCTTCATTCATGCTGCCGCTCCGGCCACAGCAGCACATTATCTCACTTATACTGATATATCAATCACAACACACACACACACACACGTTTTGTTATTGGGCAGATCTGATCTGGGATCATTTATAAAACACCTCAGAGACAGACTGTCACTGATCCATCACCTCCTGTCAAACAGCTTCTGTCTGTGGTTTGTAAAGACTCACAGTGAGGAAACTGAAGAAAACATCTTTAAGCTCTTTGAAACTGTGCAGCTGCTCAGTGTTGGTCCCTGGTTCTGTCACATGAACACTTCTCATTAGACTGAAATATCTCTGATCAGCTGACGTCACCTGCAGCTCCAACGTTTCAATTGTTCATCATAAGGTGAGATGAAGAATCATAATGATCTCACTCTCTGTTCATCTGGTTTGATCCGTTAACCAGGAGACATGAGCTGTAGAACCAGTGCATCACAAGAATAATAGTAAAGAGCTGCTTTCCAAAAATAAAAAAGACCCAGTCAAACTTTATGAAGCAGAAGACTAATGGACAAAGATTCATACAGACGTGACACAGACGTGAAGATGAAGGAAGCAGAGATCTGTACATGAGGTGAGAGGAGAACGACATCACTCTTCTCTCTCAGCTCTGGTCTGGGAGTTCGTTCTTCACGCATCATCTTTCTCGTATGGTGTGAGACAACTAGTGAGCAATGGGTCAGAAATTTGAAGTGGACGTGGTTAATGCGGAAAAGAGTGTGAGGTGTGCTGCAGTGGGAGGGGCCTATCAGGAGTTCTGCAAATGTCCAGGTCAGAAATAATGAACACATGTCTCTGTTCCTGTGGAGAACATCCACAGAGTGTGAGCTGCAGAGGCTCCGTCGCCTGCACAGACCTGCAGAGCGTCACCACTGCTGATCATCTGCAGGAACATATTCACTAGGAGTCGACTGATCATCTGCGTGATATCGGCCGATACTCGTCATTTCTACAACAATCAGCACTGGTGCTGTTTTACTCACCGATAAAATACATGTGTTTTAAAACACACTCCTTTGGCTCTGATCAGTTCTAAATATTGGTGATTGGTCTCCTGATTACTAATAATCGGTATCAGCCCTGGAAAAACACACATATCGGTCGATTCCTACATGTGATGAGTGACTCCACTGTCAAACCCACAGGACTGAGACGTAACTCCAACACAACCGTCCTCACAGAAGCATAAACGTAGCACAGACAGTGGCGCAGGTCACTGTGAGACTTCTAGCAGGACTTCAGTGTAATCACCATTTTACCATCTGTCCAGCTGTAACTGCACTTAGTAATTAATGCTGGCGTGTATCAGTTGGAGATCAGATGTCCTGGGCTGTGGGAGGGTTTCCCTAATCCAATGATGTCTTCTCTTAACAGATAGTGCAGGCTCCCAGACAGCAAGGTTATCAGACGGCTCTGAGCTCGCTGCCACTTAATGGAGATCGCAGGAGATTGTGCTGCACAAATTCACTATTACCGTTAGATTCTGGATCTGTCTCTGTCTCTGTCTGTGGGATTTCCACTTTTCTGTCTGACTTCTAGGAACCAGCATCTGTCACAGTTATTCTGGGAACAAAGACATGAAACACTCTGAGCACACATCGGTCGGTCAGTCGGAGCTGATTGTGCTGCGTGAAACAAAGCTGGTCAATGGAAAGCTGGTTTACAATGAGATTCAATCTGATCGATTAACAATGAGCCAAACCATTAAAAACAACCGATGCTAATACATGTAACGAGTCCTGCTCTGTGACGTCCTGAAATGTCCGGTTATCACATGGAGGGCAAAGTGCTCTTCATTTAAAACTCTTTATCACTGGTCAATCACAGCCGAATGGATTTGGATTGACGGCAGATCACGAGAGCTCAATGTTCAGGTACTAATGCATTTAAGGCTCTGCTGCCTCCATCTCTGTCTGTCCATACTAATCCACTTAGACACAATGAAACAGACCCAAAGGGGAACAGCAACCCCCCCACCCACCCACCCAACTCACTCCTGTGGTGGCATCAAACTGTGTCGTCCAGAAACTCAGATTTACTGAAGGTTTTCTGGTTCATTGACACAGATATCGTGTTGCATCGTATCACATCGTCCCATCACTCCTCCATCCGACTGAATCCTGCACCCTGATCCTTTGGCTCCTCAAATCCTCGTCACCTCATGGTTCTAACATGGGACAAGCCCAAAGCACAACAAGGAGATGGAAGTTCAGTTTAGTCAATCCAAAAACCAGGAGATCAATCACATCAGACAAACAAATCCAACAACAAGGAAGTAAAACCACACACCTGAGAATCTGATCGAGTGAAAATGGACTGATATATATACTGAGGGCTGCAGGTGAGGAGACGAGCAGGAGAACCCGGGAGGAGACTGCACAGCATGGGAGAGGAGCGATAAGACATGGAGACAAAGGCAAACCAGGAGTCAGAGTTACAGCAGCAGAGAAGGAGGTGCAGGCTGGAGAGGGAGGTGAAGGAGGAGGAGGAGGAGGAGGAGAGGTGGAGGAGGAGGAGGAGGAGGAGGGAGGTGATATCTAACAACAAACACAGAAGAGACAGAGCGACACACCACAACCAGAACAAAGACAGAGACTCAGTGTCACATGACTGCAGGTCTTTGTGCTGGGTTTTAAAGCTGCTGCTTGTTTTGTACAACTCCATGGTTTGTTATTTGAGCTTCGTCATGCCAACAAAGCTGCAGGGGCATGATGGGTAATCTTAGACTGAGGGCAGGTGGAGGGACAGAAACAGGAGAGATCGAAGCAGGGAGGGAGAAGATGCGAGCAGCTGAGATTCATGTTGAAGCTGGATCATCTGTGTGACGTGGAGAAACATCTGGACTGATCTTCTACACTGTCCTCAGTGTCCAGATGTTTGTGCTGCTGGAGACAGACGCTGCTCCACAGCTCCACTACACCTCTGTCCCTCAGAGATGGTGGAGAAGAGAGAGAAGTGATGGAGGAGATGACAGAAGGGCAGACACCAACAGAGCTCCTGGTCAAACATGGAGGACAGAAACCTGTCCCCCGTCCATCCTCAGTCCTCGTCCCCTCGCATGTTCCCTTTCCTCCCCCTGTCCTCAGCTCTCTAATCTCCTGCTTCACTTTCTCCTGTTGCACCTTCTCCCTTCCATCTCTACTTTTGTCTCCCTCCATCCATCCTGAGAGCTCCACAGCTACAGCTCCTCCATCAGCTGTGGTGGAGCAGCAGCAGCAGTAGAAGCAGCAGCAGCAGCAGCAGCAGCAGCAGCAGCAGCAGTAGAAGCAGCAGCAGCAGTAGAAGCAGTAGCAGCAGTAGAAGCAGCAGCAGCAGCAGCAGCAGCAGTAGAAGCAGCAGTAGAAGCAGCAGCAGCAGTAGCAGCAGCAGCTGCAGCCGCAGCCACAGAAGCAGCAGCAGCAGTAGAAGCAGCAGCAGCAGCAGCAGCAGTAGAAGCAGCAGTAGAAGCAGCAGTAGAAGCAGCAGCAGCAGCAGTAGAAGCAGCAGTAGAAGCAGTAGCAGCAGTAGAAGCAGCAGCAGCAGCAGCAGCAGCAGCAGTAGAAGCAGTAGCAGCAGTAGAAGCAGCAGCAGCTGCAGCCGCAGCCACAGAAGCAGCAGCAGTAGCAGAAGCAGCAGCAGCAGCAGTAGAAGCAGCAGTAGAAGCAGCAGCAGTAGAAGCAGCAGTAGAAGCAGCAGCAGCAGCAGCAGCAGCAGCAGCAGCAGCAGTAGAAGCAGCAGCAGCAGTAGAAGCAGTAGCAGCAGTAGAAGCAGCAGCAGCAGCAGCAGCAGCAGTAGAAGCAGCAGTAGAAGCAGCAGCAGCAGTAGCAGCAGCAGCTGCAGCCGCAGCCACAGAAGCAGCAGCAGCAGTAGAAGCAGCAGCAGCAGCAGCAGCAGCAGCAGCAGCAGTAGAAGCAGCAGCAGCAGCAGCAGCAGTAGAAGCAGCAGTAGAAGCAGCAGTAGAAGCAGTAGCAGCAGTAGAAGCAGCAGCAGCAGCAGCAGCAGTAGAAGCAGTAGCAGCAGTAGAAGCAGCAGCAGCTGCAGCCGCAGCCACAGAAGCAGCAGCAGTAGCAGAAGCAGCAGCAGCAGCAGTAGAAGCAGCAGCAGTAGAAGCAGCAGCAGCAGCAGCAGCAGCAGCAGCAGTAGAAGCAGCAGTAGAAGCAGCAGCAGCAGTAGAAGCAGCAGCAGCAGCAGCAGTAGAAGCAGCAGCAGCAGCAGCATCACCACAGTAAACAGAGTGTGTGAATCAGGTCTTTGTCCCTGACGATACACTGAGGTGTAAAAGGAGGACGGATCAGCTCGGCTTTGTCCTGGCAACTCGATACAGCAGAGCGAGAAAAGAACGAGGCCTCAGCTCAGAACTTTACACCGTGTCAGTGTGTGAGCGCCGCCACCGCCGCCGCCGAGACGGACTCACAAACATCTCCTCTGAAACAACCACTGAAGAAGAAACGGGACAAAGAGTGAAACTGTAGATCAGCTGATGTTAAAGCCCAGGTGGAGGTCTGAGGTCTGAACCCCCCCCCCATCATAAACACCCACCTGAGACGACAGAGCAGCTTCTACACTGTAAAAAGTGTCAGCTAAATAATCTCACTGTTTTTATTCTAAAGTGACAATTAAAACACCTTATGAAGTTCACATGTAGAAACATACGTGTACGGACAGAACAGGTTTGATATATGCACATGTCATTCATGGAAATCCAACACACACACACACACACACACACACACACATACATATATTGATTATTATAGTTGTGTGTTTGCTCAGCTCCTCAGATCAATGAAGTCAACAGCTGATGTGATCACAGTGTGTGTCAGCTGACAGCGTCTTTAAGTGTTGGGCAGTAACTTGTTACTGTAATCTGATTACTCTTGTATGTAATGTAATGATTTAGATTACAGTTACAAGGTAACTATATATTACCACTGCCAGTCTCTCTGCTCCTCCCACCTGACCTCTGCCTGACCTCTGCCTGACCTCCACCTGACCTCCACCTGACCTCCGCCTGACCTCCGCCTGACCTCCACTGTCCTGATAGATGTATTTTCTTGTTTCTTCTACTTTTGAGGGAATAGAGTAAGTAGTTATGTAAGTACTTTTGAAATGGAGTAATCAGAACAGTAACTTGATTACTTGAGGAGTAATCAGTAATCAGTAAGATCTACACTTTAAACGCTGCTGATTCTTCTTCTTCTTCTTTTCTCCTGCAGCTGATGAGTTCAGCTCACTTTTAACAGTGTACTTCACCTCGTCTCAGTTGACCACACACACACACACGCACACACTTAACATTTGACCTTTAACTCAGCGAGCAGCGCCACCCACACACACACCCACATACACACAGTACAAGTCACAGGCTATTAGAGAGGGATATAAATAGTGAACAGCGAGAGAGAAAGAAAGAAAGAAAGAAGAAGAGAAATAAGGAAGAGAGCCGTGAACACGTCCCTCCACATCTTTCCCCCTCTCATTCACTCAGAGCTCTGTCTCTCCATTATTACACCATGGTAATTATGACAGTGATTATCAGCCTGAGATCACTCCGTCCTTTGTGCTGCTCCATTTACATGCGCCCTCCGTCTGAACATCACCTTGTCTCTGTGACGCTCTGGATCACATCAGACATTGGCATTAGTGCCTATAAGAAGCCTGAGTGGAGGAGAGATGAAAGCTGCTCCTGCTCTTTGTCCTCCGTCGTCTGTGCTGCGACCTCACTATAACAAGTAGTCAATACAAATGAACAGAGAGGAGGAGAAGGAGAAGAAGGAGAAGGAGAAGGAGAAGGAGAGGGTAAGAAAAAGCAATTACAATCTCCTCTTAATCCCCAGCAGCTCTGAAGAGTCAAAGATTTGCCCTCAGTCTTCGCTCACCTACAAGTGTGTGTGTGTGTGTGTGTGTGTGTGTGTGTGTGTGTGTGTGTGTGGTCCTAATCAGGATCTAGTGAACAGGGATCAAGTCTCTCTTTCACTGATCAGGATAACATGTCTAATTAATCCAATCTCTCCATTTAAACTGAAGGTGAGACAGATGAATCTTTGAAAAAGGCCGATGGGGAGCGACAGGAGGAGGAGGAGGAGGAGGAGGAGGAGGAGGAGGAGGTGATGGTGGGCGGCAGGTCTGGATTAGTTTCTACCTATTCCCTTCCTTCAGCCACAGGAATTAGACAGGGAGGAAAGGATGGGGGGGTGAAGAGGGCTGATAGTTTTAACAGTCTGAAAGGAGGCCAGATAAGGAGCAGAGAGAGGCTGCATGGGCGTGGAGGGGGTCGAGATGGGAGGGAGAAGTTAATTACCTGAGCAGAGGCCATGGAGGGAGAGGTGATTGGAACGAGGGAGAGGGAGATATCTCACATGCCCCCCCCCCCCCCAGAGTCCCTGATGCATACTGAAACAGGTTTGAAGAGGGGGGAGGAGGAGGAGGAGGAGGTGTAAGTGGCCTCGCGGTCCCTTCAAGACCACAGACAACAGAGGAATATTAAAGAGGAATCAAAGGGAGACAGTGGAGCTCAGGCCGACGCCCACACAGCTGCAGGCATGGAGCGATGTGTTCACTGACACTGTGGAGAAATCAGCGCTCTAGAATAGACTTTAGAAATATATAAACCATCCCTCCTGCTGCTGCTGTTATAATCCCATCAGGCTGCATATAAACAGAGGAGCAGGAGGGCTGGGCTCACAGAGGAATGCAGGGACGGAGAGAATTAAAGGACACGAGAGGAAAAAGGAAAAAGCAGAGTCCCATTAATAGAGCGAAACTTCAGAGCCAAATTACTGAGGCGCCGCAGAGATAGTGATCAGAGCAGGGGTTGGCCGTGCACCCTGGGTCTGTGAACGCAGCACTCTCAGCGCATTTAACATCACCATCATTACCGTCCTTATCATTCGCATCGTTCAAAGCTGCACATGAAGCTCGTATTCAGGCTGTAATGGAGCACATTAGTGCTCACTGAGAGAGGAGGTGAGCGCTCGGTCCGGTCCAAAGTGAGGGGGGGCACGCACACACACATAAAAAAAAGAAGCAGCGTTCCTCTCAAAGGAGGAAGTGGTTGAGTGGAGGTGCGCTGTGATTGGTCCCTGCAGACCAGCCCCGCGGCTCATTCGCTGGCTGGACTGTAATTTTGTTAAGGGCACGGGTTGCTTCCTGTGCTGGCTAAACATATCTGTGTAAATGAGGTTTGGGATGCCTGAGGGGAGCGGGTTAGAGAGTCAGTGGGAGGGGGGGGCAGTAATGGAGCCAGCTGAACAGAGCACCACAGGGAGACAGAGGGAGGGAGGGAGGGAGGGGGGAGGACAGGGAGGTGGAATGAGGAAGCGAGGCCGAGGTAATGGAGGTTAAATGAAGTGGAGATAGAGGGTTGAAATACGGCCTCATCCAACCTGCATCAGCTCCGATCAACAGGCCTGGTTTCACTTACCGCTCCAACATTTCCAGACGTCAAACAAAGTTGACCCGGCTGAGCGGAGAGCTGTGTTCCCACTGACCTCCGGGTCACCGCCAGCCCTAATGTCTGTCACAGAGCAGAAGGAAAACAAACAGAGAGCGGAAAGTGCTCCCACTCAAAGGCCTCTTACACCACCCTGAACCTGAGGAGAGCTCAATAAAACCTTCAATCACCTTAAAGACGGCCCTCAAACGTCTCTCTGACTGCTGCTCCGCTCAGATCACAGGGGGAGGGACTTTGCGTAGATATTGATTGACAGCTTCAGCAGCCAATAGTGCTGAACGAACCACCTGTGGGATTAGACAGTAGGAACCAGGCTGCACTCTGCTGTGGAGGACTTCTCTGCTCCTCCACCTTCACCTCCACCTGTCGACCCCATGGATGAGTCGGAGGAAGATGATGATGATATGGACGATGAAGACTTTTCTATATGTTTGAGCCGATAGCTGAACGTAGCAGCAATGCTAACAGGTGGAGTCAAACTAGCTGGCAGGTCCTGAACTGAGGTTGCCATGGTGACTGGAAGAATTAATAGTGTGAGGAGGAACGTAAAGATTCGGGAAACTGGTTTTAATTGGATGCAAAATTAGGACGAGTGTAGGAGGAGTCACCAAACCTCCCCGGACGTGACTGCGTCACACACACACCAGACCAATCAGTGTCCAGCGTACGGAGGTGATGAGGACAGGACGCCAACATGTCATAAACCAGAACCAACCGGATCAGATGGAGGCGATGGAGCAGAGACACCTTGACCCTGGGTTCAGACTGTCAGGGGTGGAAACAGCCTCAGTTTTACAGGTTTATATGGAGATCGATGAGCCATCAACAGGATCAAAGCTGCTGCTAAAACACACCTGTCACCTCATTTGGTCTGAACAGCGTCTCCTCTCGGCTTCGCACCGACCTGATGAGACGGGTCCAACGGGTTAAATGAGACAAACAAAGAGACAGACGGGGAAGCGGAGACTCTGTCCAGCCCTGAGCTCCTCCATGTTTGCGAACACTCACTGATCAGATCACATTTCCTGCCTGGTCTGGACGGCAGGGGCAACTCTACCCCACGGTCCACTCCAAATCCAATTACAGCCAAACAGTGACAGTTAGCGGCCCAGGAGCCAGGTACCCCCCACTACCCCCCCGTCCCCCGAGGCCGACACACCCCCTCTCTCCATCCCCATCCGTCCCTCCCCAGGCTCAAGTGAGCCCCTCGCAGGCCTGTAATTGAATTGGTCAGCAGTTAACTCCATTAGAGCGCAGCAGTCAGGCACTTGATATTTCCAAGTTGTTGGCAGTAATTTGCTCCTATTAGCAGCTTTTACTGAGAATAAGAGTCACAGCGTAAACAAGCAACTAAGTGTGGTCTCAGTGTCCAGGGTGTGTGTGTGTGTGTGTGTGTGTGTGTGTGTGTGTACACTCGTGTGCATAAATGGGTGTTTGCTTCAGAGGGAGATTCAATTTGAGGAGTCAAATCTAATCAGAGGACACAGAAGTCTTACAGGACAGTGTGTGTTGAAGTGGGTGTCAGGGCGTGTGTGTGTGTGTGTGTGTGTGTGTGTGTGTCTCCAGTTACCCCAGAAGTGAGCCAGTAATGCTGGGATCAGACTACACATTTTTTTCGTCTTTCACGATGCTCAGATCAGATTAATTCTTCCTGTGTCTTGGTTGGAGACTCGAAACACTACGAGTGAGTCTGACACCGACCAATCATCAACCACGACCCTGCGTCACACGTCTACAGGGAGGCGTGATGCAACTGTAACGCCTGTGTGTGATGCTAGCGGTCTTTAGCTCAGAGATAAAAAAAGGAAAAGTAGACACGAGAAGACACGATCTGGGTGAAGACGACGGTACCAACTGTCTGAGGTACGTTAACGAAGGTGTTCACCCTAAAACCATCCTCTCACACCGCCACATGAAACGAGCTCACGTAGCTTCACTGTGCGTCAGAGCGCTCTGTCTTCCTATTGGTCAGCGTCAGGCTTCATGACGTAGGTGATTCAAACCAGGCAGGGAAATGTAAAAAATCTAACATGCTGGACCAGTGATCTGTGGGTCGCAGCCCCCTGGTGGACCGTGAAGGTACTGCACATAGGCTACGTGCAGTACCTTCACGGTCCACCAGGGGGCCGTATGTATGATTGTTGTAAAAATAAATAACATCTCCACCTCCACTGAAGTTGGTCCGTGTTTTTTATTCTTGGAATGAAGTAAGTAGTAATGTAACTGATTACTTTTGAAATAAAGTAATCAGAACAGTAACTTGATTGATTTTAAAAGGAGTAATCAGTAATTTCATTTGCCCAACACTGGAAATCTGTCTGATCCCATGATGAGAGCGAACAACACACAACACACCAGGACTGTGCTGTCGGTCTGTAGTCAAAGGGAGGGGGGGTGCGTGGGGTGGGGTGGGGTGGGGTGGGATGTGGACAGAGTATTTGAATGATAACTGTGTGTAGGAAAATTAAAATCATAATGTAAATGAACTGAGAGGATGTTTAAGGTAATATTTCATACACACTGTCAGTGTGTGTGTGTGTGTGTGTGTGTGTGTGTGTGAAATACTGTGCTGTGTTTCCATTATTTTGTCCATTTAACACAGAACTGAAACACTGATCATTGATTATTGATTAAATACATTTACACTTCGTCCTGCTGCTTTTCCAACATTTTGCCTTTTTGTGTTTTTTAGCTTCTTCTTTTATTGTTTTATTGAATAAAGTCCTGATCCATTCATCCATTCATCCGTTCATCCATCCATTCCTCGTCAACAGCAGCACACACTCCGTCCAGACACTGAGCTCTGAGACGTTAATGAAGGACAGTGTCAGTGGTGGCTGAGTGCAGGTACGTCTCATTACATCACCTCTGCTCTCAGTCTAATGTGTGAACTGGGTGTTTCATTGTGTTGATTTGGCCTCGTGTTGCGTTCAGGAACACGAGGAACATGAAGCTGAGAGCAGAGGCAGCTCCAGGTCTCTACAGGAAGCAATAATCTAACTGACGATAACAATCTGAGTGAAGGGAAGAGGGAGGTGGGAGGACGGGGGGGGGGGGGGTAGTGACAGTGACAGGAGGAGGTTTTTTTTGTTTTTTAGTTTTTAGTTTTATCCTGCACCACATGAAGGAGGTTATTTCTCCAGCTCAGTCTCGTCCCGATGAGGACGACTGGACGAACCAGAGGTGGAGACGAGGAGGAGCGACCTGATGTCCATCTGCAGGACGAGGTCTGTGGTCTGAAGCTGATCCATCAGACTGAGGAGGAAAAACACAAGGAGACACCAGGACTCTGGTTCTCATGTAAAATCAACCCCATTTCTGCTCAGATCAACATGTACTGGGCGTACTGGGTGTACTGGGAGAAACGTGGACTATCTGAAGGAGAGCAGAGGAGGGAGAGGCGCAGTGGCTGGTGTCTGTCTCTCTGTCTCTGTCTCTGAACCTCTCCACCTGTCCTCGTCCACATTCCTGCACATTCCTGGGATGTGGTGGACAAAGCGTGGTGATAGGCCCAGGAACTGACCTCAGGTCTGCCTGTCAACAGCTGATCTGTCTGATAGAAACTGAAACGGAGCCGAAGTCTCATGTGAACGACACAAGAAAAAGGAGGGAGGCAGCAAACACAGATCTGTGGATAAATATCTGTATCAGTACAAACACACAGACGGTTTAGACTGACTTCAGTGAAACTAGTCGTGTATCTCTGGTTAGAAGTCAGTTAGCTTAGCTTAGCTTAGCTTAGCTTAGCTTAGCATAAAGCTATGTAACCTGTGGTTAAGAAATGTGCATCTGTGACTTTAAACATTTATATGATGTAATAAAGTAGTTTGGACAGATGATCATGACTCATTGATCAGCTGATCAGCAAAAACATATCTGTGACCGTGTTTGACTATAGATTCAGTTTGATGTCAGACAACAAACATACAGATCACTTCATCATTCTAAGTCATGTTGGTCAGTTTCTGATCAAACAAACAATCACCACACGAAGCTAAAAGTCATGATTTCCTCTCCTTAATTATTATGGGATGTCCTCTGGTCGTGTCTTTAACTTCCTAAGAGAACCTCAGGATGTTCTCCTGATGTTCTCCCCCTCCCCTCCCATATTCATACCACCGTGAGCTCTGAGCAGTGTCATGTTTCAGCTGTTAACAGAATGGGGGGGGCAGTGAGGGGTGGTGGGGGGGGTCCTCAGTGTGTTGAAGCTGCAGCCGCTCATGAATGGAGCTCATTCTCCCTGAGACGACTTCAAACAGGACGCATCCATCAGCCAGGTGGAGCACCGGCTGCTGAGCCATGCACCGTCGGCCCAGAGGGTTCAGAGGCATCGAGCACCCTCTCACACGACACACTGACTCACACACACACACACACACACACTGGCCAGGAGGAATCCAACTAGACTGTCACACACACACACACAGTGTCCAGAACCTCAGGTCCTCTGGGATCTGGCAGCAGAACCAGCTCCACAGGGGCCGAAGCTGGATCCCTGTCAACTCCACTACGAGGCATCACACACATGAATCTGTCTCAGCTCTGTGAGATGTGTGTTTGTGTTTGTGTTTCTGCCTTTTGCAGTAAAATCAGGTTAAGATGAGTGTGTAGACACCACACACAGTGAGCACCAGCTCCTGCACGACAGGTAAAAGTGTGTGAAGTTGTTGCTCTAACCTCCTGCAGGTCACATGACCAGAGTGTAACTGCAGCCTTTGCAGTTAGAAAATCTATCATATAGTGATTAATCACAAGTTCAGTTCAGTTGTACCAAAACCAAACATCTGGTCAATGATGCATCAGTAATAGATAAAACAATGGTCGACGTGTGAACAGACTGATCAGCCTCAGAGGCTCCGAGTCTGCAGCTTCTCTGAGCCGGAGCTGGCACAGCCTCAGATCCTCTCAGTCGGCCTCTCTTTGTGTTTGTGCTGCAATTACACGCTCTGCCCCGCTCGCCCTGTGACCTCTGGGTGGGGGTCAACACGCAAGAAGACAACGTCCTCTGCAGCACAAAACAATGGAGCTCCATTCACCAGTCACAGAGAGAAGCAGAAGAAGGAGAAGGAGAAGAAGGAACGTTCTCTCAGACATCCGACTCCCTATCGCTCCATCTCTCCATCGTTTCCCCTCGTCTGTCTGAGCAGAGCACGACAACAGACTCTGCCCACATCCTGCAGCTACGACCCCCCCCCCCCCACCACCACCCCCGGCTCTGCACCACCAGGTCGAACACTGTGAGTGAACCTGAGCCAGAGAGCAGCCTGCAGCGTTCAACAAACTCCACCATGCACACTCGAGCAGCAGCTGATTCCACAGCAGCATCATGTGTCACCTGCTGCCCTGTGTGAATCCAGCCTGATGCCACCATCAGGGGGGGAGGGAGGGGAGGCAGAGGAGGGGAGGGAGGGGGGAGCGGACCCTCAGGATGAATGGGCAAGGAGAGGGGTGTGGAGGACGCCAGTGAAGGGTGGTGGTGTGTGTGGGTGTGTGGGTGTGTAGGGCTGGTGTTGATGGGTGGGCGGGGAGGCAGAGAGGATTTAAATGGAGATTGACGCCCCGGGGGTAACCTGGCAACAGGCAAGAGCTGCTGTCAGATTAGGATCTGAAAGAGAGAGATAACCACTTTACTGCCTCCTGGACTGAGGAGAGCTGGAGGGCTGCAGCGTGTGTGTGTGTGTGTGTGTGTGTGTGTGTGTGTTTAACCCACAGTGCCATGTAGCAGGAGGCAGCTGCAGAGTTGTTTCTAAAGACCTGGTTAAAATGCCAAACAGCAAAGCAACATCCATCTCTCACTGACTCGACACGTATGAAGGCGACAAGACACACAATAGAAACATGTGCAAATACGTCAGAGAGCGTGTGTGTGTGTGTGTGTGTGTGTGTGTGTGTGTGTGTGTGTGATGACAGACAGTCGACCACCAGCGGTCTGGATTTACATGACAACAGTGTGTCAGTGTGTTTTTATAGCGTCTTAACAACAGCAAAAACAAACAGCAGAGTGTGAGGGGTCAAAGGTCACGCATGAAAAGACCAGCGGGAAAAAAACAACAACTTCCGAAACAGAAATGATGCACAGAGGAGTTATTGATGAGAGGAACAGTTCAGGTTCTGATCCAGCTGATTGACAGATTGATCAATGAGGAACGACAAACTGATCAGACGGAGGATTGATGAGCAACAACAACAAACTTGTATCTGACGTCCAGTGCACTGACTCGCTCTCAGTCAATCAATGTGGCTCCATTTCTCTTTCTAAAAGCACCAATCAATCAATTGATTGATCGATCGGCCTCTTTATCAGGAGACAAACACAATCACAAACATACACAAAGAATTCGCCAACAACAACAACAACAACAACAACAGCAACAGCAACAGCACTGCTCCCCCTGAAACTGAATGTCATGTGAATCTAAGTTTTCTTTTACTTTGAGGTAATTTGGCTTTAACATGTAAATTATATTTGTTCCTTCCATCTGATACTGACCATCACATTTTAATACTTTTAATACTCATTATGAGCCCTCAGCCAAAAAGTCCCCCCCAATTCTTATATATATATATATATATATATATATGCATATATATATATATATATATATATATATATATATATATATATATATATATATATATATATATATATATGCATATATATATATATATATATATAAGAATTGGGGGGGACTTTACATATATATATATATATATATATATATATATATATATATATATATATATATAAAGCCCCCCCCAATTCTTATATATATATACAGCGTATATATATATATATATATGCATATATATATACATACATATATATATGAGCACACATTACACACATCACACACATGAACAATATGACAGTTGTATTAGTGCAACTTTATGGAGCATTAAAATGATCACAAATGATCTTTGGAGAAGACGAAGAAGGAGAAACTGAGCAAACAGAAATCATGACACACACACACACACACACACACACACACACACACACACACACACACACACACACACACACACACACACACACACACACACACTCCAAAGGCTGAGGACAGTTTCACTGACACACACTCGAGGCCTGCTGCCGTTGCCGGATTGAGAGGGATTTGTTGGACGGCACGCGACTGTGTCATGGCAGCGCCTCCACCTCCTGTCAGCTGTGTTTGTGCAGGGACTGGGTGGAGGAGAAGGAGGGGGGGTGGGGGTGGGGGGTGGGGGTCCACAGAGGAGGACAATCTCTGCATAAAAGAGCCGGAGAAAAAAAATCGGAGCATGTAAATCTTTTGGACAAGGACGACGGGGTGGGAGCGTGGGGGGGTGGGCTGATGTTGAAACAATCACTTTTCTTTTGTGCAGGTGTTTTTGTGTGCGTGTGTGTGTGTGTGTGTGCACGTGTGTTAAAGAGTGAGAGAGAAAAGACGAGTGTGTGAGGGGCGAACGACACACACACACTGAACCAGCATTAACCAAATAAGATCTGCTGCTTTAACTTTCAGGTCATTTGCATTTGCCCTTTAGCGACGCAAACTCTGAATATGGCAGTGTGTGTGTGTGTGTGTGTGTGTGTGTGTGTGTGTGTGTGTGTAGGACAAGGACAGTTAGAGACTTTTTCATGGATCAACTCCTCGTTTTTAGTCGTCAGCTCTGGCTGGTTGAAGCGCTCCTCTCTCCTCTGACGCTCAGGACCGAAGCTCAGCTGATCTTCTGTCTTTCTGCTTCACTGTAACTGTCCACAAAGACGAACCTCAGCCGCCTCCTTCACTACGAACTGAGTCACTACAGATCTGATTGTCAGTTTTATTGTGCGACTATAAAACATAATTTACAGTTTGACTATAAACTGATGCATGAGTGTGGTCTCTGAGTCACTGATGGGTTTATTACAGTGTGTGTGTGTGTGTGTGTGTGTGTGTGTGTTGTTCTGTAATTCATGAGCTAAAATAAAAAGTTTTACTAAACAGGTCATTTAATCAGTTTCCAGACGTGTCATATTTCCCTGTGACCTGTGCTGGTTGAACATGTGCAGCTCTCTGCAGCTGATTTGCCTGTAACAGATGTCCAGGCGTCGCTTCATCATTTGCATTGACAAATGATCTTTAAATAGTTCGTCTTCATATAGAAACTCTTTTGTTTCGGCTTCAACTCTAAACTGGACGCAAAAAGAAAAAAAAAAATCCCGACTCAAAAAACAAACAAACAAAACCAAAAAACACAGAAAAGAAAGCAGAAGCAGGAGGAGGTTTGACTGCCACAGGAGCAGCTCACAGATTCACCTGAACTTCTCTCTTCACTTATTAATAAACCGGTTATTTATTGCTACAGTTAGTTCACGTCTGTGTTTCTTATCTGTGTCCTGCATGTTGAATGTTTCATATAATGTTACTGAGGTTGAAGCTGAGTTTTTCATGAGTAAGATGTGACGCTGTTAAATCACTGAGAATCAAAGGTGATAAAACTTCTGATCATGTGTCCGTGCAAATCTGAAACAAGAACTTCTCCTTCTCTTTCCACCAATAACCGACGACAGCTGGTGATCAGTTCAGATTTGATGATCAATTTTCAACACAATGAGCCGAGATTGAAGGAGTGGAGTAAAGATGAGAGGATGAGAGAGAGAGAGAGAGAGAGAGAGAGAGATCTCTGGTTCTCATTTCCAGTCCGTGGACGTTACCGCTTCATTAGCAGGCAGCATGTGCTAAATATTATTCTGACTCTGATGCTATCACACTCCTATGTAATGAGATACAGGCCCTGTGAACACACACACACACACACACACACACTCAGACTCCTCTCTTCCCCTCCAACACCTCCTGACCCTCCTCTTACCTCTGACCAAGTGTGTGTGTTAATGGTAAACTGCAGTGTTTGGAGGCTGCACAGAAACATACAGTAGAAGAAGAAGAAGAAGAAGAAAGAGTTGAATAAAGGACGATCCAGATCCCTGGACTCTAATCCAGATCACGGCCCGCTCCGTCCCCCTCCCTGTGATACCCAGATCTCATTTCAGCTCCAGGACTCCAGGACTTCACTCCCATATCTCCCTGTGGCCGATTTAGAGAATTATTCAAATGAAGAAGAAACTGTGTCCGATAAAAAGAGCCTCAGATGTTTCTTTTAAGGACCTTTGAAGGTTGCAGATTCCTCTGGAGTGGCTCCCTCATTAAGAATGATAATTGAGATCTGGATGTGTTTGATATAACACACACACACACACACACACACACATTAAACTGAAGGTCTGAGCCGGGTACTGAGAGAGAAAGAGAGAGAGAGAGAGAGAGAGAGAGAGAGAGAGTGAACAGAGTTCATTCAGGCCACAGAGGAAAAACCTTCAAGTGCTTTAAACGATAGTTCGTCCGCTTCACTTTCAGCTCTGCTCAACGTTAACAGGTTACAGAGCCGCGAGGCTGGTTAACTGTCTGCATAACACACTGTATCACTCATACACTGAGCAGAGCCACAGGCAGAGTACGGACACACACACACACACACACACACACACACACACACACACAATGTGAAGTCTTTTTCTTTAACTAATAAAACAGTCAATTAAAAAAAAAAGCTGTGTTTCAGGTTAAAATTCAAGAAAAATAAAAAAAACAACTGACAGTAAAATAATAAAAAGTCAGTCAGGACTAAAAACTGCATCATTGTTCCTGATGCATCAACATGTAAACTGTACTTTTACATTATTATCAAACATAAACTGATTTACATTTGTTCGTAAAAGCAGGTCTGTTTTATTATAATTATTAAACAACAAAGTTCACACTCATTAAACATGTTAATGTTCATTTCTGTTTCAATCATAGATTTGGAAAAACAATTTTCATAGAAACATAAAAAAATAGAAAATAGAAAAATAAATATATGTGTGTGTGTGTGTGTGTGTGTGTGTGTGTGCGTGCGCGCATATAAATTCTGATTCTGATTAACAGTTATTTAAATGAGCAGAAAGAAACAGAGCTGTGATCGACTTCTCTTTTCTGAGAAAACACACACACACACACACACACACACACACACACACACACACGGATCAGTCACTGAGCTCCAGCATGGTTGATGACTACCTCCCCCTAGAGGAGCACGGAGCAGCAGCATGTACAGGGAGGAAACCAGGAGGAGACTGAACAACATGTGACAGAAGTGAAAATCTGATGAAACTTTGTCCAAAGAGCTGGAAACTCACAAAGAATCTCTGACTTTAATCCAGTTTAACTGGTCGGAGCTGGAACCACAGCCAGAAACTGGGAGATTCCACTTTCACTTTGCTCTGTGGGGCCAAATCTACATTCAACAGTCACATGTACTCAGATCATGAATCACCTGCTCATTATTGTACATGTTACATAACATGAAGAAGTCGGTGGATGCAAATGGATGTGATGGGAACAGGATGAGGGTCGGGACGGAACGGTGAATATTATCAGTGCGTTGGGACTGAACTCTGGTCCCAGAACATTATCAGGCCGTTCATGCTCCACTGCAATGAGGCAGCGCTATGAGCTCCAATCAGAGCTCAGGGCTCAGAGATAAGAGCCAATCAGAGCTCAGAGGGGACTGATAAGAGCCAATCAGAGAGGAACAGAGAGATAAGAGAACAGACCTGGTCCTGCAGGTGATGAGCGGTGTCCTCAGAGCCACGTAAACCACATGCAAAACACACACACACACACACACACACACACACACACACACACACACACACACAGCTTTTATTTTAACTTTACAACATGAACCATGAAGATCAACCTCTTCACTGCACAAACAAACTGTGAAATCTCTCACTCTCACTCTGTTTCATCTTTGCATCTAAACGTCCCACAATGCATTGCTTCATGACCTCGACCTCAAACACACACGTTGAGTTTGGATGCAGCAGACGCCAGAACAAACCAACAGCACAGAGTGTTTTCTTTGGAAACGACTTAATATATTCAAAGTATCTGAAACACACCTCATTCACAGAGCGGGCTGCATGAAGAGGAGTGGAGCAGCAGCAGCAGAAGAAGAAGAAGAAGCAGCAGCAGAGGTTGGTCACTGCAACTTTTCTAATAAATCCCACATGCAGATCAAAAAGAGCTCTTTTTGATTTTCTCTTTAAGTATCTGCGGTGGTGGTGGTGGTGGGGGTGGTGGGGGGGGTTTTGAAGGGTGACAACAGTTTGGAGGAGAACATTTGAAAAAATCTCCTGTGAGGAAAATGAAAGAGAGAGAGAAAGATCACAGGCTGCAATTACACCAGTGTGTTGCTGTAATGATGGAGGTGATAACACACACACACACACGCACACACACACACACACACACACACGGGCGGAGCTGGCACTCTGAACCTCAGCTCACCCCGGCCTCCTCCACCTTCAGCCCAGAGCGCCGCAGCACAACTACCTTGACTTTCTCCTGCAGGTCACACAAAGGTCACGTACAGGAAGAGGCTGGGGAAGTGCACGACACAATCACAACTTCTCATCTGCTCCTAAAAAAAAAACCTGCTTCATTTTTCCTCTGTGTGTGTTTTTGTCTTTTTTCATTTGAGTTGATTTTTCAGTGTTTTTTGTGGCGCAGTCTTTTGGCAGGAGTCGGCGGAGCAGGCGTGGACGGACGGCTCAGTCAGTCGCCGCTGCGCACAATGAGGACGACATCTGGGATGTTTTAAAATTCAGTCCCATAAAAAAATGAACTGATTTTGTTCAATAATTTACAGCTGGAAAAAAAAGTTTTCAAAAAGTAAATGCTTCAGGAGGAGAGAAGGACGACGCTGCAGTGAAACACACATGAACTGATCCTCCACCTTCTGGATGATGGTGATGATGATGATGATGATGATGATGATGATGTGTCTCAGTGTCTCAGGCTCCACAGGTTCTGGTTCTGAGTCCAGTTCAACATGAGTCACCGACCACCATCAGCAGCACCATCTGCTCTCTGCAGGAAAACACCTCACTTCAACTTATAGACCGAGTCTTTCATGAGCGACGTTTAAATGCTACATCATGTTTGTGCTCAGCTTCTTCACTGCTTTTATTAGCATGTTGCTAATTAGCACCACCTCTGTGATTGGATGAACAGTGGGTCTCATCACTGTGCCACAGATGTGCCTTTATTGTCTGTAGTAAAACCGATGCTCAAAAACCTCACAGGCTTCCTGTCAGTAATGCATTCACTCATACATCACAGTACTTCAGTATATACAGTACTGCCTGCATGTGCACGCACACACACACTCACACACCCACGTGCACGCACTCACAATTCACCTCCCTGTCACCCCTCTTCCCTGGGTGGGAGTCCATTTCCGTCTCTTGATACATAAATAAATAAAGGGGTATATAGTGCCCCAGGACTGGGATGGAAGAGACAGAGTGTTAAAGCCAGAGACAGAAAGAAAAGAATAGCACTGCATGGACGGAGGAGAAATAAGGAGGAGGAGGAGGAGGAGGAGGAGGGATGGGGGGAGTTGTAATTGTTTCCCAGCTCAGGGAAGTCGAGGTCCCGATGCGACGGGGCCGTTGGTCCCGGCGGAGCCTGACTGCCCTCTCTCCCAGACACGAGACGGAGCCTCAATCAAACACATGAGCCTCAGAACACGACCCGGTGAGTTCAGCAGGAAAAGAGGAGGGAGGAGGGGGAGGGGGAGGGGAGGAGGAGGAGGAGAGAGGGTCGGTGTGAATTGATTGAATTACACTCGGCCAAAAACACCATGTGTGGGGCAGAAAGTGGAGGAACTGACGAGGCCGTGGTTCATAATGACTCCACACGTTCACACAGCACAACAGGCCCGAGTGCCTCCAGCTGGGTTTCCCTCCTGTGACCCAGACCTGACCTTCTGAAACGAGACCTTGATGTCACTCGTGGTCGACATTCGTCACAATCATGTACGGACAGGAGCCTCTGCATCATAACAAAGATCCTCTACTGCAACAAGATGGCTCCTTACAAGCTGCACCAGTTAGCACGGGCGTTCACGAACATTAGATGACGTTACCTAGGAGATCTGACCGCTGCTGCTGGTCTGCTGAAGGGGCGGAGTCATGGAGGAACCCACGTGACACAGAGACAGGAAACCAACTTGTAGTGGAGCGTCTTGTTTCTAATCCGTCTTTGATAATAACTCCTAATAAAACAGTAAACACTCGATGCATCTCTGCGCTCCAGGGTCACCTCGACTGCTTTGTATTTTTCTGTAAGCTGTTCTGGGTCAGAGGTCATGTGCTTCCTGTCTCACTGTTCACACTGCAGTCTGGTTCACATCTTTAACATAAGGTGAATAAAATGTGGTGGCAGTCTAGTGTCACACTGTTATTACCACTACAGAGGCAGATACGCAGGAGTCTTCTAGAAAGAGGGAATTATTAAAGAGGAAAAATGAGGTTAATTGAGTTTGTTTTGTTTGGAGTCGATCTAATGATGGAGAGAGAAATAAAGCTGTGCCTGTTGGCCACAGAGAGAGAGAGAGAGAGATTCAACAACAACATCTGGATTTGTCTTCTGGGGATCACTCATCCCTTCATCCCTCCTTCACTCTCCCATAAAGGAGACTAACAGCTCAAAGCAGCAAAAATAATTAAGCTTCCAAATTTATTCATCTCATTTGAAATAACCATGTGCTGCTGTTGTTGTTGTTGTTGTTGTGCTGTTGTGTTGTTGTGTTGTTGTGAGTGTTGTTTATTGTCTTCTCAGTGTGGGCAACACCTGTCAATCAAACACAACCCATCAGCGTTGTTAATTACACACACACACATGAAATGAGGCTTGATACCAACACCAGTGAATCATTCTCCACACAGATAGAAATCCAACAATAAAACCCGTGCGCTTGTAAAAAGCTCTGGTCTTTAACTCCACTGAGCTTCAGCAGCTTCTCGACCTGCTCACAGTTTAAAGAGCAGCAGCAACATGGACACGTGGCCCGTCACGTTTCCATCACTCAGTCAGACAGAGGCGTACACCAGGCAGGTGGAGCGGATCGTTCACACAACAAACGGACCGGACCAGAGTTCAACTGTAGCTGCAGAGACCAACCCTCAGACAGGCTATACTGCCCCCCTCAGGTCAGGCAGGAAGCGACGCATGTAGTAGGAATCAGTACAGACATTAGCAGGCTAGGCTAACTAATTAGCACAGCATGTCTCCTAGCAACAGTTGTCCTCAGGTGGTCCTGTTCTGGAGAAGATGCTGACTTATAATATAAGTCTGCATATACGTATTTAAACCTAATAAAGATCCAGTGTGAGCGAGTCGGACAGCGATGATGATGATGATGATGATGATGTGGGTCATGATGGGACCAGTCAGACCAGTTACAGCAGAACACAGAGTCGCTCACGTGGTGCATTTGTTTAAATTTGCCTGGGCTCTATTTTTACACTGGGACACATGAACCCTCTATTGTTGGTGAGCCCAGCGGCTGCAGACAGAGCTGCCTCCCCAGGATAACATCACAGCACCGTGTGAGTTATGAGCTGGGGGGGAAACTTCGTGTTAAATCTGCAGAAACTGGGCCACAGAAACATGTTTTGTCCTGTGAGTTTGTGTCGCCTCCAAATCTCCGGCAGCATCAGCGGGATGTTGGGGTTTGAGTGTAATTACTCTATGAGCACTCAGTTCAGGCTGTCACTGCTGAGGTCGCATGAATAAGCCTCCACATTTGTCTCCACATTGAGCCGCTAATCTGAAAGATCTAAGAGCCCGAATCAATCCTCCATTCTGCTGCTATTGATCTCATCTCCTCCTCCGTCTACCAGTTTCACTCGCGCTCTTTCGCCTCTGCCTCCTCCCCAGCATGCTCTCTGCAGTAATGGATACTGAAGATGTCAGGCAGATTTAACATTTATTGCTTATTTAAAACGGCCTCTGACCCGCACACACAATACGCTGCAGCACATCCCTCCTCCCTGCAGACACGCAGAGGAAACAGAAAGCAGCGCGTCTCGCCGGGCTGCAGTGAGCGTTAAAGGCCTGTCACTCCCATTGTTGCAGGAGCCATGAAGTGATCTGATCGGGGCCGGGCTAATGGCTGCCTTATCTCTGCACCAGGCCCAATAATGGCGCTTCAAAGCCGGCTTCTCCAGGTGGGAGTTATGTCATTAAGCCTCAATATTACACTCAGACTAAACCACAATAACCCATGTGGTCCGAGCTGAGAGCGAGATACTCGGAGGTTTTCAAAGCCCAGAGACCTGGAGCCGCCGATCAAAGCAGAGAGAGAAGCTGACTGTAAATGTCTGCATGTGTCAGGAGACGTACAGTCAGCTCGCAGCTCGCCTGCAGGAAACCTGAGTAAAATGACTGCTCTTTTCCCACTGTGTTACAACCAGTGAACTTCACACAGACCGAGCTGCTTCACTCAGATTTATACAGGAGGACAGTGAGAGAGCTGAGAGTCAGGACACAGCATCACAGACTGAGACTGAGACTGAGGCACAGGACGAAGGGTGAGGCACAGATACAAGATAAGGATTAATGTCTGGGCAGCAGAATGAGAGACAGACAGAGAGAGAGAGACAGACATAGAGACAGAGACAGACAGAGAGAGACAGACAAAGAGAGAGAGATGGAGACAGAGAGACAGAGACAGAGAGAGAGAGAGAGAGAGAGAGAGGGTGGAGATGGTAAAAAGATAATTCTGTTTAATCTGTGAAGTTTCAGACGAATCTACAAAGACTGAAAAAGATCAAGAAGAACGATCACGTCCAGGACGGAGGACAAAGAGGAGGTCAGCTGTCTCTCTGTTGTTCAGTTATTTCACTGTGACAGAGCTGAGGAGGAGGAGGAGGTGGAGGAAGAGGAAGAGGAGGATGAAGAAGTAGAGGAGGAGGAGGAGGAGATGAAGAGAGCGAGCACATTCCTGTCTTAAACCAGTTTTGGTTCATTTGGATGAAGACGGAGAAGAGAAGAGAGGAGAAGGAACCAACGTGTTTCAGTTCAACTCGATCCGTACGAACATCAATCAATCAAACTCTGATCAAACAGATCAATACTCAGTGATCTGTGGTGGTTCTGCTCCTGTCACCGCAGGTGAAGCAACAGCAGAAACACTCAGTAGCTCCGCTCCAGGTCACATGACCCAGGTCACATGACCCAGTGATGTGGTGGTGAAGAGGCTCAGTCCTCACCTGCTCATACACACTGACATCCAGCCTGCACCTGCCATCACACCTTCAGACCAAAGAAGAGTCACATCTCACTCCTCCTCCTCCTCCTCCTCCTCCTCCCCTCATCTCCTCCTCCTCCTCCTCCTCCTCCTCCTCCTCCTCCTCCTCTCTGTCTGCATCACACCTCCCATCCGACTCATGAGGCGACACCTCATCTGTAACTTCTTCCACATCAGTCCTGTGTTTTCAGCCTGAATCGGCCCCGACGTGTGGGAGAGACACTTAACTCAAACTGTGACGTCACCAGATCCAGTTTCATGCTTCAACTACTGTCTGAGTCAATCGGAAGCATTCAAGACACTGGACCCCCCCCGACACCCCCCCACAGATACCACTGATGAAATAATAAAGTCATAATAATTGAAGCAGCATTTCCATTTAGGAAGTCCAGCTCACTGAGGGGGCTGCGCAGAAGGGGGGGGCATCGGTTTGCCCCCGGCACCCCCAACCCCCAAATCATTCCCAAACAGTCGCTGACTTAACCCCCCCACCCCCACCCCTCCATGTCAAACGCAGAGAAGGAAAAAGAGAAAAATAAATAAATCTTCAATTTTAATGGCTCATTTCCGTGGGACACTACCCATAAGCCTCTGGGCCTGACATCAGTAAAGAGACCCCCCCCACCACCCCCACCAGCACCACCCCTCCTCCACCCACCCCCTCCCTCCATTAAATCCTCCATCCACACAGACTGTTCAGGAATAAGAGTCAGGACTTTGTCTAATCTGATTGTGTCTCTGCTCAGAGACACAGACGCTGGACTCACTCATCTTCACTTCGTTTACATTCAAGCTCATGTTTGTTTGTTTGTTTGTTTGTTTGTGTGCAGTAAACACAAACAGTCAAAACTTGCAGATCTAGATTACAGATCTATTGTCAGTTTCTGTCATGTTCTGTCTGATGACGTGTGATGAGTGTAACTGTGACGACAGATTAAAGCCGATCGATCAATAACTGAAGAACAGCAGAGAAATGCAAAATGAATCAGACCAGATCAATCTGACCTTTAACACACTCTGTGTCATCGCATCGTGCCTGAGGTGAACAAACTATGACTGAAATGTAAACAAACACATCTGATCATCTGATGATGAGTTGTCTGATCGATCGATATCAGCAACAACATTTACAGGAAGCTGTAAGAAAACAAACAGACGACCCTTCACAATAAGACACAACCCTTCAATACTTTACAATATAAACAACTAAGAGCTGGTTTATAACACTAAACATCGACAGTGTAAACAATGACAGAAATGTTGTTGTTGTCAGATCATCTTTGTTTCTTTCTGTCGACCGAGTGAAACCAGTGACTTTAAATTCTGCTGCGCCGCCACTTCACTTGGATTCACTTCCTGTCTGAGGTTCGTCTAAAAAGTCACTGAGCAAAATCTGATTGAATCACATCGCAAAAATCTACCGATAAAGTTGTTCAGCTGGAAACTGCTGCTCGTTTCACCACAACATTTCACCGGTGAGATCAACTACACATCACATCTCAGGCTAAAGAAGCCCAGGTTTCCTCTGACTGTGATACAGCAGGACGTCAGTCTGCCTGCTCTGCTGCTGCTGCTCACATCATCCTATATAAGAATAACAATAAAGCATTTTAAAGTGATTTCACACTGTTAAAACTGATGTGAATGATGAACGAACAGAAAAGGTTCATATGTAAGAATCATTGATCACAGCTGTTCAATCACATCAATAGTGATAATGATGTTTTCCTGCACAAAACTCCGTTACAACGTGTGATAATCTGTTCATGAAGTGAATGAAGTGTCGTCACTGATTGGATCATTTCACTCAGTGACTGAAACAACAAGCAGGACGTTTGGTGCAGATGTGAAATCACACACACAGATTTTGTTCTGCTCCGTCAGTCTGTGTGTGTGTGTGTGTGTGTGTGTGTGTGTGTGTGTGTGTGTTGTGTACACACACCTGATGATTAATATGCAGCGATGACGCCGTGAGAAGAGAAGAGAAGAGAAGAGGACAGAGGGGGAGAAAGGCCTGATGGGAATCTTTTCGGGACAGTAAACACTGCATGAATTAACCTCTGAGCCGAGAACCAATGGGATATTATGGGATGTATACATACAGACAATACACTGGGGCCGTGGAGAAGCAGCAAGAGCACATGACCTTTCCATGTTTTCACCATTATTCCTCTGACTGCACTTGTGAGTTACATTGTTTTGCACGTGTGCACTAGTGAAGTGTGTCTCAGCCGTCAGTCAAACTGGTTTCCAATTAAGAGTTGCTGTGCAAGGTTAGCGATTGTTGCTAGGGAAGAAATCACTATCATCAGGCGCCCATTTTCATATGAATGAGCTCTTTAATTAAAACTGAACAGTTAATGAGAGTCTATGTCAAAATAATAGGACAGAGTGTCTTACCAGGGAACAGAGGACATATAGGAGGACAGAGACAGAGAGAGACAGAGACAGACTGAGACAGAGAGAGAGAGACAAGAGAGAGAGACAGAGAGACAAGAGAGAGAGAGAGAGAGACAGAGACAGAGAGAGAGAGACAAGAGAGAGAGAGACAGAGAGACAAGAGAGAGACAGAGACAGACGGAGACAGAGAGACGAGAGAGAGAGAGAGAGAGAGACAGAGACAGAGAGACAAGAGAGAGAGAGAGAGACAGACAGACAGAGAGAGAGAGAGACAAGAGAGAGACAGAGACAGACAGACAGACAGAGACAGAGACAGAGACAGAGACAGACAGAGAGGAAGCAGATTAAATGGTGTTGAGCAGGAAACTCGACGTCTTTGAACCTGTGATGTTTAAATCTGCAGCGACAGAAGTTCAAAGAATCCAGAGGACGAGACGAGGACGAGAAGAAATGTCGACTTGCATGTTTCAAGTCTGGTCCGAGTGTGTGTGTGTGTGTGTGTGTGTGTGTGTGTGTGTGTGTGTGAGAGAGAGGTAGATCTCAGATGAAAAGCAGAAAAAAACTCCTTCATTGTTGTGTGTGTGTGTGTAGCGTGTACACACACACACACACACACACAGACACAGACACACACACACACACAGACACACACACACAGACACGTGCTCTCGCCATAATTTCTCCATTTGAAGGTTAATTAACGCTCCAAGTTAAAGCTACAGGACTGAGAATCAAAGACAGTAAACAGTCTGCAGCCGCCTCCAGGGGATTATTAGAAAAATAAATGAAAGCTGCATAAAACAATTAAAAACATTTGAAATGTGAACTTTGAGGAGCAGCTTTCCCTCCGTGCTCCTGTGATAACACTAACATGATCAAGGACGAGTGAAACTAACTCACAACAAAGGACTGCGTGAAGCAAATATACATATATACACATTTATATAATGTGCATCCAGTCACATCCACATGTGCAACATTAACAACATTAAATATCAAGGTTTCACTTCAAACAGGAAACAACAGATAAACCTGCAGCTACAAACACTGTGAAAGCTCCTGGAAAGACCAAGAAGTAAGAAAGTGTGTGTGTGTGTGTGTGTGTGTTCAGGGGTTGGCAGGGCTCTCTATATATTTGATTTGGGGCTGTGCCGTGTGCATGTCAACACCCTCAATCTGGCAAAGCAGAGGGATCTGAGCTAATTAAGGAGGAAGAGACCGAAGGGGCAAAACAGAGGGAAGGAATCAAATTAAAGGCAGGAGGGAGGATTAGTGAGAGAGGAGGAGGAGGAGGAGGAGGAGGAGGAGGACTTTCTACTTTTGCTCGAGTTTAGCTCAAACATTTGTGTGTGTTGAGGACGATGAAGACGTTTCAGACCATTTGCCCCAGTTTGTCTCGCTGTCTTTCTTTCTCTCTGAGGACTTGTCCCTGTCCCTGCCTGTCCCAGCTCAGCGTGGCCTGGCCTGGCCTGGCCCAGCCCGGCCCCAGCGGTGGCCCCTATCTGATGGGCACGGGGCCACTGTTTTCATAAACACAGTTGTGGAGGGCCGGCGTCCATAAACAGCAGCACCACAGGCTGCGGTGTCACATCGCCTCTAAACCTCCGTCACTCACTCTGCTCTTCTAAAAGCCCCATCAGCCTCTGTGTTTGGGTCGGCCTGACAGAGCCCACCGACCCCCCCCCCCCCGACCCATCAGAACCCCACTGTCCCTGCCTGTCAGTCCAGGATTAACTGTGTATACACTCGGGCCCATTACACAACACACAGCGCCGACCTCAGGGCACAATAAATATCCTTTAATCTGATAACCTCAGAAAAAGAAAGTTATTCGGAGGTTTCTGTGGCTTTAAATTGTTACGTTAGCAACATGGCGGCACCGAGAAGCTCCACATCTGTAAACACGTCTGCACTCAGAGTCCAGGGCCCGTCTGTGGCTTTCCTGCTTCTGAGCTTCTGAGGTTCTTAAGTGTGCTTTGGTTTTGTCTGTGCACCAACACGTAGCTGCTCCATTCAAATGCATTAAAAGAAATTAAATCCATCCACAGTCATAACAACAGCAGCTCCGTCCCTGAGGAGGAGGAGGAGGAGGAGGAGGTGATGAAGGTGCATGTGCAGCACTGAGGCCTGTTCCACTGGATCATCTCTGTTTTATCTGCTGTTTTCATGTCTCCATATGACAGAGGTTCAGTCCTGCAGCTCTGACTGCGTCTCACTTCACCAGCTGCATCTTCAGCCACGCGTCTGTTTTTAACAACAACAACATCTGAAATAAAAAGTAAAACACTAATGAAATGTCTGAGCACAGACCCACGTGCTGCTCCTCTGTGCTCACCTACAGGAGCGTGAGTCCGTCTGTGGGACAGTGAGGTGCAGCTGATCTAATGTGATAAAGTGAACAGTCGAAGCATGAACATCCAGGAACAGCCCGACTTTTCTCTGAGACGTATCATTACCAGGTTAACAGGAGGGGAAGTGACTTTTCACATGACCCCCCCCCCCCAGCTGAGCCAAGCCGAGCTGACCCCCCCTCCCTCCCCGGCTCTCAGCAGTAACACAACTCTGAGAAGGGAACAGCTTCAGGCTTTTCCTTCAGATTCATCTCTGTGTTGTTTTAATATAATTATCAGGGACTTTTTTTTTGAGCCAAAACTGAACTGTGAGGTTTAACAACAGAGACGTGTGCTCTGAGCTCACACTCACACTCACTGATGGGTAATAATGCAATCAATATGATTGATCAGTCTGTACTGTGTGTTACACACACACACAGTGAAATAAAAGAGTGTGTGTTGTGTGTCAGGCCTTTGTATGGATGAGCTGTTTTCTATGTAACGTCAGTCTATTGTTTCCTGCACTGTCCATCGCCCCCCCCCAACACACACACACACACACACACACACACACCTCTCTCTCTGTCTAGCCTATATGAAGGTGAATGATAAGACTCAGGTGACCTCTGACCTCTGCTGAGCTCAGCTCTAATGATTGACTGTTATTCTTCCACCTCTGTCTTTCACTCAGTGTCCTGTCGCTCCGTCCTGCAGTGACGAGGCCGGACAGAGAGAGACAGACAGACACAGAGAGAGAGACAGACACAGAGAGAGAGAGACAGACAGAGACAGAGACAGATGAGTGACGGACAGCAACAGTAAAAACACAGGACATGGATTTGTGCTTTATGGAGGTGGCAGCACTGATTTGCATGTTGTTGTTGTTGTTGTTGTTGTTGTTGTGACTGTACATGAGACAGAGAGATGTAAAGAGGTCAGAGGTGACGGGAGAACGATGCTCTGAACTGATTTCCTGTCATTAAAGAGCTGGAAACATCTGGACACATCAGCTGATGAGACAGAAGCAAACAGCTGATTATCTTCAGTCTGATGATGATTCTTCAGCTTATGATGTTTACAACATTTGACTGTATTTAACGTGCCATGACCTCAGAGTGACATCAGAGTGACATCAGAGTGACATCAGAGTGACATCAGTGTTTACACCTGTTCTGATTATTAAATATATGGTCTCCACACAGCTGGTCTCATACTAACACACACTAACTCCTGCTGCAGAAAACACATGATGATAATATGATGGCAGACGTGAGGTGTTTCTGCAGGTGGGACAGTTTGACCTGCTGCTGCAGCTGCTGCTGCTGCAGCTGCTGCTGCTGCATCAAAACACTGGTCACACAATCACATCTGTTTTCACTGAACACAACTCAACCAGAGTCTGAGCTGTTCCACCAGCAGCTGCTCTGGGTCCAGACCTTCATGTCCACACGTTACTGAGACAGAAGTCAAAAACAAAACCAGTGGAAAGACGTCCACAGCTGACGGGGGGAGGAGGGAGAGAATGGGGGGGGGGGGGGGGGGGGGCTGCTGCTCCGGAAATGTAGCCGTCGCCTGCAAGAGGCGACTGTGGCGTTAATTAAACAATGACTGTTTTAATCAAAGCTAATTATATTTGCAGGCAGAGCTGAGAGGCTGATGGTATCTGTGTCTGCGCTCATTAGCAAACATGACGGCTTCTGTCCTCAAATCATCAGTGACCAGCAAACATCATCATCATCATCATCATCATCATCATCATCATCACCATCATCATCAGTCAGAGGAGGAGAGAATCCAACATGGCCGAACAGAGCGACCTGTAAACACACACACACACACACCTCTGGAGCAGCTTTACAGCAGACTCTCAGTGTGATCTGAGCAGCAGAGTGTGTGTTCACAGCCGATCCACCTCCCACTGGTTGAACTGTTAATTAACGCTGCGCCGTTTATCAGTCAAACGGCTGCTAATTATTCTTTTCACTCTCGCCTGCCTTCAACCACGTTTAAACTCCTCTCTCCTGTCAATAATCCAGGCAGCACACACTCCTCCCGGGGCTGCTCTCTCTGCTCATCGCCACTGTTTCCCATCCATAAACATTCAGGAACTCGAGCGTTGACCCCTGGAGTCCCGGGCCGAGCCGGAGGTCACGGAGGATCTGAAGGAGGGAGGACGTACAGCAGCACGTCTGAACGCTGGAATCAGATCAGTGTGTGTGATCGCTTTCCCACGGCAGGTATCTATCCTTTGTCTTGGCCTGGTAATGGTCTGAGCGTGTGTGTGTGTGTGTGTGTGTGTGTGTGTGTGTGTGTGTTGAGCCGAGGTGAGAACACACTCCCAGCTGCAGTCCCATAGCCTCCCTGTCTGTCCATCTCCTCCAGGCCTGAAAGCCGATTATTCAGTCCAACCAAACCTGCTCCCCTAAGCTCAGAAGAGACTGCAGTGTCACTCACACACACACACACACACACACACACACACAACAGGATTACCATGCGTGTTAAATGGTGGGGTGGGGTGGGGTGGGGGGGGGCGGGCACTCCCGCGTCTGTGTTAATGAAAATCGAGAGGATGCTTAAGAAGAAGATCCAGAGGTGATTCAGTGTTTAAACTGAGACATGATGCTTTTATTTATTCACTGATGATGTCACAGAGGGAAACAGGTGACCTTCACCTGAGGTCACATGACAGAGAGAGACAAGAGACAAAGGACTAACACTGACTGTGTAAATTACGACATTAGGGGAAATATTTAGATGATTTTCATGATGAGACACAAGAGCAGGAACAGAGGAGGAGGAGGATGAGGAGGGGGAGGAGGGGAGGAGGAGGAGGAGGAGGAGGAGGAGGAGGAGGAGGAGGAGGAGGAAGAAGGAGGGGGAGGAGGAGGAGGAGGGGGAGGAGGAGGGGGAGGAACTGGAGAGACACAGGACTGAAACAGACAGAGATTTTTTTTCCCGTCTGGTTTTCTATAAGAGGAACGAGAGCAGATAAGACTAAAAGGACTGTCACTCAGAGGAACAATCCCTCCAGTGTCCCGTCCCCCCCCACTCCTCCTGCCCCCCTCCCCCTCCTCCTCCCTCTCTCTCTCCAATTTCCACAGATTCCTGCTGAGATAGAGTCGCTGTTCATGGGGACAGTTTGCTGACATCATCTGTTACATACTGAGCATCGTGCACTCGCACTGTCACTCTCTCTCTCTCACACACACACACACACACACACACACACACACACACACGAGACCATCTCCACCGTGTGCAGATCTTAACACAGCAGGTAAACGAACTCCTGTAGTTATCACCAGACTCTGATGGTGAGTCATTGCTCAGGGCTCAGCTGCTGATCCCAGGTCAGTCTAGAGTCAGTCTCTCCTGCAGCACCTGCTCGTGGACACTTCATGGTCACATGATGCTCTTCTCACTTCCTGCACCCAGCGGTGCGTTCAGGGCCACCTTTAGTCTGTATTGTCTGTGGGGACGACATGAGACTGATCGACACTCTGACTCAGCTCAGTGCCAACAGTCAAACAACCACCAGCCGTCCACTCACTGACTCATTCAACAGAACTTTCACAATAAAATTCCACTTCCTGTTCCTTTATTACAGATCTGCCACGACAACAACTCAAATATCTCAAAAAATTAAACATGGATGAATGTGTCCACCTAACCCGAGACAGAGACATGTCCTCACTCCAAAGCAGCACACAAACACCAGACAACAGACCTGTCAGTGAGCAACAACGTCTGTAACCTGTGACACCGTCAGTGTGTTTCCATCAGCATGAGGCTGTGAAGGTGTGGAGGGAGCTCTGTGCTCTGAGCTGCTTCTTGTGTGACACGTTGGTGATGAGAAACTTTTTCACAAGATCAACCAGGACTGAAGCAGCTGAAGTTCATGAGCACTGATCAGAGACAGGGTCACTTTCTACTCACTGACTGACTCCAGCTCATCTCCTCTCTTTCTGCTCCTCCTCCTTTTCTTCTTCATGTCTTCAACACTGACTCACTTCATTACACTGAACTTATCTATATTTACATTCAATACTTATTTACCTTGCTGTGATTTTTATATCAGTTTTAATAAGAACACACCTGAAGCTCTGCTCCTGTAACTGGATCCCTGGATTGATCACAGCAGCTCAGTGTGTAACTGGACTCTGTGATACGGTAGTAGGTTTGCGTCCTATGTGTATTAGTTATGGACGGGACTGTGGACGTGTCCAACAGGCCTGAAGCAGAGCGTGACATCAGGAAAACGTACTTAAGGAAATGATAAGGCGAAATGTGTCCATTAGAGCGAATACAGCAGAACAAACAGCCACAGAGAGCTGAGCATTAGACACACAGACACACACACACACACACACACACACACACGTGTAATGTGCAGGAATCAGTCATTATAGATATATGGAGATCACATCTCTGCTGAAGTGAAGCGTGGAGAGCCGAGCTGCAGTCAAACAGAGCCAGTGTTTCCACAGACGACGGCGTTCAGTTTATTCTGCAAACAGAGCTCTGGGAAGTGACAAGTGAAAACTCATAACTAATTATTAAATAATCACTTCATCTGTAGGTTTTTGTGGAGAATGTCAAATGTCTTGTTTCAGTCCGACCAACAGTCCAAAGGCCAAAATATTACATTCATGTTAAAGTTGAAACAAAGAAAAGCAGCGAATCTTCACACGTCGGGAAATTATTTGGATTTTTAAAATGACTTAATATTTGATGGTCAAAAATAATCACTGATAAACTTTCTGTTGATTATCAGAGGAGCCGCTGCATGTGACTGTAAAGCTGTGGCACATTTAATCCAGTAAACATCCACAGGAGTAAAAGTCACTTTTGTTTTTGCAGGATTTCGAGTGAAAAGGTGGATTTCACACTGGAGGAGAACATGATCACACCTGCAGGGTCCACACAGACAAAACCACAGGAAACAGCCAGTCAGCTCCATCACAGGTTGGTCTTTATTAGCTGTCAGTACTCAACCACTGATGAAACTGTGTCTCTGCAAAACACCACTGAAGTAAATGAAAAGAAAAAGTTGTTGATAATGACACGAGTTTAGTCTGCGAGCTCGAACCTGAAGAGCAGGACCAGGAGGAGCTGTGGTTAATCTGTGAGTCACTGTACGGACCTGGAGCCGCGATGAACTGAAGGCAGTTCATGTTCGGCTGAACTGAGAAACATCTGGAAGAAGAACTGAAATCTAAAGGAACTGATTCAGACTTTATGGACAGAGACAAATCAGAAGAAGAAAACTGGATTAAGTCCAAAAAAAATCTGTATCTCACAGGTGTTCAGCATTCCTCCATCACTGACTGACCGTCTCCAACCCCCCCATCTCCACCTGACCTTGATGACCTTTGACCTTTCCAGTCCAGAGGTCAGGACTGCACCATCTTCTTATGGGGGTCAAAGACGTACCGTTTAAAATGCAAGTGAATGCTAACAGGCTGCTGAGCCCCCTCTGCTCTGGGCTCCTCTTCACCTCCTGCTCCACCTTTACCTCCACCCTTCCCTTTCTTCTTGGAGGTGGAGGACAGCAGCTGCTTGGTCTCTGGGAGAAGACCCTCTGGAGGAAAAGAGAGACAGTGAGATGAAGCAAAAGAAAAAAAAAAAACCAAGAAGCGTGATATAAACAGATGCTTTCAGTCACAAGCCTCCGACAGACTCGGTGCAGCGCTCAGGTCAGTTTAATGATCTCAGTGTGAGTTTATCTGATCAGTGATACAGATCTCGTCTTCCCTGCTACATGTGGACAGTATCAGCGCTCTGACCTCGGGACCAACCGACGCCTTCGTCCTCCTCATGTAACTGATGAAAATGTCTCAGCGGCTTCTCCAGGCTCCGTCTCATCCTGACGTCGGCTCTCGTCTACTTTCTCAGAGACTCAGGGCTGCTCCTGCCCTGAGGCCCCGAGGCCCCGAGGCCCCGAGGTCACAAGGCCTCACTCTGGTTCATGCACAGTTGCTTGAAATTCTTCCCTGGCATCATATCTGTGTTTCTGTGTTTCTGTGTGTGTGTTTGCAGGACAGAAACTTTGCTGCTTGTTTTGCCGTTACGCATGCGGAAGGTAAGAAACGATCTGGGCTCAGTCAGTCGATGCTTCTTCACGCGCTGGCTGTCTCTGATCTCGTGTACAGCGGCGCCAGCATTCTTCTTGTTATCGTTATGCCAATGTGAGGGTTGTTATGGTTGCAGCGCAGCCAGAAATCTCTCTCTCCTTATCTACGATCAGCTGTGAAACGTCCGCTCGCCACCACAAAACACACTCATACACGATACGATTTGGATGCGAGTGAAACAAAACTGTGCAACATAAAAATCATCTCTCACATCGGATTCATTATAAAAACATGAAAGAAACTTACATGGGAATTAAGAATCCAGATGTGAGAGCATGTGGAGCGTCGTGGATCTGACTCCATTCAGACAAGACAAGGTCCAGAATTAAGACCCAACGAGACGTGAACACGGGTCAAAGTGAAACGTGACACCAGGTTTAAACCAGTGTTTCCAGTGACCTGGACCAGATAAACAGTGGCGATGATGACAAACTGTTACACACTCAATGTGGGTGAATCACACTCAGCGTCAGTGACGGTTCACGGGCTGTTGAGCTCCCTTTGACTTTAATATTAGTCAGTGAAGAGTCTGTTGAGTCGGCAAGTATCTGACTGACTGAACATGAATCTGCTGGATTTACATATTCAGTTTATTGTCTCATCATGTAATAATGACTTTAACATCTTTGGGTTTTGGACTGTGGTGGGTTTTTAAAAATCATCTTCAGACATTTAATAACAGAAAGTTTCAACAACAGCTGAATCTCAATGAGAGCAGACACTGGTAGAGACCTTATATACATGGAGACCTTTACTGACTCATTTCTAAAATGATGAGAGTAAAGATTCCCGCTCATTTCATAAGTCTGTTTCTAAAATGAAATGTGCGCGCCACAACTACTTCCCCCTGGGACACAATAACCTGTGGCACAGCCCTGTGAAGACACACACCGAGGCCACGGCAAACACCAAAACAGCCAAACACTGGACAAGCTCGCTGCAAACAAACATGGAGAAATGACTCAGTTACTGTTGCTCTGGAGAGGGTTCAGAGGTCAGGGGTCAGAGTGCAGCTCATCAACAAACAGAAGAAAGAGGCCAAAGTTAAAAGCATGAGAGGAAAAAAGGCGGAGAACGACTGCTCCACTGATCTTCAGTCTCTGGTGTCTCGTGAGTTTCCTTTAGAAAAGACAGGAGAGAGATGAAGAGGAGGTTCCTGCAGAAACACACAGCCCGTTGTTGTGGTGACAAATCACAGGCAGGTTTATGATGCTGGCATCTGTCAGTGAGTCACCATAACAGACTCTTATCAACGCCCGCATGAAGGAGAGAAGACCCCCACCCCCCAAACAAACACCGACAACGTTATGAAGCGCTTTCACTTCGGAGGAATTTTACAGAGAAACGAGATAAAACGGCGTCAAAACTGTCGAACACAACACAACAAACAAAAACACGGCGACGAGCCGCAGGGTGTCGTCAAAAGTGCTCCAACACAACCTGACGCTGATGTGGTGCTCCGATAGAGACTTTATCCACCTCTACCATCTCTGCAGGAGAAGCGCCGGCTCTGAGCGGGAGCTGAAACCCCTGAACGTCTGCTCTGTGTTCATGTGTCAGCCGCTCTGTGAGACGCCGTCAGGCACTGAAGGAGGATGTAGGTGAGGTTCTCTTTCTAAATGTTTTTGTTTTCTCTTCCCTCCCGGTGTGGAGCCGCGGGTTTGGAGCAACAGAAGGTAAAATAAACAGAGAACAGACTTCCCCCGGAACACAGGCCATCCCCAGAGGAATCCTGGGAATGTGGCTCGGGATGTCGGGTCGACACCGCTCTCTTACCACATCCTGAAAACTGTCTGCTGCAGAACCCCGAGAGCCAGAGACACAGCTGTGTGTGTGTGTGTGTGTGTGTGTGTGTGTGGATGGAAAGGGAAACTCATCCGCTGTCAAACTGCACCAGATGAGTTTGACCTGAGCAGCAGCAGCAGCGGCGGTGGCGGCAGCAGCAGCAGCCGCCGCTGCAGCCGCGGCGTGCTCCACCTTCTCACCTTGTATCCGTATCTTGAACTTCCCGCTCTGTCCGAAGCCGCCCTCGATGACGCCGCTCTCGCCCGTCGACAGCATGACCTTTAACCCCACGAACAGCTGCAGGTTGGTCTCCTTCTTGAAGAGGCTGCGGCCAATCACAGTGAAGTCGTCGCTGACCTGAGCGCAGCAAACAGAGAGAGAGATTATCAACGACAGCAGCTCCAGATGTGACAGATGTTCACACGTGTGTAGGCCTCTCACAGTTATGACATCATCACCTGATCACAATCATTGATCATAATGGTTTAAATGGTTTCCACTCATCTGTACAGAAATGTCACATTTCATCACTGGTCCTCCTTTAATGACATCATCACGCTGCGCCCCCTCCTCCTCCTCCTCCTTCTTCTTCTGTGGTTATGAGTGAAGCCACAAACTGTTTATTTCTAATATTGATGAGCATTTATTGACATTAGCCTCATGGGTTCAGTGTCTCTTCTTCATCATCATCAGGTCTGTGTGTGTGTGTGTGTGTGTGTGTGTGTGGCTGATGCTGTGGTATTGAACGATCAGAAAAAGACTTCAATCATTGATCACAGTTATTTGTATGGTAATTAATCATCAGCTGAGCTCTGAGGACTGTGACAGCTCTACTCGTCGTTGGTCTCACACCGCCATGTTGGCCTGATGATGATGATGAGGATGATGAGGAGGAAGAGGACGAGGGGCTGCCCTCATCAACTGCACCATTCATTCATTGTCAGGCACATTCCCGGAGCGTCGTCGCCTCGCTGTCTGGCGCTCTCTCTTTCATCCTCTGCACATTATACGCTGTATTTGTTTGTATTTCTTGCTTATCATCCTTCACTGAGTCGATCTAACCTGCCACTAATCTGATAAGAGGGGGGCACCGCTCTGTCTCCTCCTCACGCCCCCCGCCCCCCACCGCCGGCTCTTCCTCCCTCGTCTTCCTAACCCTCATTCATTCTTGAACGTTTGACCCTGACGTCCCTGAAGCGTGACTGATGCGCTGATAAAAAAAATACAGTAGCTACAGAGGTCTGACGGGGCGTACGAGCCGCGGCTGGACCGGGCCGTCATATCTCAGCAATGCAAGTAATGTGTTCTTCTTACAGAAGGGAATTCCTCAGTCTGCCGCTGCTTCTTTCTGCCAAACACATGAGCAACAACTGCAGCGTCACATGACCACGTCCTGACCTCTCACACACACGCTCACACACGCCGTCCTATTCCTGAGTCAGTGACTGGAGCTGTCGACAGCCTGAGGTGCTAACAGCAGGAAACCGGTTCACACACTTGACCCCTGACCTGAACCTGACCCTGCACAAGGGGGATCACACACACACAGGCTCCACTGTAGCGTACAGTGTGAAGACACAGGGTGGAGATGCAAACAGAAAGACGTTCACACAAAAGCGAGCTTTCTGAAAAGTTGTGAAAATCAGTCAGAGGCCGGCGTCCAATGAGAAAACAATCGAGTCCGATAAGAAGAGATACGGATCAGTATGAAGTGGAGCTCAGGATTTAGGACAGAACGTAACAGCGTTCGCACAAGAATGAAAATCAAGATGGCGTGAGTGAGCGAGCTGGAGGAGTGAGGGTGAGTCAGTTCGCTCTCTCACTTCAGTCATGTGGGTATACCTGTGCCGCTCAGGTGTGTCCAAACAGCGCCAGCCTCTGACAACAAGACGGGCCGAGTGGCGTCAGGCGGCCACCCACCCACACACACACCTCTGTGTCACAGAACACGCTAAGGCATGTGTACCCGGCCGTGGCTCATGCTCAAACACTGCAGCAGGGCTGCATATGCATGCTTGTTTGTGTGTACGTGTCTGTTTATGAATATACAATAGGGGCTCTGTCTGAGCCGCACGCTCCGCTGCCACCAGCAATGAGAAACATCCCAGGAGCCAGAGCCAGGAGAGGAACGAGGTGACAGAGAGGCCAGAGGAGCACGGACACACACACACACACACACACACACACACACACACACACACACACACACACACACACACACACACACACACAGAGGTGAGAACACAGGTGGTGAAATAGTGAACCACAGCCCAGTTACAGTCACATCAACAGATGATCACTGAATATTAGACATGAAGCTCCTCCAGATAAACAGTTTGTGGCTCCACTCATGTGTCATTAAACCACAGAAGAAGAAGGAGAAGAAGAGGAAGAAGGGGGCGCAACTTGATGATGTCATTAAAGGAGGACCAGTCAAAGTTGTTGATGACACTCTGGTCCAGGTCTGTGGGGTCTTGGCTCTTCATACATGACACCATAATAACATGTCATGCATTCATTATGCTGATCCTTTCTGATCCTGATCATTCCTGACCCTACACTTAGTCTGAAGGAATTACAGGTGGGGGCTTTAACCGTGTCCTGAATCCAACAGAAGACACACATCCACAAGTCACATGTTAGGAAATGAACAGTGAGTCAGAGACATCTGGACATCCACCCACCCGCTCCACCTGCCCCTCCTTGTGTTTGGTCTTGTAGATGCGCAGACGAGGCAGCGACGTCTCAGCAAAGTTTTTGTCTTCAAACCCGTGTAACAGACGACCCTGGAAGGCCAACCGGCACGCGTTGGCGTGGATGTCTGTGTCCAGCTTGGAGCCAATCACGAGGCAGAGTGAGGGACACGTGACAGGCCGCTCAAACTCCAACAAGGCCCACTGCTCCGGTTCTGGTCCCGGACCCGGACCCGTCGTGTCTCCCTGAGCAGTGACGTACTCATCCTGGTAGAAGTACTCCCTGTTGAAGGTGAACGGTCTCTCCAGGGAGCTGGGGGGCGGTGGCGATGATGATGGGGGCGGCGCGGCAGCGTCAGAGGGCGGCAGACCGAAGAAGGTCACTCTCGCCATGACGGTCTCGTGGCCCACGGTGATGTGGAACTTGGCCCGGGTGGCCAGAGAGCCCTTGAAGTAGCCGATCTTCCTGACGGAGATGACGGCGGCGTGGAGCGTGTGCAGGGAGCCCGGGGTGCACACCACCCCCCGCTCCAACAGCTTAGGGTCAAACTGTGTCACACACACACCCACACGGTCGCCCTGCATGGCCCCCGACACGGGCTTCCTGAACATCTGCACCGACTTTATCTTCTTGGTCACCTGATACCACACAAACAAACAAAGACAGTGTTAACACAAACAACACACATGTAAGACGCTCTGTGTGACACACCAACGTGCGAAGGCTTTAAATGATGCTGTTTTTATACATCATTATTTCTTCAGGTCCAACGTTTACATTTTGAAGCCTAGAAGCTAAAAGCAGAGATTAAACACAGAAACCCATCAGCCATTATCTGAGCAGCGCAGGAGCGTTTGTTACATGTGAAGTGAGAAACACAGGTGAGTAAACAGCTCATTAAAAATGCACAAGTTTCAGCTGCTTCTTTCTTTAAAAGATAACAGTGTTTGACTGAATATTTCATACCATCAGTTTTAATGAGGCCAGTTACAGCCTGCAGCCTGAGGAGAGTCACAACTGGTGAATGTGCTTTGTTTCTTTGGGATTAAAAATTTTGGTGGATTTTTTTTTTCCCTTTTTGTTAAAAATCATGTTGAAAACAATAAACTTTAAAAAAAAAATACATTTAAAAATATATTATTTTATTTAAATGATTAGTTTTGATTCAATATTATATACAAGCAGACAGTGAACATGTGTATCAGGCTCCGTGTGTCTGGATCATCGTAGTTTCAGCGGTTCACATGTTTCTGACCAGACGACAGCGTCAGACCAGACTGAGGCTCCTCACTGCTCCTTTAACCTTTTGCTGCCACCCAGAGGAGAAGAGGGTAACTGCAGATAAACCTGCTGAGCCCAGCTGAACGTCTGCATCTGTTCTGCGTTAACCTGTTCCTGTGCCGCCGCTCCTCATCCTCCTCGCACATTAAACTGACACATCCTCTGAACCCGTCCTCCCTCTGAGTCACCTCCTGAACCTCCCAACCCTCTGATGCACATCCAGCTCCATGAAACATCACTGAAGAGCTTGTAGGTGACCCATCAGAAGCTTCTGAAGCCCTGCCCGTGTTGTGGCTCATACATACCTTGAGAGCCGGGATTTCCACGGTGTCATTGATGGCCAGCGACCCCTGCAGGATGGTGCCGGTCATGACTGTCCCCTGACCACGGATGGAGAAGCAGTGGTCCACCGCCATGAGGAGGTCACCTCCAGGGTCTCTCTGAGGGAGGTAGGTCTGTTTCTTCAAGAGCTGAAGCAGACAAAGAGAAATGTATTTGTTTTCACTCTGTGGTTCACATGGACGCCGGGGATTTACCTGAGACCATTTAAACCAGCTGTGCATTAAACTACAAATCAAACATGTCTGAACTACACTTTACAAATATCCCCATGTGCTTGTTTCAGCTTCACTGACAACAACAGAGGTGCATCGGTGTGTGTCCAGACTTCACCTCGATTAACTCAGGCACTCCCTGCGGCTCCTCGGTGTCAGGGGCCTCGGGGCCCCCAGGCTTGGCCGCCACAGCAATCACTGGACACTCCTTAAACCTGGTCAACAGAAGAAACCCATGCTGTTATTACTTCACACTTTGATGCTGAGGTAAGAATCTGTGTTTAATGACTGAAGAGACTGAATCCAGCTGAATCCAGTTGTATGGTCACCACCTCCCTCAGCTCTCTGGACCACGGCCTCCTCCACATCCACATTAACCCTTTCACAAAGCCACGCTGTAATGCTAAATGCAGACCTGGTGCTCTCCAGGGTTTTGTGCAGTCTCTTGGTCATCTTCTCGATGGCAGCCTGCCTCTTGTTGGGGGGCAGCAGGTCAGTCTTGTTGAGGACCACCACCATGCGGGGGCAGGTCAGCTCTCCGATCAGCAGACACTCTGCGGTCTGAGTCTGCACCCCCTTCACCACATCCACCACCAGCATCATCAGGTCGATGATCTGGGCCCCTGCAGGAGGCAGAACGTGGGTCATAATGGAGAAAGCTGCTGACTGAGGTGACATGGGAAGGAGAGAGTGAAGCGGAGCCAGCAGCAGAGCTCTGTGCTGCATCTACAGTCGAAGTGGAGTCTATGAGGAGACGGTGGAGCCGACAACAGCAACACAAACAGGAACAGTCGTAGACACCCAAGAATAACAGTAGAACAAGAGGAGAAATTAGGGGAGGGGGGCAGAGGGGCAAGGAGAGCAAAAGGCTGCAGGGTTGAAACCAGAGCTGCAGCTCACTTGGTCGTCTTTCCTCTCCCTCTTTTCTTTTCCTGGCTTTGGCAGTCTCTCTTTCCTGTGCTCCCCTCTTCTCTCTCCTTCTATTTGGCTCCCTCTCTTTCCTGTGCTCTCCCCACTTGGGACAGGAAGGGAAGTTTAATACATACCCCGATCCCCACACTTTCCTTCCTCTCTAATCTACAGCATGTGCCACCCCACTGCCTCAAAGCTTTCCTTAAAAACGTGTGCTGGTTGCACGACACAGCAGCTCCAGCCTGCTCTGACACCAGGGCCGTGACCTCTGTCAGCGTCCGTCTGTGCCACACTCTGAGTTCGTACAGGTGAGGCGCTGGTCCCTCATTTTTGGGACTAAAACATGAATATGATTCATATTCTGTTCGAACCCCCACATTAACATCGTCAGTTTTCCTCATACTCTGAACCATCCAAGTCAATGAGACGTGATCAGCTGGGATAAGTGAAGAGAGACGGCGCCCCCTGCTGGAGGGGTCTCTTCTCTGTGTCAAGAACACAGCACAGGACATTTCCTATAATACTGTATTATATCATCCTCCATCTTGAAGTCTCACTCACCAGCTGCTACTGTAAAGCTGCTTGAACCAGAATGAAACCAGGTTTTTCCTCCTTTTGCCATTCGACATATGAGACTGAAAAACATACGCCTGACAGTAAAATACCATCTGTAGCCCTTCAGATTAAAAGCTCTGCCAACTTCACTGTTTTCCCTGGGACATGTTTTACACTGGACTGAATGTCAGTGAACGTCACTGGTTGTGTGTGTGTGTGTGTGTGTGTGTGTGTGTGTGTCCTGGTTCACTGTCACACTCATTCATTTCTGGGACACTGTGAAAAACAGAGCCATTTCTCCTTTTCAGAGTGGTACCTGTTATTTCCCTGCTGTGCCACAGTGGAAACCAAAACCTACTAAAGAGGCCAGTTCATCACGGACGACAGGCCCTGCAGACACCCTCCCTTAATGAAGGTCTTTATATTCAGAAGTGGTTCTTGTGTCTAGTTTATGCTCAGAGGAGATAAACTACATCCTGTGACATCACTTCTTAAACCCACTTTTACAGACTAGCTTTTCATATAATGTTGTCTTTATATCATCTTTAATCCCTGTGTTGTTGTATTCTTGCCTTCTTCATTTGTTCTAGTTCACACACACTGTTTTTATTTAACCTTTTATTGTTTCTAATTTTCTATTTCCCTTAATTGCATCATTACATCATCTTACACCTGACTGTGGTTCCTCCTGGTCTCAGTTTAAGTTTCCATGTTCTTGTATTGTTTATGTCACTGTAAAGGTTATTTCTTTAACCTATTTCATTGATATAGTTAAACAGGAACATCACACACAGCTTCACATTATGTCTGAGATCACCTGAACACCTGGTTCACTGACCGTGGAGATGGTGAAGTGTGGCTGCACTGGCCTCAGCCTGTATCATCATCATCACCTGGTGCTGTCTATACTATATATACCCTGTGATGTGTTCACGACCCATCAGCAGCTGTCAACAGAGTGCACTAAAACTTGTGGAGAACCTAAAAGGAGCTCACCTCCGATGATGGTCCGGATGAGAGAGGCGTGTCCCGGACAGTCCACCAGGGTGAACTGCAGGCTGTCGTACTGCTGCTGCCCGCTCCGCAGCTGCTCCGGTAGATCCACCGTGAAGGAGGAGAAGCCCAGGTCCAGCGTGATGCCCCTCTCACGAGACTGCGGGTTCTTGTCGAAGGCGGCCGTGGACGCGGTGCTGCTCAGCGCCCGGGCCAGCGACGTCTTCCCGCTGTCGACATGTCCGAGCACCCCGATGTTGAAGTTTAACGTTTTAATGAGGCGGCTGTCGCCGTGAGACTCGGACATGTTGAGCCCAGTCTGCCGTGAACTGACGTAGCGTGTTTTTGTTTTCCGCTGCTCTGACCTGGACCTTGAACTGAGCACCAGGCGGTGCAGCTAGCTGTGTGCTAACTTTCCCTTCGTTGACACTCGTCGATAAAAACTGAAACACGTCAAGTTGTTTTGAGTTAATATGTGGGTTACAGAATAAACTTCACGGTTAATCAAACTTTACTCCTGCTCTGGGACAAACTCCCTGCTGTCAGTCCCTCTTCACTCCCGACAACATGCTACAGCGGATCGGGCTTTTTTTTTTTTTTTTTAGCTAACCAAAGTTTTAAATAAAGATAAATGCCGAACTGCAGTAATGTCTCTTGTCCTGTCTAGTTTCTCGTAATGTGTAAAACTTAATAACTGTTAGATGTTAAAATGGCGTCAAAAGCCTCTGTTTGTCATTCTACATTCATTCGTGACTCTTATCTACTCACTCACAAGTTTCGAGCAGTTTCTACTACGACAAACCAACTGAAACACAGACGGAAGTGAACTCTGTAAGGCGGGATTTCAGTGGATTGACAAGTGCTTGACACAAGTTTTAGCCAATTAATTTGTTTCATGATTTCGCGAGATCCAATCAGGTTACCGGGTTGCCTAAATGGGCGGTACTTCTGGGTATCACTTCCGTCGAGCTTCCCTAGTTACCCACATGGAAACCGATTTTCCTGTGTTTTGAGTTTCGGCGCCGATTGCGGCGGGGAGCAACAATCAGAGACATTTAAGACGCCTTTTAGCCACCTTGGCTCTTCCTTATAGACTTTACATCGCGGAATTATAAAAGTAACTTAACTATGAAGATCGAGGAGGTGAAAAGCACAACGAAAACACAACGGATCGCCTCTCACAGTCATGTCAAAGGACTGGGGCTGGACGAGGCCGGGAATGCTAAACAGAGCGCATGTGGTCTGGTCGGCCAGGAGGCAGCAAGAGAGGTGATAGTCATGTTCCACTGCACCTGTGTTATTCTTGTATTGGTTGAATTAATGACTTAAAGAGCGCAGCGGTTTCTTATAATGAGGATTTAGCTCAATGCGTGCGGTGTAGTGCACTGACATGCTAACTGAGGTTAGCACAGTGGTGTCGCTGTTTCGCTCTCGGGTCACCGATGAGGTTTTTTTCTCCGTCTTTTATTGACAAATTCACTGAACAAACAAACGAATGGACAAAGTTATTCATCCACAGAGTCAAATAAAGACCAGAGCCTGGGGAAGTTTCACACGAAGACGTTAAACAAGGAGCACTGATGGAAGGTTTTAACTGTCATCGCGTTTTAAAATGAGGTGGTTTAATGTGCTGCTCAGTTTCCTCCTGAAAAGTCAAACACAGGATTAAATGACTTAAATTGTCTTTATGGATTTGAAATTTTCCTTAAAAGGATCAATGCATTGAAAGATTATTTAATTAAAAGGAGCCTGGTTTGTGTGGTTCGTCACCACTTCATTACTGTATGTCAGTAAATAACATCACTGTGTTTGTTGTCACCGTGCAGGCCTGCGGCATCATCGTCGAGCTCATTCGCTCAAAAAAGATGGCGGGCAGGGCGGTGCTGCTGGCAGGGCCCCCAGGTACAGGAAAGGTAAGAGTTCAGTGTTCATTAAAAACAAAGGTCTGAGTGTGACTCCTGCTGTTGCTGAAGATAATAACCCTCACATATCTGCCCCCTCCTCCTCCTCCTCCTCTCAGACTGCCCTCGCCCTGGGTATTGCACAGGAGCTGGGGAACAAGGTGCCGTTCTGTCCGATGGTCGGCAGCGAGGTCTACTCATCTGAAATCAAAAAAACAGAGGTGCTGATGGAGAACTTCAGGAGGGCCATCGGTGAGTGGCACTCAGAGAGTCACATATAGATCACAGAGCTGCTGAGGGTTTACGTTAGATTACACACATACGACTTTTAACACCTTGTAGGTGCAAATGCTTCAACAAAAGGAAACCAACCATCTGTGTGTGTGTGTGTGAGATACAGAAACAGAAAAACTCGTTTCCTACTCAGAACTTTTCCTTTTTCACTGACCGGTACTTTCAGCCTGGAAACAACACCTCGGCTTTAATGGCTCCTGAGGTGCAGTGAGACAAACTTCATCTAATTCACTCCATTATCCACTCAGTCCCTCAGTGAGGAGTCAGAGAGCAAGGTGCCCCACTCTGCTCCCTCCATCCTCATGAGCTGAAAGGAAACACTGAGCAGGTTTGTGAGCGGTGGTGAGAAGGAAGGAAACTCTGAGCTGATGCTTCCTGTCACAGAGGAGGAAACAGAGCTCAGGCCGAGAGGAGAGGAGCTCGTCAGCGCCTCGGTTCCTCCCCTAGAACAGGATCTGCAGTGTGAATGAGTCTGATTTGAAGGTTGTCATCACCCTGCTGATAAGAGCAGCGTGACAGAGGGCCGGCCTGCAGCAGAGCTCTCTGACCTCCAGCACAGAGGACTGTCCACCTGTGAGCTGCTCACACTCACAGCCACAGGCTGCATGAAAGAGCAACAAGAATGTGATCAGGTTACACAGAGCGATGCCCAGACGCTTCACGGGCGCACGCACACACACGTTCTCTGCCTGTAATAAAAGGCCTAGTTCAGGTGATACTGGAATATAAAGGCCTGATTGAGCTCCGGCTCTGTGCTCTGTGTGTGTGTGTGTGTGTGTGTGACTGTGATGTCGCCTGGCTCCAGGGCTGCGAATCAAAGAGACAAAGGAGGTGTATGAGGGGGAGGTGACGGAGCTGACCCCCTGTGAGACAGAGAATCCCATGGGTGGCTACGGAAAAACCATCAGCCACGTCATCATCGGCCTGAAGACGGGAAAAGGCACCAAGCAGCTCAAGGTCAGAGTCCCAGCTGTAACTGTACTGTGGTCTTTTACACCGACACACGTCTTGAAGCAGGTTGTGTGACAGATGCTGATCTGTTTCCATGGAAAACACTTCAAAGATAAAAACATGTGCATCCAGACAAACTCTTTTGTCTGCAGCTGTTCATCTGCCTCGTGTCTGATCAGCACGACATTATTTGGCCTCGTGATGTTTCACACTGACTCTCGTCTTCTCTCCTCAGCTGGATCCCAGTATTTATGAGAGTCTTCACAAAGAACGAGTCGAAGTGGGAGACGTCATCTACATCGAAGCAAACAGTGGCGCCGTCAAGGTATCACTACATCGCCTCCATGTGAAGATGCCTGTCAGGAGTTTTGATCAGTTTATGTTTTTAATCCATATTTTTTAGTTCAGAAATGAAACGTTTCAGCTTCAGGCTCAGACCGAAGCTCTGAGTGTTTTCTCTCTTGTGTCACGTCCGTCCTTCATGCTGATGTTCTTTCATCTCTCCGCTCTGCTGCCTTTCTACTGTACTGTGGAATGAGGGTCTCATTCCTGCAGTTATCTCCCCCATCTCCCACAATCCCTCTCTCCCAGCAGCGGGGCTTGTGGCCTGTGTTGACAGGCTGCGATGACGGCTCCTTTAATCAGGGCAGGTGGGCCGAGGTTCAGGATGGAGGAGGAGGAGGAGGAGGCTGGACAACACATTTGTTCCTGTTGACAGCCGTCTCATGACCTGAAGCCTTTCATCCCTCAGCCACATGTCCACATGTCCTCCTCTGTGTGATGGACGGGCAGTGGCTTCAATCACACACCTGCTCTCCTGTGGTCGTGTGCTGCCTTTGTTTCTCTTTGTATTTTTTTTTTTACATTAACACTCTGGTTTTTCCGTCTCTGCAGAGACAAGGTCGCTGTGACACCTTCGCTACAGAGTTTGATCTGGAGGCAGAGGAGTACGTCCCACTGCCCAAAGGTGACGTTCACAAGAAGAAGGAGATCGTCCAGGACGTCACGCTGCACGATCTGGACGTTGCAAATGCCAGACCTCAGGTACAGATCTGCAGATGTAGCAACGAGTTGATATCAGAGTTAGTCCATGTTTTTAAAACTAATGCTGATGTTTGGTCTCAGGGCGGGCAGGACATTCTCTCCATGATGGGACAGCTGATGAAGCCAAAAAAGACAGAAATCACAGGTTTGGATAAAACACCGGCAGCTGCTCCGACTCAAACTCAGACAGACTGTCGGAGATCGTTCTCCTTTATTCTTCTTCTCTGCTTCAGATAAACTGCGTGCAGAGATCAACAAGGTGGTGAACCGCTACATCGACCAGGGTGTAGCTGAGCTGGTGCCCGGGGTGCTGTTTGTGGACGAGGTGCACATGCTGGACATCGAGTGCTTCACCTACCTCCACCGAGCTCTGGAGAGCACCATCGCGCCCATCGTCGTGTTTGCCTCCAACAGAGGAAACTGTTTAATCAGGTGAGCCTGCTCCTCTGACTCACTGAGTGATGGTCCTGTTCAGGTGTCAGGTCTGTCCTCTGTATTAACAATCAGCTGTTGTCCACCAGGGGGACAGAGGACATCAGCTCCCCTCATGGGATCCCTCTGGACCTACTGGACAGAGTCATGATCATCCGCACCATGTTGTACACGCCGCAGGAGATGAAGCAGGTGAGTCTCAAGTCTGTCCACGTGTGACGTGCGACGTGTCGCCTGTGCACCAGTCACTGATGAGCCTGTGTCTGTAGATCATCAAGATCCGCGCTCAGACTGAAGGCATCAACATCAGTGAGGAGGCTCTGACACACCTGGCAGAGATCGGCACAAAGACCACGCTCAGGTGCAGTGAAGGATATAATGACATGTGCTGCACATAAACCATGTATGTTCATCTGGATATGAACCGTATCCTGCACGTCTCCTCACAGATACGCCGTGCAGCTGCTGACTCCGGCCAGCCTGCTGGGCCGCGTCCAGGGAAAGGAGAGCGTGGAGAGGGAGCAGGTGGAGGAGATCAACGAGCTCTTCTACGACGCCAAGTCCTCCGCCAAAATCCTCCAAGACCAGCATCACAAGTTCATGAAATAAAACTGGAATCATATCTTTTTCTTCTACACGGCAGAGCTGGTGTTTTCATCCAGATGTTACTTCATGTCTTCTTCTTCTTCTGTGTTTAGTTTGTTTGCGTTGTCTCTCCACCACGGCTCCTCACCTCTGCCACATTTACTGTAGTAGTTCTATTAAATTTAAGTTTTATTCATTCCATTTGTTGATGAAAATAATTTTTTGAATAAAAAGGAAAAACAAGAACTTAGTCAAACCTTCTTTAATATTTATGACTGGATTACGTTTACTGCCAGTTTTCACTGAATTCAAACTTGTGCCACACATTTAGTTTTCAGATATAAATATAGAAATACACACGAGTTCTTGTCACTAGTTCTTGTTCATGTTGCTGGTGGCTGATCTAAGATTCTTCTACACAAGGGGCCACATTTATCACAGAGGAGCCAAGTGTTTGTCCAATATGCATGTAGTGCCAGCATTTCACTCGCATTTGTCTCTGCAACATTAGTATAAAAGTACAAAAGTATAACTTCATATAAACACAGTAAAAAAAAAACGACCCAGTGGCTCAGCACAGTGACCGAGCTTTGATAAATACACTGGATCCACACAGAGCTGAAAACAGCAGAGGTTTTCTCCACTACGACTCAACAGCTGACATGAGGTCAAGACGTACAGCAGAGACCTGCCACAATCTGAAGGTGCATTTCCTCAGACTGTCCCGACCTGTCCCTGAACATCACACAGGGACAACATGCAGCTGTGTAGATGTCTCCATCAGTCTGAGCTCTCAGTGCTTTGTTATGCTGCCATGATCATTAACACAGGCTTGTTACTGAGCATGTGTATCAGTAACATATTATTTAATAGCATCATATCATGTAGGAGTGGCCACAGGGAAGACTATGTTATGTTTAATTTATCCAACAGTGTGTTGCTCATAATACAGAACAAGTCACTGTTTGTGTCTGTTGATTCAAAAACTTGAATTTTTCCCTGTTTGTATTTTCACATTAGAGGTCATTAACGTTCAGGCTGCAGGTGAAGTGTTCAGACGGTTTGTCCTGCTCTCAAACCAAAACTTCTTTACTCACATGTGCTCCTTGGAGAAAATGGTAGAGTCCCGTCACTGTTAGATTCATATATATATATATATATATATATATATATATATATATATATATTCAGTCAAACACTTGATGTAATTTATTTTTTTATTTTTAGCCCCGCCCCTTCTACTGTCACTCACGGGGGCGGTATTATGCAAATTCAAAAACTGATGACATCATTGACGGACAACCGAGGGAACAGCTCGAGACCACGTGGATTTTAATCTAGGGAGCAAATTACAGATGTTTTTTTGTCAGCTCTGACATTCTGGGGCCAGAAGGTGAGACACACCCAGAGAGCCTCCACAACGTGATGTGTGTTGAGCCGCAGATTCATGACGGTGCAGACAAACTCCTCAGAAAAAGCAGAAACTTACGGAGGCCCTGAAGGGACATGGGGGGAAAATTAATGGGTGAAAAAAAAAAGGACGAACTTTTGCGAGATCCCGAGAACCTTTCGCGATCTTGTTTACATTTAGATCAATGTTCTTCCGGGTCAGTCAGGAAATGGACCTAAAATACAGAGATTAAAACGGTGTGAGCACGAGACACGGCTTCAGTATCAGCGACATCACCGGAAGAGCATTTCTCTAAGTGTCAACAAGATCGCGAAAGCTTTGCGAGATCTCGCAAAAGTTCGTCCTTTTTTTTTCACCCATTCATTTTTCCCCCATGTCCCTTTAGGGGCTCCGTAGAAACTAACACTGACTCCAACACAGAGGGACATGTGCACGAGGCTCGGGTTTGTAACTGGCTCTAATGTCCGATACATTCACGGTGAGACGCCCGCAGTCACTCACGTGCTGGGGGGGTCCTCTGGCCGCAGATGGTCCGCTTCGGTTTCTGACCGGAGCTGCACCTTCGTCATGAAACGTCCAAAGGCAGAACTCCTTCCTGTCTGAGCTGCGTGTCCTCGTCCCTGTGTCCCGGTCCTCTTTGTTTGACTGGCGGCGTGTCGCCACCTGCTGCACCGGCTGTGATCAGAGCCAGCTGTCAGCTGACGGTGGACCTGCCTCTTTGGCGCCACCACCTGCTGGGCGGGGAATTACACTCACCTGGAATCTGATCGACAGATGAGTGACAGGACACGGGCACTTCTGGGGGCCAATTAGATTTGAGATGAGGCCAATGCCCCTGTGGCCCCGCCCCTAGATGCATGTTCCATATATCATGTGTTTTCTTTATTGCCCTGCAGCATGAAAGGGTGAGTGAGAGGAACCCACACCTTCTCCTTTACAGATGAGTCATGACAATAAAGACTTTGGGTTTATTACTTTAATGTGAGTACAAAAATACATCGTGACCGAACAGTGGTGGTGTAAAACGTGCTCACTGATGTGACTTCAAACAGAGCTGCAGCCGTCAGCGCTGACCCTGTGACCTGCAGCTCCTCCGTCAGGCTTCTGCTACTTCTTCACCGGACGAGTCGAACGAGTGTTGAAAACAGTTTCACCTCCAGATCTGACTCCACTGAACACAGAGGGAGCAACTTTACCCATCTTCTCTGTGAACAAAGAGGGAGTACAGTCAGGACGTGTGTGTGTGTGTGTGTGTGTGTGAGAGAGAGAGAGAGAGAGAGAGAGAGAGACTGTGGACATTTCCTTTCTCAACACACACACTAGCACAGCTAGACAGGAATCTCCCATCATTAGCAGCCTTCCTCCTCTCTGTATATGGAGTGGAAACTTGACTTCATCATGAGAAACACCCCTCACACACACACACACACACACACACACACACACTGCACTGTGATCTCATTTGACCAGATACAGTAACATCTGAGGGAAAAGTGTGTGTGTGTGTGTGTGTGTGTGCGTGCGTGTGTGTGTGTGTGTGTGTGTCCTCACCACACTCCTCCATCACTTCGAATGTCTTGCTCTTTGCTGGACTTCCAAATCCCAGTTTGTTCTTCGCTTCAGTCAGGTGTTCCTCTCTGACCTCAGGACGCTGCATCTGTTCATCGTCGTCTGGACCGAGCTGAGGAGCAGAGAAGAAGAAGATCAACACATCAGAGGTCTGGACTCTACAGATCAGAAGTACTGCATGCTGCCCACTGACCTGGGACATGGTGGTTGGACTGGACCTGTGGCAGCCTCTGGTCTCTCTCAGCTCAGACTCAGATACAAACACAACCAGCAGAGATTCTCCAGTGGACAACAAATCTGCTCTCAACACCAATAAATGAGGCAACGGCTGCACAGGCTCCGCCTCCTCCTCTGTCTCTCTATGGTCAGTGATGATGAGATCACATGAGATCACTGCTTTAACTGGTGCTGATGCATCTCCTAAAATAAATGACATCTTGTGTGTGTGTGTGTGTGTGTGTGCATCCAACCTCCTCCTGCTCACAGCACCGACAACAAGAGGTAGCAAAGTTCAGTCTGTTCTGCACCACAGACAAGAAGCTGTGTGACTCCAACACATCAGACTTCAGCTCATGTCAGACTCACTCACAGTTTATCTGAGGAAGAAGAAGAAGAAGGAGTCTGGGCACTGAAGCATTGGATCACTGCATCATTGCATTGCCTCAGAGGAATGCTGCTCCCACCCCTTCCTGCTCGTTCTCCATAATTACATCATTATTGCGCCGCAGGGAGCTGAGAGCCAGCAGTGATCAGAGCAGATGAAAGAGCAACAAACACAAAGTCTCCCAGCAACATGTCAATAAACTGTGTGGAATCAACCCAGTGTGAACAGGAAGCAATGAAAGGTGCAACACACGAGTACAGCATGAAAACCAGTGTGTGTGTGTGTGTGTGTGTGTGTTTAATGACAGTTTTCATTTAAAGGAATGTCACGGTTTTAACACACGGTTTTAACAGAGAACAAACTGTAGAAAACTGATGGAAAATAATGTTTTTTTAGTTTTAACATCCCAATATTTTATAACTTTTAAAGGACTCGGGGCAGGATTCAACGTGCATTTTAAGTTTTTTAACACTAATGGGTGATGAAGCGTTCAAAACCACCCTCGTACCTCTCCACTGCCTTGAACAGGCTGCGTGCTGCATAATGCACTTCAAGCCTGAGCCCGAATTCCCTGTGGACGTGACGTCAGGTGACGTTCTCGACGGCTTTCGACTTGGATACGGGAAGAAGAAGACGAGCGCGGTCGTAATGGACTCACACGACCCACCGCCTCACAAAGTCCACTGAGAAGCCCCCCAAAGAAGAAAACCAAAGTTTTATCATCATCAATCAAATGCAATGACCGGCCGTCGTGTCAGTGTTGAGTCTTAATCCTTGATCCTGATCCAAGTCCCTTTAATCAACACGACAAATAGGAATGAACTCACTTTTGTTTATTTGTGCTGGACAAACAAACAACAAACAAACAAACAAACCATCACTGTAAACAAATCCATTGTTCAGTTTCAGTTGGTGTAAAATACATTCATCTGTTCAGAGCCTGAAACAGTCCGGCCACGTTTAGCAAGAGAGGAATGTGACATAGAAAACACACACACACACACACACACACACATGTTTTATCTCATTCATATGGACCCATCACTGACATACAGTATTAAAAACCACCCTCACCCTGACCTCTGACCTCTGACAAATGACAAACACACACACACACACACACACACACCCCCCCACCCCACACACACACACACACACACACACACACACAGATCTGTTATCAGCAACTTTTGAACTACTGTTTGTCGCTGAACAGAAATTCTCTTCCTTTTTTAGTCACAGTCACGTTTGTTTTCTTCTGAACTGGGGCAGAAGCTGCGTCCTCACAAACTGAACGAGACGAGTCTCTGTGAGAAGAACAGCCACACACACACCGAGCAGACAGACCGCTCCCACGGCAACATGGACCAGCCTCAGCAACCAGCCACTGTCACAGCACAACACTCCCTGAAACCAGAGAGCAAAGGAGGCTCCGGTCAGAGTCAGGATTAAACTGGGATTATAAAACACTCTCAGTCTGAACCACTGCACTGCAATACAATGAGAGGAGAATGAGGAGCCGTGTTTTTCCTCGTACCTCAGAAACAGCTGTGACGACCGCACTGACTCCCAGAGCCAGCAGGAGGAGCGGAGAGGGCAGGAGGCCTCGCAGTGGTTTCCACTGGCTGAACTGGAAGTAGTGGTGGATGTAGAGCAGGCTGTGGGAGATGCGGAGGCCCATGTTGAGACAGTTCGCCAGGATGAAACCGACTCCACCTGCCCACCAGGTGAGAAGGTAGGACAGGAAAAGGAAGGACACGGACAGACCCAGCATCACCAGGTTGTACCTGAGGACAAGACAGGGACACAGACGTGACTGACAGGTGACCTGACGTGTGATATAAGACAAGATATGATACCATATGATAAGACAATGTAAGATTAAATAAGACTATATTAGCCCCACGATGGGAAATCTCCTGCACTGCTGCAGCAAACATCAGAGCATTAAATAATAAATACAAAGCTATGAAAAGCACTATTTGTGAAATATATAAAGTAATAGCTGTGTTGTTCTGTAACACCTCTGTGTGTTTGTATGCTCCCACCTGTCCACCTCCTCTTGGCTCATGGCAGCAAAGACAAAACACTCGGTGACTCCGTTGACAGCGAGCAGGAGGACGTAGCAGCTGTAGCATCGCAGCAGAGTGGGGCCTTCAACACAGGTGAACATAATATGACTGAATACATACAAATTACACACAGTTTATATTGTGTTACGTGTGACATTGTGATGTCGGGGTGACAGGGTCAAAGGTCACTGACCTGCCCCACTGCTCAGCAGAGAGCCACCGTAAATATCCAGAGCCAAGTGTGAGTAGGCGAAGCCGAACACAGTGATGATCAGACCGATCACCAGCACCAGCTTCAGGAGACACTGCAGGACGTCTGCTGCCATGGCAACGTCTTCCTGTGACACAACAAGACCAAGTAAAACCAGCAGCTGGTTTTTCCAAACCAACCACAGAGACATGAATTCTCCAGGGTTCAAACCTGCTTCTGACTTTTCACGTGCCGTCCTCTCTCCAGCACTTTGGCAAAGAAGATGTAGAAACTTTCCTCGATGGGCAGGAAGATGAAGCGAGCGACCATGGAGCCCAGGTTGTTGACGATGTCATAAACTCCCTGGTCTCCAAAGCTGAGGACGTTCAGGAAGGTCATGACGTAACGCTCGCCCTCCGTCAGGATCTGCTTCAGGAAGGACTGTTTGAAGAAGCTCCAGGTGAGCCGGGCCAAGCTCCAGTCCACCAGCGGCTGCAGACACAACACAGGAGGACGAGTCAGTCCTGCATGTCCAAAAAAAGACTCAGTTTGAATTTGTGGATGTTTGGATGTTGGGTGGTGTTCGGTGCAGCTCCACCACCTCTCCTTCCTCCCTGTGGGGCAGAAGGTCTCCAACACAGTCCAGAGGAAAACTCTTCTTCTTCGCTTCTTTAGAGCCCAAGAATCGAACAAAGTAAAGAGCGTAGCACAGCACCAGGACGCCGGTGTACACCACCTACGAGAAGATCACAGTGAGTTACTATGAAGGACCAACATTAAAGAACCACAGACACTTCAGCTGATGTCTTACATGAGCAGCGGAGAAGATGTAAAGGCCCCACCCCCGGGCGGACACCACCAGCACCACAGTCACACCGCACTTAGCGATCATTGCTAAGCTCTCAGCCACCACCTTCAGACGGACGAACATGTGAGCCTGGGCCAGGACCCAGAGGGGCTCGGCCAGGAGCTCCTGCACCCCCGCCAGGGCAAACAGCACCACAGCCGGGCCGTAGTACGGGACGGTCTGAGGGTCTGGGGCCTCCAGGAGCCAGAGCCACACACAGACCAGCAGGGCAGCCCATAGCACGCCAAGAGGAAGTCTGAGAGGTGAGGACACACAGAGACAAAGGTCAAACACAAGGACAGAGGAACAGTCCTCAGTTAAATGATCTCATGAAGTCGGCTCACGTCAGCCACAGCAGGTTGACCACTTGTCTCCAGCTGTGGTTTGTCCCTGATCCTCCACTCAGACAGGCTCTCCTGAACGCCTCTCTGGACAGGAAGACCAGTGTGGAGTACAGCAGCGTGAGCCTGCACCAGGGACACAGGGCAGGGACAGTACAGCATGTTACAGCTGTAGAGGACAAAGTGTTTTCTATTCTGTTCTACTGCAGCAGAAACATGGAAGCAGTCACTTCCCAGAAACAAGTCTAATATATGAACTATAACATAAAAACACATGTTGAATCATTTATATTTAAACGTCCAGCACATGTGTAACTGTACGTTTCTGTTCATGCAGGTGTCTGTTTATATTGTCCCATAAACAGACCTCCAGGTCAAAGCCTGTCCACATACATTCAGATCATAAACACCGGGTGTAAAAGTGTAGGGTTAGAGGTCACCTGACGTTGACGACTCCGATCAGCTCCCTGGACACAAAGCGCAGAGTGAAGGCGTTCAGCAGGAAGGTGAGCACGCGGAACATCACCTGAGTCAGGAACAACGACACATACAGCATGGATGAGAACAGGTGTGTGTGACGTGCACCCGCTGAGCTGCTGTGCGCCGCTGTACCTGCAACAGGACGTTGTAGGAGGCCAGAGTGGACGCCTTCCTCAGCACGTCCTGGGAGCTCATGGTGAACCTCGGTGAGGAAACTCTGGTCAGGAGAGAAACAGAGAAACGAGCCGCAGGTGGTAACGAAGGTAAATCATGGTGAAGACACAGAGCGAAACACCAGAGAGTCTCCGAGAGCCGCGGCACAAACTCCTCTGATGCCCGAGACTGGAAAACAGCGAGAAACCAGACTGTGTCAGCGGCCCAGGCTCCGAGCAGCGGCACTTCCGTACACACCGTGCGGAGCCACGTTACGCGATGACGTGGAAGCGTGTTACGTTCAACGTGCCGCTAGAGGGCGGAAGCGTCGCTCTGACGATCAGCAGCAGCTGCGCTCTGCGTGGACGTCTTCTTCTCGTGTGATGTTTTTTGCTCTTTATACATTTTAAAGTCCGAATCGTTTTGTTTTGACATGTAAATATTATATGTGCTGATGAACACCCCCTCATTAAAATGTGTCATAAACGGAGACCTTTCTGACGTCACACTGGAGCAGACGCGTCAGCTCTGGCTCCTCAGTGCAGTGACACCTGGTCGGACCGGTCCGACAGGTCGCCATCAGTGTTTCCAGTGTGTCCAGCTTCTTGGCAGGACACAAGCAAACGGGCTGCAGTGCTGCTCATGACAGTGACCACTCACAAGGATTTGGTTTTTAACTGAGCTACAAAATGAAAAGAAAAAAATCACATTACATAATGTTCTTATGGTGTAAATGATGAGTATCTAAGTGAACTTGACATCTGAACTGTGCACCATGATTAAACCCTGAACTTCCTCCTTCGTGGAACCAGGACAATGTAGAAACATGAGTTTTGAAAGCAGCACGTTAGAGACTCAGGAGTTGATGATTTTTTTAATCAGATGTAAAAGATGGAGACAGTAAAAAAAAAGTACATCCTTAGTGAACCAATATACATGTTACAACACCGTACTGTACATACACATCGTCTATATACAGCATTTCAGTGAGTTCCCACTCGTTTACAGTCACGTACCACCACTGAACCTTCTGACTCGTCCCCATCCTCAGACCCGTCCTTGTCCTTGGCCTCCAGCCCGTCCACACGCCCACTCTGTCCGCTCAGCTGAGAGCAGCTGCAGCTCTGCTCCCTTTCCTCTTTACATGGCACCGTTTAGTCAAAACCACCAGTTGTGCTTTGTCAGCGAGACAGACATGATTGATCCAGTCAGAGACGTTTCAGAGACGTGTAACATTCATGATAAATCTATATTTAAACATGGACAGGTTTCTGTAGGTCTGATTTCTTTACATGCAGTCAGATCATTCACATAAACACTCTACAGTTTACAGTACAAAGTATTTCTGTGGGTTTCTTCTTCCCTCCGTCATCATTTTTCACTTTCAGTTGAGTTGAACTGAGCGTTACAGGAAGGGACACGCGATGGAAGCAGTGACGTCAGGTGGAAGGATTATTATTACTCATACAGGCCTTTACAACCTAGACAAATAAAAAGCATGCACACAAATACAGTAACATCAATATGTACAGTACGAGGGCCCGTTTCTACTCTTACGGTTTCTACACGTACCCAAGGAAACAGTTTGTGCTTAAAACAAGGTCACACCAATACTGAGTGAGGAGCAGCTGGTGGTGCTGCCACAGAGCGAGGGAGCTGTAAACAGCAGGGACGTGACCTGAGTCTGTCGTCACAACCGTCTCTACTCTAGAAGGTGCTCCATCTTAGGGTTGATGAACGAGAAACCAGCAAACGCCGACTGGTCCATGGAGTCTATGAAGTTCTTGTCGCTGAAGGAGAGACGAGGTTTCTCACTGAGGAACTCACGGTCAAAGTTGCTGCAGTCATTCGGTGCTTTCTGTCAACGACCACAAACATCACATGATCACACCGAGTCAACAAAACCCAGAACTGACATCACTGCCCGACTCCAGCTGATCGGTGTGCGACACGTACCACTTTGGGTTTGAACGGTGGCTCGACCTCCCTCCTCTCTAAGGCCTGCCAGTTAATGGTCTTGAAGAACGGGTGTTGACGGATATTACCCACAATTCCCAGCCTGCGAGTGGGATCTCTCTCAAACAGCTGCAGGGAAACAGGAGGACGACATCAGAGACGTGCAGCATCGGATCATACAATCAACAGACCTGAAAACATTTCATCAGACGGCTGCAGCTGCAGAGACGTGGTTATCTAACACAGCAGGCACACGATCCTTCAGAGTGAACCATGATAATACAACAGAGTCATGTGACAGATGGTGTTTGTGTAAGACGCATGACACAGACCCGCTCCAGCAGGTCCTTGGCCTCCTTGTTGATCCAGCGGGGGTAGTGAGGAGTGTCCATACGGATGGACTCAAACAGCTCGTCCTCGTCGTCTCCATGGAAAGGCGACTGTCCCACCAGCATCTCATACAGCAGCACGCCGAACGACCACCAGTCCACTGAGAAGGAGTACTTCTGTCCCAGCAGGATCTGAGATCAAACACATGATTGTTAACAATGAGCTGTTACAGCCGCTGTGGTGTGAAGACACAGGAAGACACTGAACCTCTGGAGCGATGTAGTCAGGAGTCCCACAGAAAGTCGTGGCCCGATTTTCTCCAAACACGTTCTCCTTGCACATCCCGAAGTCGGCGATCTTGATGTGTCCTTCATGGTCCAGCATCACGTTGTCCAACTTCAGATCTCTGCAAACACAACAGTCACAGCAGGACCAGAGACAAACAACACAGTGATTAGGAACACAGAGACCGACGGGATGGGAAGTGGCATCTAATCACATGGATCCAGACTTCAGTGAACTCGCTGCCTGGTACATTTCGCTTGTAGAGGAGTCGATGTGTGATAAAAAACAAAGTGCCTGAAGAGTTTTGCCAGCTGGACTGTGAAGAGCTCGCTGCTTTAAAACAACACTGAAGACAGAAAGAACTCATAACTTAGAAAATGTGTTTGACTTTGGATGAATTATGCATTAATCCCAAAAAGTTGCATTTACTTGAGATAGAAGTGTGTTTCCAGGAGGAGGCTGGTCTCACTTCATTTCTGCTTCCTGAAAAATCTAAATGTGGTTGAGATCAGTGGTAAGTTTTACTGACCGATGGTTCAAAAGCTGCAGGTGTTCAGTTCATTATCACATAAAACTGATGAAAATGAAATAATTAAAATGAATATTTGGTCCTTTGTCTGTATCAAAACAGCAGAGATGTTCTAACAGTGAAGTGAGTTATATTATCCTGACATCACTTTGTAACTGCAGCCACTTCCTGAGGTTTGCGCTCTCACATATTTGTCATGTAAGAACTGAACAGCCTTTTCATCTTCACAGAATCAGTTTCATTGTTTCTCTTCTGAGTTTGATTTCTGAACTTCTCCCACAGAGAGATCTTCTGAAGAGTCTCTGCTCACCACTGCTTCACCACACAGTCATAGTGAAACTGTGAGAGAAAAGGTGTAAGAACGTGTGGGATTACCTAACCGAGCAATCTCTGCAAGTTCACTTCCAAATGGCAACTCAACTGAAATCAATAGTGTTGTGGAAGACGAGGAGATAGAAACCAAACGACAGAGAGTGATGCAGTTTGTCTGTGCAAACACTTTATATGTGCATGTAGAGTCCTGTCCATCCTGATGTTAGTTAGCATGTGGCTCTGACCTGTAGATGATTCCTTTGGAGTGTAAGAACTGCAGACCACAGACGATCTCAGCTGAGTAGAACCTGTGGAGACAGACAGAGAGACAGACAGACAGAGAGTCAGACAGTCAGTCAGTCAGACAGACAGACAGACAGACAGACAGACAGGGAGTCAGTCTTGACTCAGCTCAGTGGAAAGCTACAGGTCTGAAGTGCAGCCGCTGAGTTGGCACCTGACCACCGGTGTCAGTGCAGAGTCATGTCAGTGTAGAGCTGAATTATTCAGGGGGACATTTGTATGGAGCAGGAGACAGGTGAATAACGCTCTCATAATGTGAAACCTGAGCGCCGCTGCAGTGAGCTGAGGGATGAGCCTCACTCCGACCGGCTTCTCCTGTCACAGGTGTGTGTCAGGTGAAACGATTGAGTCCTGACAGGAGACAAGAGCAGGCTGGTTTCCCCTGTGGCTGAAGAGGACTGGACACTCTCTGCTTTCATACACTCAACATCGTTATACCTCTCATATAGCACGCACACACACACACACACACACACACACACACCTACTCCACAGACACTTCAGCAGGAGCTGGTTGAGTACATGAGCAGTGTTTCAGCTGAGGAGGCTGAGGGTGGAGCTGAGTGTGCAGCACCGGGCCGACAGGTTGGCTGCAGCCGCCGGCTGAACGGCTGCTGATGAAGAGGTCACCGGAAAAATGTGCAGTTCAGTCGCTGCCCAAGGAAAAATATTACATAACCAAAGCCAGGAGATTGTTTCCACCCCGCTGTGACAGCAACACACACACTGAAATATACATGTACACAAACATCAGTGTGTGTGTGTGTGTGTGTGTGTGTGTGTGTGTGTGGGATGATCCACTCTCTCTGAGGGTAATCAATCCACACAGGATGAATACAGTCACTGAGTGAAGAGGACTTCAGCAGCTGCCAGGACAAGATCAGGTGTCTGCAGCTGCCACCATCACAATCACTCCTGTCATCACTGTCCACCGGTCCACTGGTCCACTGGTCCACTGGTCCACTGGTCCACTGGTCCACCGGTCCACTGGTCCACTGGTCCACTGGTCCACTGGTCCACCGGTCCACTGGTCCACTGGTCTACTGGTCCACTGGTCCAGCCTGTTTGTACCACAACCCGGGCCGGTATAGGAGACCTGGTTCTTATTTGAATGCTGGTTCTTAATGGAGGAGACAGGTCCAGACATTCAAATCCAAACTCTGCAGATAAAACACCACCGACTGGTTTAATCTTGTAGTAAACACAGTGAGAGGTGGATAGAGAGGCTGATCAGCAGCACGGGGCTTTTGTTACTGTAATTACTGTAGTAGAGGTGCACGGTGAGAGCAGCACCAGAACCAAACCGAACCAAACCGAACCAAACCAAACCAAACCAAACCAAACCAAACCAGCAGCAGTAACAGGGAGAGTGTGTTAATGCATCACAACATGAGTCAAACCTCCTCTACATTTATTTGTTCTCCTGCTTCTTCCAGTCAAACCAAATGTGGTCATCAGGAGGACCCATGACATCATCAAAGACAGTACGCAGCCTCAGCGCGCCATGTTCACAACTTCACGCTGCTTCCCTCAGGGAGGAGGGAGATCGATAACCATGAGACTGACAGTCTGTGTTTAGACTCTGAACCACACCAACTCCACGCAGCCTCACACGTTCACCGACTGCTGCAGCGAGCTCTCAGGCAGTGGTTTGACTTCTTCTGAGTCTCTTTCATTCATCTCTTTATGATGATTGATTTTAGTTTCAGCTTTGGTTTCAAAGTGTCAGTTTATTTCCCTCCTGCAGGCTCTGTGCATCTAAAACACTCGCTCCTCGTGTTCGTCTCCCCGTCACAGAGGACACCAGTGTGTTTGTTCCTGCAGGGATTCCCTCAGAGCTCTGAGTGGAGTGGGGGAGTGGTAGCAACTGACACCTCCAATGACAAAGAGCATGAAGAGCTTCACTCCTTACAAGGCCACAGTGCTACAGAGCAGCAGCAGCGAACAACACCAGGCAGCCCCTGTCCACCAGGCGACTGTGTGTGTGTGTGTGTGTGTGCAGCTACATAAACATGTGCACACTGAGTGACAATAGCAGGTTGTGTGTGTTTTGCTGTGTGTTGTTGTGAGACTCACGTGGCTCTGAAGAGTTCAAACCGTCCTTTCTCCTGAATATGAAACATCAGGTCTCCTCCGTTCAGATACTCCATCACAAAGAACAGATGCTCCTGCAGACAAGTCTGACTTCAGTATCAGCCACAACAACAACAATGACAACAACAACAGCAACAACAACAACAACAGCGACAACAACAACAGAACGCAGAGCAGAGGAGATACCTTGGTCTGGAAGGTGCAGTACAGGTGTGTGAGGAACGGGTTCTCCCAGGCCAGAGCCAGAACCCTCTTCTCCACCATCGTACACTCAACGTCATCATCCATCAGAACCACGTCCTTCTTCAGAGCCTTCACCGCAAAGTACTCTCCACGACCCTTCAGCTCTGCCAGGAGGACCTGAGAGGAGGAGGAGGAGTAGGAGGAGGAGGGGGGGGGGCATCACACAGATGTTATATTTCAGTAGGAGCTGGGTTGAACCAGTGTTTGACTGACACTTGATCCAGATGTTGCAGAGAATCTGTATTTAGAGCAGATGAAGAGATGATTTCAGTTTGAGTCGACGCTGATGGCTGGAGGAAGCTGAGATGTTTCTGTTACTGACACAACAGCAGCCAGCGCTGCAGTCTCCCTCTGATCAGACGAATGAGTTCATGTGAGTCTGACTGCGAGGCTGCAGCTCAGGTCAGCTGATCAGCTCAGATCAGATGATCAAACATTAAACCATTAAACAGTTTCTTTCACTTTTCACTTCGAGAGTCATTTTGAAAACAGCTGAACCCAGCCTGAAACACTGAGGTCTCTTTGTACCTTGCCGAAGCTGCCTTTTCCTAACACCTTGTGTAAGACGAAGTTGTCCACATTGATGCGGGTCAGATGAGTAATACGAGACTGAGGCCGTGGACTGGACCCCTCCCACAGTCGACCATAGGGGGATCCATCTGATGGACAGACAGAGAAAAAACACCTGAAGTTCTTCATCCTTTACAGGTTGTTCTATCAGCTCTGTGAACCACTCATGTGACTCTGAGGAAGAAAACACCCACTGACCGTTGATGTCCAGTCCTGCCAGTTTGTTGACTTCATCATAGATTCCAATGTCGGGCAGACTGGGCAGGTTTGGATCAGAGCGGCGAGTGGACGACTTCTGATGGAACAGAGACAGAAAAAGGAAAATTAAGCAGGAAACAGCGAGACAAACAGTTTCCCAGCAGCTGTTTCCCATCTAAACGAGGCTCCTCCAGAGCAAACGCATGGTTTCGACTCTTCCTCTTCGTCTGGACTCTGATTGGTGACCCGTCCTCTTAAACTACATCAATTTGGTTTTAAAGCAGACGTCTGAACAAAAGGGAGGAAGAGAAGAGGAGTTGTACCACGAGTCCTTAAACACAGCACGACTGGAGGCTCAGGTTCCCGTCCAGGTCAGGTGTCACCTGAACTACTCATCAACACACAGCTAGGGATTAAGAGCTTCATCTTCAAATGCCACTCAGTGTGGTGGTTACACTTTATTTTGACAGTCCATTGTTTATTATCAGCGTGCCGTCAGCAGCACAGTGAAATGAGAGTCATGTACACATGTGCTCCGTCCGGTTCAGAACTGGTTTAATGTCAGAGGCTGATTTACCACCAAAGCTTTCAACAGTTCAGACACAACAGGATTTTACTCCCTCACACATGGTGCTCTCTAAAACAGACCTGGGCATCTTACAGCCTGTGGGCCGGACCTGGCCCGTCCACCTCTTCCATCCGGCCCGAGAGGTCAGAGACAAACCAGACAAATGTAATGCTGAGGCTCATTTTACAGCTGCATGACTGACTGACTGACTGACTGACTGACTGAGACGTAGAATGTAATGTACATTATTCTATTTTCTTTAACTTGCACGCTTCATAAGCCCCGCCCCCTCACCTGCATGTTTCTCCAGCTCACTGCACTGAAACATCTTGTGTGTTTTTATAACATTTGACGACACAGTTCAGTAGGTTGAGCCTCCAAATAATATTGATATCAACTAACCATCTAAATGTTTATCAGTAATTGCTGTTGTCGGCTCCAGTTGTTCTCTCTCATCACACTAATGGTTCAGTAAGAGATGATGTCATCAGATCAAAGAGCCATATTGTGATTTAATCAGCTGCTTCAGTCACAGTCGTCCTGTGGATTCAGATTCTCTGTGTGTTGACCTCAGTGTAAAAACTTAGATGTTAGATTTGACCCTGACCTGAGTCACCTGAGCGTCTGTGAACTCACCTGAGCGTCTGTGAACTCACCGGAGAGTCTGTGAACTCACCTGAGTGACCTGTGTCAGAGCCTCAGCTAAGAGCTTCTGGTTGATTCCACACAGGTTGGCCACTTTGTCCTGACACTTGTGATGGACGTTCATGGCACAGTCTGTAAAAAATAATAAAACAAGACTGTTAAAGACAAACACACACACACACACACACACACACACACACACACACACACACACACACACTCCAGCCAGCCTCACCTTCACACTTGAGGCCCTGCTTGACGAGGCCCCACAGCAGACTGCCACAGTGGTCACAGAAGGTGGGGCTCATGTAGTTGTTGATCTTGAAGCGGTGCGGCATGTCGATCTTGAAGCGCTCCTTCTGGAACTGTTGGAGCAAAGGTTCATCGTGTCCATGAAAAACTGGCGAGGGGGCCCTGAGCAGAGGCCGACGACACCTCACAGCTCTGTGCACCTGCCTCATCTCTGAGTTCAGTGAGCACAACTATAAAATGGCTTGTTTCTGTCTGCACTCTGCCTTAAAGCTCTCCTTAGAAGACCACACCCCATCTGCTGCTGGCGGGTGTGTGTGCAGCCTATCATTGCTCCAGGTCAGATGGTCTTTGATGACCTTTATCTACCAATATTGATGCTCATTGAAAATGGATGTGGACTTTTACTGGTATCTGCCTTTGGATCAAACTCTGACCCAGAAACACAGACCAGTTCAATCAATGCAACAACGAGCTCTGTTTCTATTGTACGGTAGTGAAGCCCACAGCCCACAGCCCGCAGCGCAGGGACATATGGAGATTACTCAGAGGACATGTTGTGCTGCAGGACTGAGAGTTACGTACCACGGTGTCCCGGCTGTTGGCAGCGGTACCGGTGCATCTGCCGATGATTTTGTCGATGCATTTTTTGTGGATGGCTGCGTTGCATTCTGATAAAGAAGCAAAGATAAAGCAGAAGGAAGTTTAGTTTAATGTCTGAGCAACAGACACAAGTGTGAAAATGCACTACAGAGGTGTTCTTGCATTGATCTGCACTCACGTCTGCACTTGTAGCCTTGCTTGTTGAGTCCCCTGTTGGAAACACAGAGAGTCTGTATGATTGTTTGATCATGTGACTGTGAATGGCTTGTTGATTGATCACTTGTCGATGATAAAGAGCAGCTGTCGTTCACTGCTGCTGATTTCTGTATCACTCTTTCCTCTTTCTGGTGAAACCAAAATGTTTTTTTAAGGCGGATGATCTGTGGAGATGAGAAGCTCTTCACCATCTTCACAGCCACAGAGCGACGGTTCCACTCAAAACGGAAAGTTACTGGTTTTATCAGTCACATGCAGAACTAACAGGTTGTCAGAGTCACACTGACAAACAGCAGGCTGCGCAGGGAGGGTTATAACAAGCTGCTGATTATCAGGAAGTTCCTAAACACTGTGTTTTTGATGTGTCTGTATCTGATCTGTGGTTCATGAGTTCCCCTTTAGCTGCATTGAAGGTTTCTGACGGGATTCACTGACCAGACGAACTCCCTGCACACGGAGCAGAAGGTGGGCTGTCTGAAGAAGGTGGCGATGAACTCGTGGTTCTTGATGAAGTGGATCTTCGCCTGTTTGATGGCTCCTCGTCTGCGGTTCAGAGTCGGAGCCTCTTCCTCCTTCGCAGCCTGTTTACTCTCTGCAAATACACAGAAACATACACATCACGCCCGCAGCGCTGCACCAGGCTCATTCTGTACATGTCACAAACTGCCAGGCCATAATACAAATAATAATGATTTTCAGGCCAAACACTGTGGCTGTGAATGTATGTGGGTGGGGGTGGGGTTAAAATGACAGGAATGAAAAGTGCAGATTGTAAATCAGACAAACTGATAAAGATTGATCAGTTTGATTTTTAGGTAAATCTGCAGTTAAAAGAGAGAACGAGAAAAGACTTTTCCAATTTTCATACGACTCACCTACTTTCTGCTCGTGGCCTAAAAACCTGTTTTCACTATCAGCCTCTCACTGTGTGTGTGTGTGTGTGTGTGTGTGTGTGGAGGGGGGGTCTTACACTGACAAAACATTCAGCTGAGGTTTTTTTACTGTTAAACTGTTGGAGGAAGCTGAATAACTGACAATATGTTCATGTCCAAACCTCTTTGTTGTGAACATCAGAGACGTGACTGTGAGAATCGAAGCAGAGAAAAGAGCTCAACAGCAACAACAGAGGAGGAAACGTTTCTGTTTCCTTTCACCTGTGTCGACTCCTTCCAGGAAATACTGCACTGCCATCATCACCTTCCCAGAGGGGTGGAGATCCACCTGGACAGACACACACTCAGGTGAACACACACACACACAGATGCTGATGCTGAGACAGAGGACAGAGGACAGATCTGTGACGTCCTACCCAGAACTCTGCGCGGCCGTTGGCTTTCTTGCAGCGCTCAGCGAGGACGGACACGCCCACGGTGACCTCGGCCAGAGGCTCCTCGGCCGTCTTCATCAGCAGCACCTCCAGCACGCGGCCCTCGTAGATGTGCGCGTCGAAACTGGCCTTCCACGCGGGGTACATGGTGGGCTTCCTCTGCACCAGGGTCTTACCTCGTTCTGACAGAGAGCAGGAAGTAAGAAGTGAGTGAGCGGCTGAGAGATGAAGGCTGCAGCCTGCGGAGGCGTTCCCTCACCGGTCGTCAGAGCCTCCTTCATCTTGATGGCGCAGAAGGGAGGGTCGGCCAGCGGAGGCAGGACGCCCAGGTCGTACGAGTTAAAGGTGATCCTCAAGAAGGGAGCCATGGTGACTGGTACCAGGGTCACCTGCATGAACACAGCCAGTGTTACCATGGTGATGTTTATCTGTTATGACGTGCTGCTCACACACACACACACACAATCAGCGCTGTCACACTGCGATGAGGTGAAATCCTCAGAAACCAAAGAGACGTCGGCTCCTGCTGCTCCGTCACTCTGTGTTTACCTGAGACATTAAACCTGAGCCACGCCCACTGAGAGGCGGAGCACGCAATGTTTCTACACCACCTGTCACCTGACCCCAAAGACAAACATATGATCTTCATATATTTTGTACTTCATGTTTTTCCAGTGTGATGATTTTCATAACTGATGGTTTTCAGAGAGTAAAAAAAAAAAGTTCATATATCTGGTGATTCAACCAAAACTATACCATAAAGCAGCATGAGAGCCACTGCAGCTCTCGTGCATCAGGGGTGAGACACACTGAAAGTGACATGATCAAGGTCAGCCCACATGCAAGGAAGCTGTTTTTCCATCCATGAGCTGCAGCCTGCATCAGCGGACGTGTTGTGCAGTGGTTTCTATATGTGCACCTCTGCAGAAAGGTCACACCCTCCTGCGCCGGCCAGGACCTGGAGTTACACCCATGCTGCTCCACATACCACCTCGCACAGATCCACACCTCTACAGACGACGCACATCATCATCATCATCATCATACGTGTGTCTCTGCTCCCTGTCATCGTGTCTCCTTGGTGTTCAGTGTCTGCAGAGCTGCAGCTGCAACAGTGGAAGAGTTTGCCTGAACTACAAAGACAGAGCAGGTCTCAACATGTCGCTGATCCAAACACAGGCACGCTCTCTGAAACAGCCGGGGAGGGGGGGGGCTGTGCTGCTGTGATGTCAGAGGCTTTTGGGAGTTCATCAATAGCGGACACAGCGTGTGATCGATCGCGCAGCACTGGTGATCGATTGATTTCCCACCAACAAACTCTTCATGTTTCGATTTGTCCGTCTGTTAAAGCCAGTGGTTACAGTGAAGTCCACCTGACTGCACACAGCTCATGTTTACTCTCCCAGCTTCCTGATGCCTGCTTTAATGAGCAACACAGAAGTGTGTGTGTGTGTGTGTGTGTGTGTGTGTGTGTGTGTGTGTGTGTGTCGGCAGGAGAAGTTCCTTCACTTGTTCTTTATTAGGTTCAATGTAATTATAGTAAAACCTGAACTCCATGTGGAGCTGTGACACGGCTGTAACACGGCTGTAACACGGCTGTAACACGGCTGTAACACGGCTGTAACACGGCTGTGACACGGCTGTAACACGGCTGTGACACGGCTGTAACACGGCTGTAACACGGCTGTGACACGGCTGTAACACGGCTGTAACACGGCTGTGACACGGCTGTGACACGGCTGTAACACGGCTGTAACACGGCTGTAACACGGCTGTAACACGGCTGTGACACGGCTGTAACACGGCTGTGACACGGCTGTAACACGGCTGTGACACGGCTGTGACACGGCTGCAGTCGAGGTGTGTGTGTTTATCTCCTGTTCGACTGGAGGAGAGACAGAAAAGAGAGAAGTCAAAGGCACAGAGAGACGGCGCTTGTGCAGTGATGTGATAAGTGGATGTAAAACCACCTCAGACTATTTTGGAGCTCCTCTGTGTGTGTGTGTGTGTGTGTGTGTGTGTGTGTGTGACTCTCTTCACAGACTACGACAGAGTGGGGAACCACTGACACACTCTGACAGTGATTACAATACAGCTGTGAGGGTGAGTGGTGTAAGAAAACACACACTTGATGACCTGTGAAGCTCCGTGTGCAGGGAAACATCACGGTGACAGTGGTTTGTGCTGTGAGCTGCTGGATGCTGCAGCCACTCTGTACTACATTAATACCACATAATATCTTAATGCTCATCTGATCCTTCCTGTTCACACCCTGCAGCTGCTTTCACCTCCCTCCGGCACATGCAGGACGTTACACACACACACACACACACACACACACACACACACAGTATGTAGACCTCTGCTGAAACAGGTGAATATACACATTATGTTTACTCTCAGCTGTCTCACCTGTGTGTTGTCTTATTATCAGTCAGAATCACACACACACACACACACACACACACACAAGTTTTGCATGACTCTTACATATAAGATGATGCACAACAACAACAACAAGTTAAAGATAATACAAAAGTAGCTCAGACTGAACAACAGCATTGCAACATACATGTGTATGAACATGAGTGTGTTTACATGTCTATACATACAGCCAGCAGCATTACACAGGGATCACCTTACATGATATTAAAAACAGAAGTCCATGTCTTCTGTATTGATTATGTATTGATTATGTATTAGCTGTTGCTATGCAGCAGCTGATGATGAAGATCCTTAATTAACAAACCAGTGAAGTGCATTTAATGCATTTAATTACATGCTTTCAAAAGACACGTTTAGGATGTGGTTGTGTCAGTTAGCTCAACAGTTTCTTTTCTAACCACACAAACCACACACACACACACACACACACACACACAGTTTTTGGGTCTCATGTGGAAAAACACACCGGCCCTCTCTCCGCTGTTCAGACCTGCCCGCATTCCTCCTCCTCTCAGCCGCTGCACCGACTCCACACACGGCGCTGCAAGAACCGGCGGCTACCGCTGCTAACGGCGCGGTGTTGTAGGTGTAACCCCGCCTGTGCTTCACATAATGGGGTCACTTATCGATAGCTGTCGAAGCACAGCGACCAGCGACCAGCGACCAGCACATCACCTGTCAATATCGATGAGTGATCAGAAAGTGTCCGGGTGTTTTCACGCAGCTCAGTTTCCATCGAGTTTAAACGGAGGCGCCGGAAAAGCTTCAGAAAAGTTGTGAAGGTTGAAGGTTGTAAATCAGAACAGCTCGTTAATGCTGACTGCGCTTTAACCCACCGAGGAGAGGTCCTAACTCTGGCTCATGGCCGTCAGTTACCGTCAGTTACCGTCAGTTATCTGTCTGTTACTGTTGGCGAACTTTAGCGCCAACGGTTAAAGGAGTAACGTTACAGTCTGTTTCCCCACATCACGGAGGAGGAGGAGGAGGAGGAGGAGGAGAAGACGGTGTTTGAACTCAGACAAACTTTATGTAAACCAGACAAAAAACACAAACAAAACAAAAAACTTAAATTAGAGGGAAAAAGCTCGACTAACCAGCCGTGTGGAGTCCGCCTCACGTCGCCCGGTTCCCTCGGCGCTGGCTGGGTCTCACCGCGGACCGACGGACGGAGCTGCTCGGTCTCTGCCGCTCGTTTTTTCGCTCTGTGATTCCGTCGATTGAGGAAGTGAGTGAGGCGCCTGCACGCGGAGGCTTTCTCGGCAGGCTGTGACGTTTACCTGCTACACACACACACACACACACACACATACACATGCGCGCGCGCGCTGGAACACCCAGTTGGCCTATTTTGAATGAAGGTCCTGTCAGTTTTTTAAAACACATTTCACCACAGGGTGTGTGTTGTGTGTGTTGTGTTGTGTTGTGTGTGTTGTGTTGTGTTGTGTGTTGTGTTGTGTGTTGTGTGTGTGTGTTGTGTTGTGTTGTGTGTTGTGTTGTGTTGTGTGTTGTGTTGTGTGTGTGTGTGTGTGTTGTGTGTGTGTTGTGTTGTGTGTGTGTGTTGTGTGTTGTGTTGTGTGTGTTGTGTTGTGTGTTGTGTTGTGTGTGTTGTGTTGTGTTGTGTGTGTTGTGTGTTGTGTTGTGTTGTGTTGTGTGTTGTGTGGTGTGTGTGTGGTGTTGTGTTGTGTGTGTTGTGTGTTGTGTTGTGTGTGTGTGTTGTGTGTTGTGTTGTGTGTGTTGTGTTGTGTTGTGTTGTGTTGTGTGTTGTGTTGTGTTGTGTGTTGTGTTGTGTGTGTTGTGTGTGTTGTGTTGTGTGTTGTGTGTTGTGTTGTGTGTGTGTGTGTGTGTTGTGTTGTGTGTGTTGTGTGTTGTGTTGTGTGTGTTGTGTTGTGTGTGTGTGTTGTGTGTTGTGTTATGTGTGTGTGTTGTGTTGTGTTGTGTTGTGTGTGTTGTGTTGTGTTGTGTTGTGTGTGTTGTGTTGTGTTGTGTGTGTGTGTGTGTTGTGTTGTGTTGTGTTGTGTGTTGTGTTGTGTGTGTGTGTTGTGTTATGTGTGTGTGTTGTGTTGTGTGTGTTGTGTTGTGTGTTGTGTGTTGTGTGTTGTGTTGTGTGTGTTGTGTTGTTGTGTGTGTTGTGTTGTGTGTTGTGTTGTGTTGTGTGTTGTGTTGTGTGTGTTGTGTGTGTTGTGTTGTGTGTGTTGTGTTGTGTGTTGTGTTGTGTTGTGTGTTGTGTTGTGTGTGTTGTGTGTGTTGTGTTGTGTGTGTGTGTTGTGTGTGTGTTTGTGTGTTGTGTTGTGTGTGTTGTGTTGTGTGTGTTGTGTTGTGTGTGTTGTGTTGTGTTGTGTGTGTTGTGTTGTGTGTGTTGTGTTGTGTTGTGTTGTGTGTTGTGTGTGTGTTGTGTTGTGTGTGTTGTGTTGTGTGTGTTGTGTGTTGTGTTGTGTGTGTGTGTTGTGTGTTGTGTGTGTGTGTGTTGTGTTGTGTTGTGTTGTGTGTTGTGTTGTGTGTGTGTTGTGTTGTGTGTGTTGTGTGTGTTGTGTTGTGTGTGTTGTGTGTTGTGTGTGTGTGTGTGTTGTGTGTTGTGTTGTGTGTGTTGTGTGTTGTGTTGTGTGTGTTGTGTGTGTGTGTGTTGTGTGTTGTGTATGTGTGTGTTGTGTTGTGTGTTGTGTTGTGTTGTGTGTTGTGTTGTGTGTGTTGTGTGTGTTGTGTTGTGTGTGTTGTGTGTTGTGTTGTGTGTGTGTGTTGTGTGTTGTGTTGTGTGTGTTGTGTGTTGTGTTGTGTGTGTTGTTGTGTGTGTTGTGTGTGTTGTGTGTTGTGTTGTGTGTGTGTGTGTGTGTTGTGTTGTGTGTGTTGGTGTTGTGTTGTGTGTGTTGTGTTGTGTGTGTGTGTTGTGTGTGTTGTGTTGTGTTGTGTTGTGTGTTGTGTTGTGTGTGTGTGTGTTTATGTGTGTGTGTTGTGTTGTGTGTGTTGTGTGTGTGTTGTGTGTTGTGTGTTGTGTGTGTGTTGTGTTGTGTGTGTGTGTTGTGTTATGTGTGTGTGTTGTGTTGTGTGTGTTGTGTGTGTGTTGTGTGTTGTGTGTTGTGTGTGTGTGTTGTGTGTTGTGTTGTGTTGTGTTGTGTTGTGTGTGTTGTGTGTGTTGTGTTGTGTGTGTGTGTGTTGTGTTGTGTTGTGTTGTGTGTTGTGTTGTGTGTGTTGTGTAAAAACCAGTCAGAAAGTGAAACAGTCAGTCAGTAACTTCATCTTTATCACATTCTGGATCTATGAGGTTTATGTTTATGGTGTTTATCTAGTTTATACATGTGTGAGTTTATAACGTGACACAGAACATGTTACATGTTTTGTTATACATATCAACACATATCACATGAAGTGACCCTTGAACCCACTGTATACAATAATATACATATAGATGTACTGATTGGATAGGTAACATATGTGTAGTACATGAACATAGATGAATATGATCCCAGTTCTGACAGGTTTCATATCTAATCTCTACATATATGTTTTATGTTACATGTACATGTATGTGATCCAATACATGACCATGTGTACAGGCTGATGTGGGCGTGTCTCTGTGCTGCAGGTTGTTTGCATGTGTGTGTCAGTGTGTGTGTGTGTCTCTATTCTGCCTGTATTGTTACTTGATGCTGTCGTGACTTGCTGTGTAAATAAAGTTTTATCAGAATCAGACTCAGAGCTCAAGTTTTTAGTCATTTGTAACCTGGTGTAAAAACAGAGCAAAGAACAGGAGGTTAAAGGACAAAAACAAAAAGACAACAGCCACTAAATATGAAGAGAGAAGAAAGTTAGAAAGTAAAAACAGATTTGTAGAGGCGTGTGCAGCGTGTGCAGGATCCTGCCGTGTGTCACCACCTGTGCACGGTGGACACGCCCAGTCTGCTCTACCTGCACATGCAGATCTGCAGAGCTGCTGAGAGCGTGGCCTAGATCACTGGAGCACAGATACGATGTGGGGGAAGATTTCGCTTTTTATACTTTTTTTTTTTTCCACTGTGTGTCGCAGGGGTGGTGGTGATGGGGGGGGGGGGGGGGGGGGGGGGGGGGTCACGTGGCTGGTAGGCTGCGGGGGTAGTTTAGAGGTTTGAGGCTCTGCTGGTGAGGGGGGTGGCAGATTTGGCTCCTGCAGCCTAAAGGATCTTTTCTTGTTCGTAACTACTCCAAATTATCCACAGCATTTATTTATCTCATGCCTGCATTCACCCGCCCACACACACACACACACACACACACACACACACACAGAAATAAATGCACAAATGAGCAAGTGTAGAAGCAGCAGAGCTATTCTCATCCTGTGACACTGATGAAACACTGGCTGATATGAGCTGGTCTGTGCAGCAGGGAAACTTCTGCAGACTCTTAAAGTGCAGTTCACACAGTTTATCTGAAGTTTGACACTGAGTGAAACCTGCAGGACTCAGGTGTGTCGGTGTTAACACACCTCTCTGCTCACAGGACCTCTTACATAAGAGACAGATTGTGACTCACGGCAGACACAGGAAGTCTATAGTGGAGTGTGTGTGTGTGTGTGTGTTTGCACTAAAGACTTCATTGCTCACACTCTGATTCTGACAGATGCACATGCAAAGCTGAAGGAAACCTCTCCTTCTGTTCCTCCTTCTGCAAACACACACACACTCACACTGTCATGATCCACCTGTGGGATGTCGACGTACAGGCCGCATGTTAAATTTAGCAGCACAGCTTCAAGGTGAAGATCCATATAGAGTCTGTACCGACACGTATGGCTCTGCTCTGAGACACGAGGGACAAAGTCCCATCGTTTACAGCTGAGTTTGTAACTGTGGCACTTCAACATGTTACGACACTGTGATTTCTGTAAAGGTCCTGACCAGGCCACGGTTCACCAGGACGAACCAGGAGCACCGTGATTAAAGGTGAAGAAAAAAAGAGGAACTTTCAAACCAGGAGGATTTTTTTTCTTGTTCTATAAATATAAATAACATTAAATAAACTCTTATCTTTTTGCACCTGATGTAAATGAAGCAGTCTAAAGAAGGAAAGCTGCAGACAACACAGGAACCAGTTTAGTTTCAGCACATTTTGGTTTCAGTTGCACTGAGGATTTGATGAATGGACAGAATCTGAGTCCAGGAGAGGTGAGATCAGTGTCAGAGTAAACGACCACATGAGAATATGTGAGGAAACTGCACAGTTTGAGCCTCTGTGTGTCAGCGGTGATGCTGCTGCTGCAGGAAACATGGCGTCACGCTCCGGGGAAAACGGCCTCCCTCAGGAACCTGTGACATAAACATCAAACATCAAATACAGGCTGCTCGCTCATTTCCCTGCAGAGAGCACCAGGTTAGCGTAGCTTAGCTTAGCTTAGCATGAAACCTGGAGGCACCTGCGGCAACACCTGGCTCCACCCAACTGTGCAAAAGGTGCCAAACTCCATCAGCACATTGAACATGATGTTAAATGGTCCAGTTAAAGTGCGACACACAAAAAACACAGTTGTTGGTTTCATGGCTTTTCTGTGCCAAACTAGTTCCTGCACCACAGGCTCCATGGGTTGCCTGGCAACAGAAACACATGGTTGAGCACATACACCTTTTAATCTTTGATTGGATGCTACAGATGATACAAATGTTGATCGATCAGTGACGTCAGAGAAGCTGGGAGCTGGGTGTCGGTTTGTTTTAACAGCATCAGTCTCATGAACGTTTGGCCCCAGTGCACAAAACTAAACCAGGCCTGTGTCTCTGAGTCCAGCTGCTGAATCCAGCTGCTGAGTCCAGCTGCTGGGTCCAGCTGCTGAATCCAGCTGCTGACAGCAGGTCTGACCCCAGGCTGCTGACAGCAGGTCTGACCCCAGGCTGCTGGTCGATGATGCAGGTTCCGTGTTTAGGCAACAGGGATAACAACGGTTGAGTGGCTCTGTGTGTTTCTCTCTGTTTGTCCTGGTGAGGGAGAGCGGGCTATTTAAAGCTTCAGGGGGGGTGGAATAGGTGTAACATTGACTTCTTTGCAGTGTGGGCTGCAAAGAGTTTGCAAAGTGGGACAGAAGAGTGCGTCTCTCTCTCTCTCCCTTTCCTTGCAGCCTCTCCACATCATCTTTCTCTCCCTCTCTGAGGAGCACGAGACGAGGCGCAAACCCAGAACTGTCGAGGAGCCAATGTCAGGTGGACACACATTAACGCCCCCCTCCCTCCCCCTGTCTTTTCTTTTTCTCCTCAGTCTTTTGCTGTTATGTAATAAACTCTGTCCCTTTCCCTCCGAGCACCGTCTGCCCACACAGCCTCACACAGCCTCACACAGCCTCACACAAACGTTACTCTGGCTTCTCCTGCTAAACCTGAGAAGTGTCCGCGTGAGTTTGTCATTAAAAACACTGAGCATCATGGGTAAAAAACAAACAGAGATGAGAAACCTGAGCTCAGGAACTTTTCCTGGTTTCACTTGTTAATGATTGTGAGGCAGAGCTGCTGTTGGATCTGACCTTATTGATCAGGCTGCATGTGCTCATTGATGATCTGCTTCTCTCTGCTGCTGCTGCTGCTGCTGTTGCCTACAGCAACACGGACGTGAGCTCCCATTGTGACACTGTGGGACTCCGACAGCCCCGCTGTCAAAATAAAAGCCCGTCTCCGCAGCATCAGTCCCACAGCTCACTGTTGTCGTCTACTCTTCGACCAGCACAAGTCAACAGGTCTATTCATTTCTGCTGATTTAGCGAAACTAGGAAAAATCACAAGCCTCTGTCTTCAGTCGTTCAGCTGTGACTGACTCCACCTGTTATTTTTTTTTTACACAAAGTGCAGCAGTGGACCAGAGCTGGTGACAACAGGTCCAGGAAGTGAGAGCTGACAAAGCCTGTTACTCACACACTGCTCAGTGTGTGTGTGTGTGTGTGTGTGTGTGTGTGTGTGTGTGTGCGCACTTTGTGTCTTAACGGGTTGTAAAATTCCGTGAATTTCCATAGTTGGAAACCGGGGCTGCTGAGGCCACGCCCCGACATGCACAGTGCATTCCTCCATCACATGCACAGGTGATTTGTAGAACCCTGAAGACCAAGGCACAAAACTACTGGATGGATGGATGGATGGATGGATGGATGGATGGATTGACGGATGGACGGACGGATGGATGGATGGATGGATGGTCTGTCTGCTTATGACAGAACAAAATGTTTATCTTATGATTGGATGTGATGCAGTTTGTTTAAATTACCCCCAATTTCCAGTAAATCACCAAACTGCACCACACAGCCCCGCCCCTGTGTGACCCTGGTCCTGACCTGCCGCAGCAGAGGCAGAGAGAAACCCGACTCAGATGTTTGATGCAGCAGCAGAGGAGGGAGGAGCAGAACTGGGGCTGGAGCGTGATGATGAACGAGCCGTCCTCTATGTAGGACGAGGTGTCTGCAACTTTTCAGGAGCCCCAGAAAGAAAACTCCAAACTTTCTGCCTGATATGATTCTGGGTCACGGAGCCTCGGGGGGGGGACGAGAAGCAGAGCAGGCCTGGCCTTTCTCTGGCCGAGCAGCACTCTGGTCCTGTGTTCGGCTCTGTCCCCGGCGTGATGCTCCACGCTTCATCAGAGCGACCACATGCCAGCACAGACGCTCGTACAGAGGGGTGGGGGTGGAGGGTGGGGGCTGGGGGGCTGAGTGGGATGTGTTTCCATTTTTTACTGTACATGCACTGAGCTCCATCAGCAAGGGCACAGTGACAGGAAGTCATCACGGCCTCCTGCATGTCAGCGTTTAGTCCACCTGCCATCTAGAGGACAAGAGGAGGATAAAGAGGAAACACACACACACACACACACACACACACACAGAGGCTGCTGCATCTTTACTGTCTCATTTACTGAGTCTCCAAATCATAGTGTTAGAAATAAACTTAAAAAAAAAAAAAAAAAAACTATCTCATCATCAAGTACAGTACAAAGTCCAGGACACTGACTCCAGATCAGTGCAGGTCCATGGTCCAGTCCAGGGCGACACATCTGTGCACAGCTGGATATGGAGTCTTTTTATACAAATATGACTTTACATTTTACTTGTTATAGATATTTAAAACATCAGAAACATTCATGTGCACATTTTCCCAACTGAAGAGTAAAATAAGTGACTGAGTGAAGTCGAGTAGCTTCAGTCCTCTACGATGAACATCACACACTCGTTCTCTCTTTCTGTCAGTGCAAAAAATAAAAAAAAAGCATTAAACTATTAATTTACTGTCAGGACTGATTCCAGCGTTACAGTACAGGACACGTCTACACACAGAAAAGCACTCATCCTTGGACTCTGTGCTAAAGAGATCCAGTGAAGAACAAGTGTTCAAACAAGGGAAGAGATGGTGAGCACAGGTCGCTCCTGACGCAGTGAGGTCGAGTGTGTTTGTTACGTTTCTGCCTCCTTGAAAACACCAGTAAAAAAAGAGAGTTGTGTTTAATATTAACCTGAAGAAATGAAATCAGAGAATATACGTGTGTTTTTGCAGGAATGTCGCTGCTCAGGAGAAATACAGGTCACATGTACGTGATGCTCCACAGCGGCAGGTATCTGGGCCACGGCCGCTCTCAGCACCATCACACCTGCTGGAGCAGCAGCAGCTCCACTAAGTAGGTGATCGTGTTCCCTTTCCAAGAACAAAATGTCTCCTTCCACTTCTCCACTGCTCCCATCACATCATCGTTTTTTCTTTTTTTTACTCCCTTTAGTCATCGCTGTTTGGTTTCACAGTTGGTCAGTTTATTAGGGACAGGCCTGCTCCTACAACACTGTGGCCTCCTCCATGGCGTTGGCCCACCTGTATGAGGAGGAACAGCATGAACTGCAGCAATCATTTCTGTGTACACTGTCAATACTTACATTAATATATCATGCCATACCCTGTACTTCTGCTTATTTATATCATGTTATCTATCTGCATTTTGTTGCCTTGTACTTGCGACATGTGCAATGACAGTAATAAAGTTGAATCTAATCTAATTCTGCTCCGTATGATGCACAAATCTGAAACACGTTAATTACTGTGTGTGTTTACAAAGAATCAGCTTCGGTGTCAAGGTGCAGACATTCAGCAGACGAGTCAAGACAGAGGAGACACACAGATATTATTACATATTACACCAATCAGCTGGCACACCATGACCACCTGTCTCACACTGTGTTGGCCCTGTGACCCCCCCCAATCAATGAGCCTTGGCCCTGTGGTTCACCACTGTCAGCACCGAAAACACTGTTTGCAGGAAAATATCTAAAGTTAAATAAAAATATGAGTTTTAGTGCAATTAAGGACGAGAAAAGTCCAGCTCAGTCAGGTGGGGGCAGTTTGTGAAGACACACCCTTGTTACTAACTGAGCTCATTTAGAGAGTTTCACCAGCGTCTTTGTCTCAGTGAACTCAGTCACACGTCCAGAGACGAAGCTGAAACTGACTCTGGTGATGATGATGCAGATGTTTTCCCTCGGGCTGAACTTGGCTCTCTCACTCAGTGAGTCATGTCAAGGTTATAATCTCCACTGTTTTTCTTCACTTTACACAACAGCCCAGCTCAGCTCAACAGGAACTCTACACTGAGTCTATGAGTGACTCACAGGACTTCAAGTTTATAGAGGCGTCTACAGTGCAGCTCCAGTCAGGACGTCACAGTGGCTCAGTGTTACAGTGTTCAGACCCGTCCCTCACCTCTGGGCTGTGTAGTTGTCCTCGGCCTTGAAGCTGTAGTACAGAGTGTTTTTGTGGTAAAGCTGGAAGACGTTGGCCTCGTCCTCTCCCTCCTGCTTCTCCGGCAGCTTCACGGTGAAACCCAACAGAGGCAAACTCTCTGACGCCACCTTCTCCTGCACACAGACAGTGGACCATAAGGAGTGGTTTACTTGTGTTTGATGGACTGAAATCCAGATGTGTGTGTGTGTGTGTGTGTGTTCAGGTTGAAGGGGAGTGCATGTGTCCCCTCACCTCTTGAGCTCGGTAGGTGTAAAGCACCTTGTCTTTGAGCAGGAACCACAGTCTCTTCCAGTTCCTCTTGCTCTTCTTGGTTCTCTGTAAAGTCCCGCTGATGGAGCCTTCGTCCGACTCCGTCACCTGCACAGTGATCAGGACACAGCCGTCATTATTACCACTCATCGATCTGCACCGGGTGCACAGTGGCTCCTCTAGGAACACAGAGGCAGCTGTACCTGGTTGAAGGACATGGTGCCTTTGCGATGTCTCCAGATGTTGGGAGGGTGGATGTTTTGAAACACGGCAGACAGAGGACGACTGGAGCGGTGTGGACGAGGACTGTTCTTCCCCGTCAGAGGAGACACGTCTCCGCCTGCAGAGACAAACAATCTGCGCTCAGCCACTGGAAACTACACACTAACACACGACCAAGTGGATTCAGGAAGGTGTTTTCTTCACACAGATAAAGACTGAGAGTCAAACTGACTGGTGAAAGCTACGGTGGCCCTGAGGGCTCATGCCCCAAGGGAGAGAAAACACACAAAGACACGTGCTACAAACTCAGAAGACAACTTCATCAGTTTAACACATGATCTGCAAAACCTCCCAACACAACAGGAAGTGTTTCTGGGGACACAGTAAAGTGAGGGACCAGTCTGGGGCCTTCAGTTGTTCTTCTTCTTGACTTTAAAGTGGTGCAGACGGCTACCTGTTAGTGGGGTTTGACAAGAAGCTGAGTTTGTCAGAACATCAGTATCACATGATTCACATGGTGTTGATCAGATGGACTGTTAGCTTAGCATTAGCCTTTCGCATGGTCCCTCTCCTCTGTTGTGTCAAACTGCTGAAGCTGTGTCTTTGTGTGTTTTGTTCAGCTGCAGTGAGCTGACCCTTCAGGGCCGCCGTAGGAAGCAGACTTTGTCCCCACCTCTCTTCTTGAGCTCGTTGTAACAGTGATCACACACTTTGGCCATTCGGTCCTTCATGTACTTCAGAGGATATCTGTTCCTGGAGCAGCTCCGACACACAATCTGTATTTAACAACACACACACACACACACACACACAGTGGAACCAGTCAGTTCACTCAGACTCTCTGGTCACATCTGGTACCAACACTGTGTTTTATCTGACTCACTCTCCCGCAGCCGTGACAGTGGTGTCGCCGCAGCGTGAGGCTGAAGTCTGAGGTGCAGTTCATACACATCATCACCTGAGACACTGGAACCAGAGTCGGAGCTTTTTCTCCCAGAGACAGATGAAGACGATCTCTGACCTGCAACACACACACACACACACACACAGTTTGGTTAAAGATGTTATGATAATGACATATTGTCAGTGTGATAATGACAGGACTCACGTCTCCAGAGCAGCTGCTGAACGCTGCAGATCCTCGTGTGTGTTCAGTGACAGTGCGGCTCAGTGTGTAGAACCAGTCCTCTCTCTCTAGGAACGAACTGAAAACACACAAATAACCTCGTCACAGCTGTTTTAAACAGTCGTCAACACCGAACATGTAAAACATCAGCTGCATCAGTAACAACCCTGTTGATGTTTGAGGGTTAAAACGTGCTGTGAACATGCTTCATCTCGTCCATTATAAATGATCGTCCATCATTAACAGAGGACGCAGCAGCAGCAGAGAGTGACCCACCTGGCAGACAGAGTGATGGAGATGTTCGTTCCCTCGATCCTCAGGGCGTTCTGCACGTTTTCTACGACGGGTTTACTGACCTGAGGAACAACCGGTTTAATGTCACAGGTCAGAAATTAGAGAGGGGGGGTGTTTGAAGAGCTGTAAGTGTCACTGTGGTATAAAAATGAGCCTGTTATTCTTTACACTGTGTACATATGTCTTTTCCAAAACTGTTGCTATTTTTATACTTGACTCTTATTTTTACACTGGTGTTGTGTTCTTTGCTGCTGCTTGCTGCTGCTGCTGCTGCTGCTAGGACACAGTCATGTCCCAGTCTGGGAAAAGTATAAAGTATATCTCATTTGATCTCATCTTATCTTCTTCCAAACATCAGGAACGTCACTGTAGATCCCACATTTAGAACAAAAATCTAAAACACAGACCATGGTGTCAATTGTGACCAATACTGTGTTTGTCACGATCCAACTAAACAACACAGACACTGATATGACACACGTTATAAAGTAAAATCACTGACAAGATAAGAGAGAGGACAGCTCCGATTGAGACTGTCGATCTTCTGGATAAATATAAATATTTAAAATATTTATATATAGAACATAGAATATAACTCATATACATGTTATTTATCAAGGAATATATATATATATATATATATAATGAATTAAAGTTGTTCATTTAGTGCTTTTTAAAAAACATATATATATTATTCTGTTGTTTAATAAGGATCAGTATTAAATTCAGTTCTTGTTATCACTGTATGTGTTTGGATAAAAAACTCTTCTGCTCTTTAGGAATCACAGGTTTAACTCAGTGGCCCTCTGACCTTTAACCCCGTGAGTGGCAGCGTGTTCTTCAGCCTGTATTTCCCGTCCTGCTGAGGGTAGGTGTACAGCAGCACGTCATTCATCTGAAAACACAGAGAATATTCATGATTCACTGTTTGTCTGAGGAGAACAGATGTTTTCTGTGAACGCAGATGTGTGGAAAGAGTTCAAGAGTTTATTCTTGTACATGCAGCAGTCGTCCAGCAGGTGGCGCCACCAGGTTAAACATGAGAGCAGCAACAACACGACATCTCACAGTGTGTTCTTTGTCATAGTAATAATAATTCATCATCATTTAAAACGAGCTGCTTCACTTTGTTTTCAGTGGTTAAACTTTTTTTATCATTACTGAAGAGTCTGAGCTGGACACACGCAGGTACATCACCACCTGTCGGGTTACGTGAGCTCAGATAAAACAGAATCTTCAGTAAACAGACAACAAACTGCATCATTAACCTCTGAATTATTTTTCCACTGGATCATTTCCCTCTCTGTCTCTGTGTGTTGCTTACACAGCCATGATGATGATGATGATGATGCTGACGACCAGCATTTCTCCAGAAGAGACATTTACGAGCGTGTCGAGCTCAGATCACTAATTTCACAAATGCCACAGGAGGGAGAGGCGACGCGCTGACAGGAAGCTCCACACACAATCTAATTTTCTGTTCTCTCTGTGTCGTGGTTTTACAAACGTGACGTTCAGTTCAGTCTGAGGTGATGAAGAACGACCTGTTTCAACTTTACATCTCTGGCTGCTTCATCCGTCTGCCTCCTGTTTAAGTTCATTTACCTTCACATTATCAGATCAGAACCGGAAACACAGACTTTCTCAAACATGCTGAAGACACGTGTGATCTGATGTGATGTGAGTTACAGTTGCAGAGGCTGCAGGTGTACGTGGAGCTGTGCTGACCTTCCTCATGCTGTCAGTAAAGAACTGGCTCAGGAAGTAAGTATTCAGAAACATCCTGTCAGGAAACTCTGCTCTTAGCAGCTCAGTCTGAGTCTGGACTCAGGAGCATTAAAACAACAACCTACAAGTGTCTATTAACTCATATAGGACATGCAGGAAACAGCGTTTTACCAAAAACAGATGCCGGGGCTGTCGACTCTTCCTGCTGACCTTCATCATGGTGCCCTCTTTAACAAACACCTGACCACATGAAAAAGAGAAAACACACACACACACACACGTTCAGAGTTAAAACAAACTCAGCTCTTCATCAGCTCTCTGGTATAATGACACAAGCAGGACGTCTGCACTAATTAATGTTGTTCCAGCGCCGGGGATTCCCAGCTGACTGAGTGTGGTAAAGGGCAACAGGGGTGGTGCAGGGCAGACAGGGCGGGTGGGCAGGAGGGCGGGCGGGCAACCTCCACACTGAAACAATGGTGTTATCAGAGCCGTACCCTGCCAGGCTGCAGCAGCTCCCGCTGGCCGTGAACACTGTACTCGATGTTGACCAGACGCAACAAGTTCTCCTGAAAGAGAGACAGAAGAGAGAGGGAGGGAGACGGAGAGAGGCCAAAATAAGAGACATGATGAAAGAGTGATTTGCAGTGATTGTCCTGAAAACCCAGAGTGTTTCCTGCTGCTCGTCTGTTCTATTCTGACTCCCTTTGTCTCGTCAGGCTCTTATCACCTGGATCAACATGTCAACCATTGTTCTCTGTGAATGATTCAGAAACATCATCAGGCTGGAAAATAACTCAAACTTCACACAGAAAAAGTCACACTGTTAGGATTCATCCTCAGAGGATCAGGAACGTTACACGAGACACTGGAAACAGAGAGTATGAACAGAGAGGATACAGATGAAGTAAATATGAGTTTTAAGGCTGCACCGTGAGTTTAATCCACATCCAGCTCAGTTTACATCAGATCTGACCTGACCTGTTAGAAATGGATAAAGAGTGTGTGTGAGGCTGGATCCTGCTCTGCTGCAGAGTGTAACGCTTCTTATTCACATCTTTACCCTTTGTCTGATGGTCAGTGTTGAGTGTGTAGTTGTGGATGTATCTACAGAGCTGTGCAACAGTTTCAGGCTCTGTAAAGTAAAGAGAAGATGCTTCATGAAGAGTCTTTATTCATGGGTTCACTTCATCCAGAGTTCAGTCGACAGAAGGAACCTGGATCAGATCATGTGGTGGGACCAGGCTTCGTCTTAAAACAGCTCCAGTTCTCCTGCACACTGTTTTTTTCCCCCAGGTTCTTGTCTGGCAGGTTGTTGAAGCATCTTGGAGGACTTGTTATAGTTCTTCAGTGTCTTCTGTCTCTTCATGTGATCCCAGCCTGACTCCATCACGTTGGGACCAGGACCCTGTGTACTCTGTACCATCACTTGCAGGACTCAGTCTTCTTGTCAATTGAAATAGTTCTCTCTGAATGTTTGGGTCATTGTCGTGCTGCAGAGTAAATGTGGGACCAATCAGAGGCCTCTGAGACGGTGGAGAAGAATCTGAACATCTGAGGGGCCTGAAACCTTCACACAGTGCTGTATATATGAATATATAGGAAGTGTCTGGGGAGAGGGAAGTCTGGGGTCCCTGCTCAGGCTGCTGCCCCCGCGACCGGCCCGGATAAGCGGAGGAAGATGGATGGATGGATGGATATAGGATGAGAGAGATGAAACTCACCCCGTGTTTTAAACTGTCGTTGACTTGATCCGCGATGTCGGACACGATCACCACAGCAGCTGCACCAGACACACACACACACACACACACACACACACACACACACACACACACACAGACCATTAACAAGTGAACAGATCAAACATACTGAATGTTCCTGTTTGATTAGATGTGTTTTAACTCCTGATGTGTGTGTGTGTGTGTGTGTGTGTGTGTGTGTGTGTGTGTCTGCATGTGTAATAAAAGTGAGTCACTGGTCTGGCTGTGACAACACGTCTGGACTGAGCAGCTCCTCTGATCCACAGGGAGATGAAGCTGCTGTAACTCGCCTCCTCATGAATTACACATGAGTGTGACACAGGAGAGCTGCTGAAACAGCTTCCTGCTGAAATCACCACCACACACAAAGAAACTAAATGAGCTCTCTCGTGGCCAAATGAGCACAAATAAATTCCCCATGAACACACGACACACACACACGACACACACACGACACACACACACGACTCTCCTGTGAGGGCTGGTACCTTGGGTTTCCTCGTACTCCTTGGAATCAGGTGAGAGGTTGTTCAGGTAATCTACAGGAGCAGAGACACACATTAACTCCTCCTCCAGTGTGGGTGAAGGATGTTTATGATGGGAACAGACCATAATAATCCAACGGCAGACTCACCTGTGAGGAGCATGCGGTACTGAGCAACACGAACGATGACCTGCAGGAGCTGGTGTTTGAGAGAAACCTTCTCTCCGGCCGGACTCTGCTGCTGAGACAAACATCACACTCATCACTGACGTGACTGTGAAGCTCATGTGGACGCAGCACTTTCCTCTGAGTGTGAAGGAACGTGTGCAAGGAAAATGAAAGTTGTGATGAGAAGCAGATTAAACAGCAACACTGGACCTTTGGGCACAAACAGCGGGCGTATTAATATTTTAGCTGTGACCAAGGACCAATAACACGCAGGCTGCTGTGTGTGTGTGTGTGTGTGTGTTTGAATTACTCTTGCTTTGGGAGTATGAAAGTGTTGACATGGTCACATTTCACCTGCTGGTGGCGCTACATCTGAGTCTACACCTGAGAGGAAGGTGAGTGTCTCCAACACGGTTTAACAAAGATCCTCGTCTATGACAAGATGGCTCACTACAAGCTGGGCCAGTGAATTGAAATGGTGCACTTCCTGTCCCCTCAGTTGGCGTGGTGTGGTGGAGCCAAGCATGTTAAATCAGACAGAGGAACCTGCCAAAGACTTTCTGCCAACTGCACCCCCCCCCCCCCCTCCTCCCCCTGTCACCAATAAAACTGGGTGAAAACACTGAAAACGCCTTTGTCCATAAACGAGAGCCTTGTACAGTTTACAGCACCACTGGATCTACAACCAGCTGCATCATTACACAGAGCACTGATCTGAGCTGCACACATCCACTGACTGTTGATAACACTGAGCAGCAAACACACGCTGCAAACTCCCTGTTCATCACTGAAGCATCATCACATCACATTTATATGTTTTACAATCCTCTGTAACACTGAGCCACATGTTCTGTTCATTTAACTGAAGAAGCTGTGGAAGCTTCCTCATCTATAACACATGAAGCTGACCACACACACACACACACACACACACACAGCACTTCATCTTTGCCTGTGTTCACCCTGCTGTAGATAACAGTAATGTGCAGCGATAACACGACTCCTGATAAAGATCAAATATAAAAGAGTTGGTTAAAGTTTCGCTGTTATTTTTAATAAAAAAACAACAGTTTCTCATTTTGTCGACAGGTTTCTGTTATTATTATTATTATTTTTAATATTGAAACAATCCCTGTCGTCATGTTTTTTTCTTTTGTTTATTCATGTTTGGTGACAAAAGCCAAATAAATGGAGTGCGAAATCTGTATTTCCTTATAAACTACACATTATAACCTACAACCGTGCAGAGGAAGGACAGAACAAGTGAGGAGGAGGATGAAGAGCAGATGTGATGTGGAGAAAACTGTTTAAATGATTTAGATTTTTCTCTTGAATGTGGAGAAGGTGTGTTTTTAAAGCAGCTCTGTGTCTCACCTCAAACTGGTGAACGATGGCGGCGAAGGCCGGTGACGCTCTGACGCTGTCGTCCAGGAGACTCATGCTTCTGTCATAGTGACCGATGTAGGTGGTGAAAACCAAGAACTCAGCTTTCCTGGACAGGAAGACGTCAGCGATCCTCTGACTCTCCTCCCTGAGGGCGACGCAGGTTTGTAATTAAATCTCAGTGTGAGGGGAGATGACAGTAGGCGTGTGTGTGTGCACAGGTGTGTGTCCAGGTGTGTGAGAGCTGCTGCGTGTCTCACCAGTGTCGGATTCGATTCTCCAGCTCGGAGCAGACTCTGCGGTGCAGACTGTAAACATCTGGCAGCTCGTTGAGGATCTCTCGCAGTCTCTCCTCCTCTAGCACCGGCTCCCCTTCGTCTCCGACGGCCGAACCCACGGCCTCACGGAAGTCCTGCACACGAGGCCCAGAAGGTTTCTGTTCAAAAACTGACTCAACTTCAACTTTCACAGAGTTTCTTCCCTGTGCAGCATCGTGACAGGGTGAGCGCATCATCATCAGCATCATCATCATCATCTCTGCAAAGTCCAGCTCACTCCAGAGGAGAGAAGTGAAGCAGCGGCTCCTGCTCTTCCCTCATGACCCTTGAGCAAGGCACAAAGCCCAAACTAAAGCAGTGGAGCAGCTCAGAGGTCACAGAGGTCACAGCTCAGACAGTTTGTGCTGCACACTCGACATGAACATCGCCTCATAAAAGACAGTTCACACATCAAGGACTGGATCTGAAAGTAAATATAACATGAAGCTGCTGCGAACAGCAGGCAGGAAGAGAAATCTAACATCTAACGGAACAGGAGCCGCCTTTTCCTCCTCAGTGACTCTGCAGAGTTTGTGGAGTCTGATTCTCTCCGTAGAGAATAACTGGACACCTACACTGCACGAATAAATGTAATTAACACACACTCACTTCCTGAAGAAGCTTCAGAGCTTTCACGTGTCTGTGGAGGAAGAGACAGAGAAATAAAGATGAAATGTAATAAAGAGCTGAGAGGAGATGTGAGAGGAGAAATGAGTTTACATGACACTTACAGCCTCTCTGAATCCACCAGCTCCTTGGCGATGTAAAAGGCTCTGGATCGACCGTCAGGCTGCCAACAGGTATCACATCAATAATCAGGTGTTTGTAACAAGCTCAGGGCTGGAAATGTTCAAGCATTTAAGTAACAAATATGGCCGCCTCTCCTCTGCACGCCGTCGTCTCAGAGCAGCGATTAGACTCTAAGTAATGAAGACGACCATGTTGTCGCCCATTAACCTCCATTAACCTCCGTTTACACACATTAAGCCACATTAAGATTGTGAGGGAAACACGTTCCCTGTTTCATTCACTCGTTTTTCATTCGTATCATTTAGAAATCCTTCCCTTTCAAAATAAAGGTCCAACACAAAACAAATTAAATCATCTTAGAGAGAAAACAAACCTGTCTGTCGTAGTTGTCTGTAGCTCCGTCCTCCTCCTCAGACGTCCGTCCCTGGTCGTCCTCTCCTGCTGTTTGTCCCCTGATGTCGCCCACAGCAGCTGCAGACGGTGGAGCGATGGCCACAGAGCACACGTTGTAGGCTTCAGTGTAGGCACTGGAGGGGTGGGGGGTGGGGGAGTGGGGGGGGGGTCAATACAACAGGGTCAGCATCATAAATGTTGTGTTTCTACGGAGATGCTCTGGACAACGAATCATATTCCCAAGATGTCGAGTGACTTTGTTTGGTACAAGACAGCATACTTTCACCTAGAGACTCCATTTAAACTTTAAAATGTAGACACAAGTCACATATTGATCTGCGTCGCGTCTCAATTCGAATACTTCCGTACTGAAACTAAGTATTTTGACTACAATACAAAGATTTTCTGTGGGAAGCAGATGGGAACCCTGTTTTTAACTCGCAAGGGTTTCCAAAGTATTTACTGTAGAAACACCAAAATCATATCAAAGTGTCCAGGAAGTCCTCTGGACGCTCACAGTCTGCGTCTTGTTCTGATCAGAGCCACTGTTTTGTCACAATAAGCCCAAATGAAGGACCAGCGCCAAGGCAGAAAATCACCCTTTTCCTCAACGTTTCTGTCTGCCTCAGCCACCCTCTACTTCTGAGCCCCATCTCCCATACATTTATATGAAGTGTCTGTCAAACACAACCACACACACCAATACACATATGTTATAAGTCAGTATAAAACACTTGGTAAATAAAAAATCAATCACATAAAATGTCGTGTGCTTTATGTCTGTTCTTCAGTCTTATTCACTTCAGGGGCCTTGACTTCCATGTAAAGTTTCAGTTTGTGCCACAGGTTTGATTCCCTGATTCTATGATATGAACTGACTTCACTCCTGTGAAAATAAATCAGATGAGATTCATTTTAACACTCCAACAGACCGTCCGGCCTCTTTACAGTCCTCTACACTGCGATATCACCATAATAAACATCCTGTATCAGAGTGAACCGATGAGACATTGTAAGTTTTGCAGAAACCAATAAACGGGTCCTGCAGAGCCTGCGGTGTCAACCGTACCCGACCAGGGACGCATGTCTGTATTTTATGCTGCCAGTCTGTTCTGCAGCAGCTGAATATGTTAATGTCTGCAGCTCAGTGGGAGCGTGAAACATGCAAGTAAAAACAGGTCTTTAAGTTACAGTGGAGATTCAGTTGTCGGCTTTGTGACCAATGTTCCTGCCTCGTTCATCTCTCCGCAGCACCGGCGCCTTTATCCCCACTGAGATGGAAATTAGCTGCATACGAACGACATATGTGAGCGGCTCAGATCACATTAAAGCTGCACGGCCCATTACAGCTCACAGGATCAAACTCTGGATGGGATACCAGAGGGTGTTTGAGCCACAAACTACATGCACACTGCCTATATTAGGTTTTTATATCGCTCCCACAGAAACCGTCTCTGTCGCCCCTCACAGTCCTGCGTGTTGTTCCAGCGCTCAGGGCAAAATCTGTCCAGATAAATTACAGAGGGAAATAAAGAAAAATTCATTTTCCCTTTAGCCTCAGGTTCCTCGGTGAAACTATTTGTTCCAGTGTGTCGACAGTGACGAGGCCAAGATGCCAACGATCTGCAAACTATAGCTGCTAATATTACACCTCCAGGCTGCGGAGAATCAAACCCTCAGACACCGACACCACTGTCCACGAAGAGGACGCTGAGTGCACTCACTGTGTTCACTGGTTTGTTCACACACAGTATTTAATGTCTGAGAATGTGCAGTAACTGATGCATTAACAGAGGCTGCTCTCTGCTACACACTCACAATCAGATTCTACTCACTTTAAAACCACACGCTGTGAAACACAAAACACCATAATGATGAAATAATGGTGTCTAATTGGAAGGAAGCAGCTGATTAGCTCATCCAGTTGTACTGAAATTCATATTTAGCAGGAGGAGACAGAGACCATCCATACGCACTCATGTGATTACAGAGCAGAAAACAGATCACACCATTATAACGCACTGAAGATGGAGCCACAGCAAAAAACCTTCTACAAACGATAAATGTCAAAACTTAAAACCTGAATAAACCTGCGCAGCTCGGCTCCACAGAAGAAGAACCAGCCTGAGAACTGAACCCATGTTTCTGAGCCAAAAGTCAACGACATGTTGAAACTCAGTGGATTTTGTGATAACAGACGATAAAAGGAACTGAGTCACTGAGCTGTTATGACTGAACCTGCAGGACGGAGGCTCCAGCAGATAAAGTGAAGATTGTACGTGTACCAGCGTCTGAACATGAGCTTTACATCTGTACATCTGTCTGAGTTCACCAACACAAACACCATATTCTTCAGCGTTATCATCCATCTCAACAACATGGGGATCTTACGGTGGATATATGAATCTCCACCTGCCTGTTAAATGATGAGGTTCATCCACCTTAATGTGACTTAATGTAACGACAGAACTCAGCTTTGGTCCAACTCGTCCTGCTCTTCGTCTTCATCATCTGAAGGTTTGCAGCTCGTCATAATAATCTGATCCTAACTCCCTCCACTGTGACTAACGCAGAGGAGCAGCAGCTCTGGACCGTGTGGTGTGTTGTTATCATTGTTGTGCTCAGAAGGAGCTGAGTTTTGGATCCTGCTCTTGTATCTCTCCTGACAACAGGCCTCTGTCCCACACAGATGAAGAACAGAGCAGATTGTTGTCGTGTGCAGGGAGAAACCAGAATTTGCCAGAAACTCGCGCGGCTCCTTTAAAGTTGCCGTCGGCCTCTTGGCGTCCGGCCCGAACCAGTTTTCTCTTCGTCTTTTGATCAGTTTTGGAGCGACGCCCTGTTTCTTGGAATAATGTCACTGTGCTGCTCTGCCACAGTTTTTTCCACTTGTTGACGACTGTCTCCGTGATATTTGTAACGCCAGAGAAATTCCTTTGTTCCTCTTTATTAATGGAGTCCTGCCCAACAGAGAGACGCGCTCATGGCCTTCAAGGAGCTGCAGCAGCGGCAGGAGGAAGTCAGGGACATTTCATTTATGGACAATCAGTCACTTTTAACTGATGAAGTCTTTTATTAACTGCTATTTAACGTGAGTTTGAATTTAACCGCAGGTGAACACGTGTTCATCCATGTTTTATTGTGGTTGTTTTTCACTGGTTAATTTTCACATTAAAGGTGGAAAAGTTCTGAAATGATTTGTCTTGCATCGTCTTAAACCCTCCGCTCTGTGCAGGGTGTGGAGATCCTTTTTTTATCCTTTATTATTGTGCATTTTTGCCCAAACACTGAGATGTGGAGCTGGATGGGGGGGGGGCTCCACAGTGAACAAGTGCTGACTACAGAGCAGTGAGATTGTATCTCAGCCTGTTGTGCCTGAGCGGCTGGAGAAGAGCAATGACTCCGAAATGCTCTGACTATTAATCATCCTGAGCTCCTGTATGATCTGGGCAGCACCAACAGGAATGTAGCGGGGGTGGGGGGGGTTAATGTCAGCATTGCGTGGCCGATCATACCAACACACAGCAGCTACAACCTCCACCACACAGGGAGCTGCTGCTGCTGCTGCTGCACCTACACAGGTGATTTATGAATGAAGCCAGACGTGTGTTCGTGTAGATGTGCAGAGAGCAGCACAGTGTTTCCTCCTGAACCTCACAACCACATCACAGCTGGAGGCAATGACACACACAGCAGACTGTACTCCACTGTGTTCTACTGTACTCTGCACTGACCTACACATCCACAGTGATAAAAACACCTCAGAGCTCAGAGACACTGAGGTCGAGCATCAACACAGAAGAACCAGAACCAGCAGCTGCAGATCTTCCAACAGCTCCAGAAGCTCAGAGAGGAGTCGGTCCTGTCCAGTCAACATGTTTATGTTTGAGTCCAGATGTGGAACCACCTCCTCCTGCTGCCTGAACCTGCCTGAACCTGCCTGAACCTGCTGATCAATTCTACTGCTATAATCATTTTTACCAGTGTTATCAGACTCTGTCAGTTCAGTCCGTCCTGAGTCTGGCTCTGTCTCTTAAAGGAGGTTTTTCCTCATCACTGTCATGTTGCTGCTCTTGGTTGAACTGTAAATCTGTCTGTAAACACTGTGATGAAGACAAGATGCTCTGTTTCTGCTTTACAACGAAATCTGACTTGACTTGTTTTTGGTCTTTATAGATAATCAACTGTTTGTTTGTGAACTGTTCATAAAACTCACAGCTTCCAGTTCTGCATAACTGAAGGCCTGGCCACTTTGATTGACAGGCAGGTGAGCGAATCACTGCTCGACACAGCCAGGTTGTAAAGAGAGGCCACGCCCATCAGTATCTACGGTCTGACTGGTTTGTCCAATACAGATGTCAGTCAGCAAATATTAGCATGCTAACATGCTAATCTAACATGGTGGCTATGGACCTCCGCATGGACACAGCATGTTACAACTGTTACTGAGCATCAACTCAATGCACCTTTGTCCCTGAGTTCAGTCGCGCAGGTTCACTCACCTTTCTGTTTCCTCCTCAGGTGACTGAGCTTTACTCCTGAACCCCGGCAGGCTGCTCATGTCCACGTAACCGTCCGTGTCGTTGGCCGAAGACAGCACTCGGACGGCGCTGGGGCGGTCGAAGAAGTCCGTGAAGGGTCCCTGTCGAACGGGCCTCCGCTGTGGGACCTGCAGGTTCTCGTAGTCGGAGCTGATGGGAGGAACATTCTCGTAGTCGGAGGTATCTGTGTTGGGGAAGGAGATGGAGCGAGGCTTGGTGAGGGGCAGAGGTATGAAAGGCACACGGGAACGATCCTCGAATGACTCCACCCGGACGACGCTGCGGTTGAGGAAGGTGACAGAGTTCCCTTTTCTTTTACTTTCCTTGTAGAACGTGAAACTGGAGGCCAGATCACAGGAACCCTGAGGTGAGGAGGCAGAGCGAGAGCCCAGCTGAGGAGAGCTGTTCAGACTGTGAGTGTCCAGGTCCAGCAGCCGGCTGGGAGAGTGATGGCTGCACTCCGGTGAGGACTTCATGGAGGACGAGTTGACGTCCACCACAGACTTGTTGCTCTCTGTTTTCCTTTTGAACTTGAGCATCAGGAAACGTTTGATAGACGATTTCTTCTTCCTGTTTTTGTCCGTCGAGTCTCCGTCGATGAGCAGCGAGGGCGAGCTCTTGGTTATCGGCTTCTTGGTGATGTAGGCCAGCTCAAAGGGAGGAGGGATGTCCACCACGGAGGTTGGCGTGGACGGCAGAGGAGTGATCCTAGAGAAGCTTCCAGATGAACAGATGGCGTCTCTGTGTCTCTGGGTCGTATCCTGTCCCTCCATGGACAGGGAGCGGGGGTACGGGGACAGGTAGTGGGGTTTGGAGAGGCTCTTGTGCCGCACCGAGTTCAACATGGGGCTGCTGCTCAAGGCAGGTGGGCCGAACCCGCTCAGGTAGGGTCTCTGGACAAAGTGGACCCCGTTGTGGTTACTACGGTGACACAGTGAGCGGGACTGAGTCCCTGTGAACTTCCTGTCAAATGGAAAAACATATTCAGCCTCTGAACTGCGCCCCGGCTCCTCATAAACGTGGTCGTCACTGATGTCCGTGTCTGTTGTGGTGTCCTCCAGGAAGGGCACGATGTGTCCGTCCAGGTCATCCTCATCCCCGAACACGTCGTTGGGGGACAGCAGCTGCGTCTCAGACAGGGAGGAGGTCAGCGATGTGTCCGTGTCCGTTGGCACTGAGATGGACACCAGCCTGAACCTCGGCTGGAAGTCCAAGTGATTCAACAAGGCCTCGGCCGTCCGAGCTCGGTGCTCGTCCAGTTTGAAAGACGACTTCTTCTGACACGTTCTCGCCTTGTTCTCGTCACTGTTGTTACCGATCTTCACATAATCCTCAGAGGACAGACACTCTGTTTGTCCATGTCCTCCTGCTTCCTCAGCTGATCCTCCACAGCTGTTCGATGGTGGTGGAGGTCCACCTGCTTCTCCCTGAGCTCTGCTGCTCCTCGGCATCGTCTCTCTGTTGATGACATCCTCTGAGGAGACGTAGTAAGGCTCGTGGATCAGCTCGTCCTCCAACCCAACATGTTTCTGTATCTGCTCTTCATAAAATCCAATGTTCTGGATGTTCTCACCCTTCTCCTTCGTTCTGTGGCCACAGCTCAACTTCAGGATGTTACATGTGACGCCACAGTCTGAATCCGTCTCCTCCTCCTCTTCTCCGTCCAACAGGAGAACGTGTCCTGTCTCTGAGTTCTTCATGTGAAAACCCGGTTCCTCAGTCAGAGACTCTGTCAAATCATCAGCTGTGCAGCTGAGCTTCTCCTCCTGACTCCTCTTCTTCAGGTCCTGATCTCCAGCTCCCTCCTCATCGATGCTGTTGACAGAGATGTCTCCCACTGAGAGGCCGTCGGTGTCGGCCAGCGCCTCTCCTGCATCGCACCTATCAGCCTCCATGTCCTCCGTCACGTCCGTGTCAATCATCTCCACCGCCTCCTCGGAGTCAGCTGTGAGTCCAGCATCACTGACCCACAGTGTCTCCAGGGAGTCCACCTCCTCCGTCAGAGCGCTGTCACTTAACCTCCAGTCCTCATCCATCTTCTGAATCATCTGTTCTTCCTCTTCCTTTTCCTCTCCGCTCACCTCTCTCTCCTCTGACACACTCTCCACATCTTTCCCCGGTGATTTGTGGACATAGGCGTTGAATCGTTCCTCGGCCTTCATCACTTTGCTCACGCCGTCGGCCTCGGCCTCGTGATCAACCTCGTCATCTGAAACCAGCGAGCTGCCGTTGCTGCTTCCTCCCTGGTTTCCATTAAGCTCCAGTGTGACTCTGGGTTTGGGGGCGATGGAGGGTTTGGGCCCCCGGGCTGCTGCAGACATGAGAGGGGAGGGCAGCTTCAGGCTGGCGTGACAAACAAATCTTGGCTTTGGAGCAACAGACGGGGGCTTGGTGCAGTCTGAAAGAACAACAGGAAGAGGAAACTGTAAGATTATGTGCTTTAAAATAGCTTACAGGTCATTTGTATTGTGTCCCTGTGACCTACAACTGCCCACTGCTTCAGTCCCCACATGTGAGAAAACTGTGACTCTGCTTCTTATTGTCACATTTACATATTTACAGCTGAGCTCCTTCACATCGATGAACTAACAGACCGTTACTACGAACATCATGTAAATCTGCTGGGAGCGCTCCTCTTCGACGGCCACGTAAAACCACCTCAAATGTTCAGACGTGGATCTGAACAGACAGAACGAGACCCTGAAAATCAGTCAGGAAAGCTTTTACACCCTTTGAGAAAGAATACAAAAAAATCTGAGGGATTTCCCTGACTCACTTCCTGTGATTCAAGAGAGAGAGGGAGAGAAGCCCCTGTCAGGGCCGAGCTCTGGTTCTGAACATGGACTGAAACAACACAATAAAGTCTGATCCACTGAAACCGATGGAGACGCTGCAGGACAGAGGAGGCAAAGTTTTACAGCAACAGACAGCTCAGCTGATGTTAAATCACCCTGAAGCCTGATGCTGTGCCTCCTCTCATCTCTGAACACTGTGCTGAAGGACTGAGCTTTAATCCACCTCCTGTTCTCACTGATGCGTTCACTACACACCAAAATCATCTGAAATCTAAAACTTCACTCTGATTCACTTTGTCCAAATGATCTACACCAATCACAGCCTTCGAATCAATAATCCTCTGATCACAATATTAATCCTGTAATATAACAATAATAACATTGATCCTCTCACCTATGTTCATCGTGGCGCAGTCTCCGGCTCCAGCACCATCTCCCTCTGAAGCAGCTGCGCTCTGCTCTGCTCCAACACAAGCGGAGCGCGGCAACAAACTCCGTTCAAGTGTCCAAACACACACACACACACACACACGGAGAGAGAGAGAGAGAGTGGACACACAGACATCTGTATGTCTCTCTATCTGTCTCTCTCTCCTCCTCCTCCTCTCAGCTGATCGTCTGTGCGTCCGACCGCGCGCAGGACGCGACTGGAAACCAAATGGAGAGAAGCTCGATCCGCTCCCTGTCTCTCTCTCTCTCTCTCTCTCTGTCTGTCTCTCTCTCTCACACACACACACGCACACACAGCATGTGAACATGTAGCAGCAGCTGCAGTGTGGTGTATTAGCTTAATAAAGCTGCAGAGGTTCCGTAAAGCTCCATCATGTTGGTGTTTCGTGCATCTTGCACTTTTATAACTTATTAAAATGTAAATTATACAAATAAAAAAATTAAGGGTCTAATTCTGTATTTATCATCAGTTATAAACCATTAGTTTTTGTTTTTTACTTTGAGCCATAATGAAACAAGACTCTATAACCATCAAATGAAACAACGGCTGCCAGCCCCGCTAGCTGTCCCGGATGCTAGCGAGTGCTAACGGCGGATGCTATTCGCCACCGCTACCACCCGCTAGCTCGACGCTAACTTCCGCTAACGGTGGTAGCTAGCATCCATCGCTAGCACCGTTTCCCAGCTCACCACGCCGGCCCTCCTGCTCGTCACAGCACAGCCTTCCAGGCTTTTTTTCCTTTTTAACAAACGAACCTCCAGACTCTCCCTTTAAACTCAGACGTGTTAAAGTCTTTTCTCTGTTTTGGTCACTTTTCTCCACCTAGAGGTTCAGAAGACATGTTTTACAACACTTTACACCGCGGTGGGTCACATGAACCACAGATGACCGGTGTGTTTGTGTGTAGTGCTGCTGAGGTGTCCTGCAGTTACAGGGTTGGTTTCTCCCTGGAACAAGTCATTTAACCATCACAGTTACTCTGGAGTTCCTCTGTAAGACTTTCCTATAGGAAACAGAATAAACCTCAGACTAAAACATCAGAGTGGATTAACAACAATGAGTTCTTGTTGATATGTTGAACTCTGTATCTGTGTGTATTGATGAACCAGCCCTGTTTGCCTCTGTCTCTCTCTCTGTCCCTCTGTCTGATTGGTGAACAACAAGCTCTTTTCTACATAACAGGAAGCTGCTCTCCCTGTTTCCTGCTCGGCCCAAACTTCACATCCTCAGCAGCTTTATGGACATTTAACCCCCCATCACTGATTTCACTGTGACTGACTCGGTGACGGAGCGAAGTGAGGCTCCTGGTCGTCGCTCAGCTGCTGAGGGTTTATTACTCTGAGCAAATGATCTGTGTGTGACAGCAGGGAACAGCAGCGGGACAGACAGACTGGGAGTCCAGTCCAGTCCAGTCCAGTCCAGTGTGTTTTGACACCACACCCAACACATAGCAACACACCAAGTCTATTTTCTATTTGTCGTTCCATCGCTATTTGTGTCTCTGTGACCTCACACCTAAAAAATGTCCGTGTTCAGACCATAAAACATGTGATGGGATAAAAAATCCTCCTGTTTCAGTGAATTACAATCTGTTGTTAGGAGCTAATCCAGGTCAAACAGCTGGCTGATGAGCAGCCTCTGGGTTTACGTCTTTATATTCTGCCGCTTCACACTTGAAGGTCAAAAATCAATCCACAGCTACACGAGGAAAATCTCAGACACTCAGTCCAAAATCCATGTGGTATTAGATTTCACACGTTTCAGCTGTGACTGACACTTTCATGAAAGGTTCAACAGCACGAGACAAAAACCTGGATGAGGCTTTAAAAGCAGAGACTTTCTGCAGACACAGAGTCGTCGCCAGCTTGATGTGTCTGCATCTGTCTTTGTCAACTGCAGAAGATTGATCCTGAAACAATAAAGCCAGGGACCAGTCCGGGGACACAATAAAGCGAGGGACCAGTCCGGGGACACAACAAAGCGAGGGACTGGTCCGGGACACAACAAAGCCAGGGACCAGTCCGGGGACACAATAAAGCGAGGGACTGGTCCGGGGACACAATAAAGCCAGGGACCAGTCCGGGGACACAATAAAGCGAGGGACCAGTCCGGGGACACAGTAAAGCAAGGGACCAGTCTGGGGACACAATAAAGTGTGTGTTCTCTGTAGCTGCAGCGATTTGAACCTTCAGGGCCACCGTAGATTTATACTAAACTAAATTACGGATTAAGAATTAACATGAACATGTGTTTGAGCGTTAACCCCTTACTGATGACCTGACCTTTACACCTATGGAGCCCTCCTGTAGATGGAGACGAACAGGCTGTGAACAGTGACAGTCTTTTTGGTCACAGATTGTAAAAACAAATGTTGAGTGTGTGTCAGTGTCAGTGTGTGTGTGTGTCTGTGTGTGTGTGTCAGTGTGTGTGTGTGAGGAAAGAGTGTGTCTCCTCCTCTCTCCTGCTCTGAGGTGAAACAATAAGACTGGGGCTTAAAAAAGGAACTCCATCTTGATCTACTCCTTCCTGTCACTGTTTTCAAGTCTTTCAGTAAAACTGGAGCACGAAGGGCGTCGGCTCCGAAACTTAAAGGAGAATCCCACTTTATTTTCCAACACAGTGTCCTGCTGCCGTGTGAACAGCTCACTGCTGCTTTATAAGGTTCATGTGAGTCTTTAATGGTTTATAAAAGCAGAGCTGAGGGTCATGAACTCTTTGAGATTTCCTTGTTTATTCACTCAGCTGATTGGTTCCAAATAAATGTTGATGTTTGTGACTCGTTGGCCTGAGAACAGCTGTAAACCCGTCAGTATGATGAGTCTCACTGGTGATTTGAACCTTTTATCGACAGAAAATATTCAGACGAGTTTCTTAAAAGCTGAAGAAGCCATTGAACACATGATTTCCTTGAGCTCTCCGTCCTGTTCCCACTTTCACAGCGTCCGCTCACATCTACACAAACACAGACGGAGGTCAGATGCCCCTCAGCGTTTCCCTGGACAGTGTGTGTTGTCCACCTGTTGTTGTCTTTGGCGACTCTGAGTCCTGTAAACTGTCTAAGTTTCTGAACCAATAGGACGCGGCAGGAACAAACTGTGGTGACATGACGTCGGTCTAATTTTAGTTTCCCCTTCACGTGGTGGTGTCGGCGGTGACGAGGAGGAAAACACAGCTGGACGCTTGTTTTTGTTCTTCTGTGAGAACTTTGTGACGACGGCTTCACAATGGGAATCGTTTGTACCGAGGAGAGCCGGAGTGACGAGGAGGAGGAGGAGGAGGAGGAGGAGGAGGAGGAGGAGGAGGAGGAGGAGGTCTCTGTCCTGACAGTGTTAGTCAGATATTTGTCTTGATCCTGTTTCACTCCTACACATGAAGACATCATTGTTTGGCCTCCCACTGGCTTCCTCTCCACTTGAGGATTGACTTTTTTACAGCTTTACATGGACGACAGCGCCACCATGTTTATGTGACCCTCTAAGCCTTCAGGCCCCCGTCAGAGTGACCAGCTCATCAAACCAGCTTCTTCCTCTAGATGAGGAGACCAAGCCTTTTGTGGTGGCGGCACCACCCAACACAACAAACTGTCTACGTATAAAAAGATGCTGAAAACGTCGCAGCTCTTCTCCTCAGGTTGAATCTGAGCGTTTCTATCATGTGGAACTGGATCATCAAACATCATGTGTTTGATGTCTGGACTGTTTTAACTCTGTTTTCACTGCAGCGTCTGAGCGTGTGTTATGATGGAAGGGCTTTAGATTCTGTGTTATTTCCCGTGTGATGCACATTAAAGGAGATTTATTCACTTTGACTTAGAGCAGATTTATCTCTGTTGAGTTAAGCGACGCCTCCATCAGCTTCTTGTCGCTGAAGCACTAAGTCTAATGACCATATGAATGTGAGCAGTGATCACACACCTCCATAAACCACAGCAGATGAACCTGAACATGACCTGATCCATAACCAGATCATGTCACAAAGTTCAACTCAACACTGTCACATTTTTCAACCTCATCAGGTCACTAAGAATAAATGTCTGATGTCCTCTGATGATTTTATCTGATGTTTGATCATTTTCTCAGGATGATATGTGATAAATCTGGAAATAAACCTATAATTTACTGAAACATGTTTGACTTTGACCAAAGGCCTGAAGTTTCATTAATAATGAAGAGAGAGCAGGTGGGACAGAGTCTGTCCTCTTAGAGGCCACATTAATCTTCTACTGGACGACACATTGAGATGCAAGAAGCTGTTTAACGATCAATATCATCGTCCACGTGACGCTGCTGCAGCGGCAAACAAACAAACATGGCCGCCTCCATTTACAACATCTACAACCATCAAATCCAGCTCACTGACCTGAGCACAGAAAAAACTCGCTATTCAGCTGCTGGTGCCAGCTCACATGGAGTGTAAGGCTTTTATTTTGAAGGGCTGTTGTGTGCACTGTCCTCAGTCGGTTTATAAAACGGCTCTGAAACTGTTTAACATCCTGGTGCTGAAGGGAAGAAGATGAGAGATCGGACCAGTCTGTGCAGAACCATGTCCAGGGAGGGAAAGAGTGAAACTGCTGGAGAAGCTCTGAAGCTCAGAAACAAAGGTGCAACAGGAACAGGTGACATTTCTGAACATGAGTGTGTTTCCTGCAGCAGAGAAGAGGAGGAGGAGCCAGAGAGGGCAGAACCACAGGCCGGGTCAGGAGCAGAAAGGTCAGGGAGGGGGTGGGGGGGTTAGATGTAACAGGTTGGATGGTAAAAATAAATGAAGCTCTATCAAACATCACCACTGTGGAACGAGCACATGGTGGACGACAATGTAATCACATTACATATACATTACATTACAGTGTAGAGAGTCCCACAGGCTCTTGTTGTGACAGACTGTCTGTAATTCAGGCCTCACACTGACACATGACTCATATCAATCAGACTCCATAAATCTACATGATATATATCATATATACACATGTTATCACTGTGAGGTTCAATTCAGACCAACTGAGGTGAAGCTTCAGTGGCTATGAAGGTTCCTCATGAACCAGGACATGAAGCCAGAGTGGTAGCTGTGTTTACTGCAGGATCACAGGAGGCAGAGTGAGAGTGGACTGACAATGAGTCCTTCTCTCTCTCTCCTCCTTCTCTCTCTCTCTCTCTCTCTCCTCTCTCTCTCTCTCTCTCTCTCTCTCACTCCAGCAGAATTTATGAGGCCATTAGGAGCGAGCGAGCAAGAAGCGTGAACAGAGCCCAGCTGATATCTGTGTCCAGCACCAGACGACACAGACGCTGCAGGAGACACAGAGTCCACAGCTCAACACCACACACACACACACACACACACACATTTAACAGGTGTGATGTATTTAACCTGTTTGAGGAGCCTCGGCATCTGGAGCAGATCGGCTTGACACTGAATCACCGACGCTGATCTGACGAGAGGAAACTGGGACCAGGTGAAAAGTCTAAACACACCAACACACAGATATAACATGTATGATTCAGGTGTGTGTAGGTTAAACCTCAGGACTGTTTGTAACCCCGGCAACAGCTCACCTGAACTCTCTGATCAGGATGTTTAAGTTCTGACATGAATCAGTTCTGATCATCAACCACCTCCTTCAGTAACAGCTACGCGCCAGGTCACATGGATGAAACAGAAAATGGTAGAAAGTCCATAAAACCCTCTGATGTCAACATTCCTCCATCACAACTGAAGAACATCCTCATCCTCATCCTCATCCCCATCCCCATCCTCATCCTCATCCTCATCCTCATCAGGCTGTCGATGTGTGAAACATGAGATGATGCACTGCTCCAATTACAACCAAAGGTGGTCGACAGGGAGCAAAGGTGTTATTTACCACATAAATCCAGCCGCCTCCTGCTGTGACCTGAACAGCAGCCACACAAACGGCGTCATTAGAGGCTCCGCGGGGCCCCGGGCCCCCAGGCCCCCAGCTCTCTGCTCCATCTGCTGCTGCTCTGTTCTACATGTTGTTGCTGTTTGACACGACACAGCGGGAGCAGCGTTATGACCCGGCGGCAGCGTCAACTCTCATTACACACACACACCAAGTCATTACAGCTCACAATGGGGTGATGCTGACGGAGGGACCTCAGTGTGGAGGTGGCCGTGCACCATGACGCTGCTGCTGCTGCTGCTGCTGCTGCTGCTCACTGATGGACCGTTACCAGAGCAGAGTAATAACCTGTTTTAACTGTCTGACTGCTGAGGCTCCGGTCAGGTCACGGTGTGTTTGTGCTGCTTTGGAAGCAGGGAACTCACATTTCACCAAACGACCAACAACTCAACTTCAGCTCCATCAGTTAAATCTTGTTGCTTTCAACACCTAACGCTTCACTGGGTCCATCCTCACATCCAACATGACAACGACAGCCTGCTGAGGTTCACTCAGCTCACGTCCTCTGCACGGGGACAAAGTCCAAATGAAACAATCAAGATCAGCAAGGAGACTGTGGTTCTCACACACACACACACACACACACACACACAGAGTCTCTACCATGAAGACTAAGGCTAAAACTAGCAGTGAAAATAATGTAGTAAAGTGAAATACAAATAAAAACGACTGTTTGTCTTCAGGCCTCCTTCGACTCCTCAGGTATATTCACTCTAAGCCTGACTTATTGTTGTGCTGCGTCTCTGCTGTGTAAAGGTGTAAATATGTGGTGTGTTGTTGTTGTGTGTCTGCAGCAACACACTCTGAGGCTCCTGACAGAAACATAAAGTGAGTAAAACAAGAGGAGGAAGCTCGTAGCTTCTCTCCTCCTCTTCGTTTATTACTGGATGAATTGGTTGGTGTCATGTGACTTTGTGTGCCTCGGACCACAGGTGAAGCTGAGATCAGCTCTGAGGACCGAGCGGCCGTCTGTCTCCGCCGCTTCAGGACAGAAGGTGAGGCTCATTTTAGACGCACGTGCAGCTGCTGCTTACGTGTGTCAGAAGTGAAAAGTAATCAACTCTAACGAATGTTGGATTTTCACACTCGTGTCTCTCGGTCTGAGCCTCTCACTGTTTTACGAGCTGATGGAGAAACTCATCTCAAACTCACTTCACCGCTGACGCTGCACTTTCTCCTGCTCTGTCTGTTTTACATCAGGAGGAGTTCATGTTAAAATCTAAATCTCAGGTTTTAAAATGTCCCACAGTCCAACCTGAGGGACGTTTGTTCTGCTGCGCTCCAACACACGTGTCCTGACTTCATCTGGATCCAAGGAAGGAAGGAAGGAACCCAGGAGTTATGACTTTAATAAATGAGGATTGATGACACAAAGCTTTTATTTTGGAAACCTTATTATTTTTTAAGCTTGTGCACAAAAACGAAGACATCTGTTGAAATCTGTTTTCATGTGCTGTATTTCACATTTTGAACCCCCCCCCCCCAGAACACGGTTATTTCTCATGTGCAGGTTCACCTTGGAGCTGCTGTCTGCTGGATCGTGTCCTCACAGCTGGACGAAAGGTCATCTTTTATAAACTTACTAGTTTGTTGACTCTGAGCTTGACTTTACACATCAACTCTTAACGAGACATTTTCTACCCTCCACTTGTTTTTATGTTAATGCCTGTAATTTGAAAGAAGAATCTTAACCTTGAAACCCTGTCTCTCTGGTTTTGTTCAGTCTGTGCAGCTGCAGGCTGAAGTCGCTCTGATCTCAGTCACGTCGCTGGATTTCCAGCTTCTCTTCTCCTGCGTTTGATTATTTATGAGTTTGATTCCAGCTCCCAGTCTGTGGGTCCAGGTCCCGGTCGGCTCGTTGAAACTCTGCATCATAAACCGCAGCAGAGGCGTAAACCTCTAACAGACGAGCTGTGGACCATCTGAGCCCCGAGTGTGAGTGAGACGGGCAGTAAACTGACCCAGGACCTGTGTGACGAGTCAGCACCGACAGAGCAAAGACAGTCTGGTACATGAGCCTCAGGAAACACTGAAGAGGTCTTTGTACGTTTGTTCAGAACATAAACATAAAGTGTTGTTTGGAGTGTTGTTAGGGACATAAACACCGAGGTACCGACATATTCAACAGACAGAAGGCAGAGCTTCTCAAACTGCACATCAACAAAACATCAGACCATCTCTGCAACTCTAGTAAAGACTCAACACTTCCTCCGAGCTCAAGGAAACTTCACAGACTCTGCATCGTCCGAACAGCCCAACAACACTTCAGTTCAAACTCAGCCCCATGTGGCGTCAGCTCAGTCTCACAGTGGACTCTCAGATCATCCATGAAACCATTCAACATTTTCTACAGTGTATAAATGTAAAGACTTTTCCTTTGGACATGTTGAAGTAGCAGGTAGTTTCTCATGTCTGTGGTTGTGTGGTTGTCTGGAGCGGCTCCTCATTAACAACACATGAACTTTACTCACAGGAAGTGCAGTGTATCTGCAGGCTGCAGGTCTGTGGAGGGTCCCACCAGCTCTGTGGTTCTCAGCTCAGCTCACAGTCCTGGTGTCTCCTTCTGTCCCAGTGTCACTGAATCAGCAGGAGGTCAAACTGATCCTGGACCTGCCATTAAAGACCACGTCATAGAGACAGCATTAATTACCTGTTCAGGTGTAGATGACATGAAACCAGGTGTTAAAGTCACAATCTGCCTCGTGTCCATCAGCTGTAACTGTAACTGTTCAACACGTGTGTTCAAAGGTAAAGTGAACGACACTAACAGCAGGCTCCGGGTTCAGACCTGGACTCCTTTTCAGCTCAATGAATCTGTCACAGACTAACAGACGTCGTTTCTCAGAGCGGCTGAGAGGAGGCGACCTGTCGATGGGACACGCCCCCCTGCACCTCGCCACTGATTAAAGCCTTTAATGTGGCGAGTCAGCAGCTTGAATTATAATGAGCACCTGCATCTTTCTGCAGCTGGTGTGAAATAACACACAAGAATCACAATCTGTCCTTTTCCTTCTCTTAGTCATGATCATTATTATCATTATTATTATTATTATTATTATTATTATTATTATTATTATTATTGGGTCTTTTTTAATGTTACGAAGCTTTATGCTGCTGAACCTGTGATTTTGTGTATTTTACCTTCTCTTGGTGCGACTCCTGATGTTGTTCATGAGTTTTTACTTCTCTATGTTTTTTTAACATCTGTTGATTTAAACAACTTCCTGCAGAACCAGTGCATCTCTAAACTCATCTGAACACATCCTCTGGAGACTATGAACATGACAGACATGGATCATTTCAGTCTGATGAAGTGAAGCGGCTCATTAACACTAACACACAGTGGAGTGAGTGTGTTCAGTGTTTCCCACTGAGCCTCCTGGATGTGGAGGCTGCAGGAACAAAGAGTGGAAACAACAGAGTTTAAGGTCACACAGGGGTCAACAACCCACCGGACCAGGAAGAGGAGCTGCTCCTCCTCCTCCTGCTCCTCCTGTTCCTCCTCCTCCAGAGGGACAACACAACACATGTAGGAGAGGAAACCAGGAAGCTCAGGTCATTAACGGGCTGAAGAGGAGACAACAGTTAATACAGTGATGGAGTCTGTTCAGGTTCAGACGGTGATGAGAGCAACAGTTCAGTTACTGCTTCATCTTCTGATGTTACACAGTTAATCTCCACATCACACAGTGGCTTTAACTGATTCAGGAGCAGTGAGGCCATGTCTTTATTATCTGAGGAGTCGGGACTGAACCACCAACATGTGAACTCTGGTTTCCACTGAGAGGAGGAGGCTGTAGTGAAACATCCACCTGCTCTTCTGTACATGAAGCCAATGTTCTTCTATTACAATAACACACAGTATTGTTTCTTTTTGCTTTACATCTGTTTTTTTGTTTTTTTTTTATCAGCGACGTTTCTGAAAATTTCCACACGGTGGAACAAATAAAGAACATGTGATTTTATCTTGTGTTACTCTGTGGAGCTGCTGATGTTTGAGACTCACCACTGACGAGGATCAGAAGGTCAGATCTGATGGGAGGACGTTCTCCTGAAGGCCGGCCTGTGTCAGAGGAGAGAGGGAGGAGGAGGAGGAGGAGGAGGAGGAGAGGTGAAGTGTCCACACAGACACCAACAGTGAACGCAGTCAGTCATTTCTGTAGCATCATCTCATGTCATGTCTGACACACAGGAACAAATACAGTGAAGGTGTTTGACGGATCAGAATGACTTTAAACCGACTTTAATCATCAGTTAACGGTTCAAATCAACACCACAGACTTCCTCTTGTTCCAGTTCCCTATTTGCATCGAAGCAGTTTCTCTCTCTACAGTGATAATAAACTGGCCACAGTGGGTGTGAGGCTGCTGCAGGGACACGTCAGGACGTCACTGATTAACACCTGTCAGACAAAAACACTACAGACTGAGTGGAGGAAATAACCAGCAGCTTCATCAACACTTCCCTCCAACAGCTACAGATCAAACTCTGCAGTTCACAGGCAGAAGTTTTGTCCACATGAAGGTGAACAGCGCCACCTGGTGGATACTTTAACACAACACCTCAGTGATCCTCCAGGTCTGGTCACGCAGGTCCTTCAGCTGAAGCTGAAGATGAAGATGAAGATGAAGCTTAACAAAACTAGACGTTCCACAAAGATGAAAAATGAAACGTGAGAAGAAAGTCTCTTCAATTCTTAATATTTATTAACCACTAAAACTCCACAGAGCAGGAGCAGGAGCAGGAACAGGAGCAGGAGCAGGAGCAGGAGCAGGAACAGGAGCAGGAACAGGAGCAGGAGCAGGAGCAGGAGGAGCAGGAGCAGGAGCAGGAGCAGGAGCAGGAGCAGGAGCAGGAGCTGGACCAGATCTGCTGTGTCCTCTAATGTGATTATTGATTCTGTTCAATCTGCAGCATTTTACAATCATGTTTGTTACTGAACCTTCCTCACAAACAGAAGCAGATGTGACGCCCTTATATGGCAGGTTTAATTGTGTAGCTGATGCTAATGATCAAGACAGATGTGCACGTCATCGTGAAGCTGCAGGAGCTCATCAGGTTTACATCAGGTCTACATCAGGTGTGTGAGGTTCCTGCATGAGGCTCAATCTTCTGTTGTTTCTACAAGTTCCTGCAAGTTCCTACAACAAGTTCTCAGTGTGAGCCAGCTCCAGGGGGTCAGGTGGAGCTCCTGCAGCCCCAGGGGGTCAGGTGGAACTCCTGCAGCTCCACGGGACGTCAGGTGGAGCTCCTGCAGCTCCGGGGGGTCAGGTGGAGCTCCCGCAGCTCCATGGGACGTCAGGTGGAGTTCCTGTAGAAGGACAACATGTCGTCCAGACTCTGAGCCGGGCCCTGAGGAGGCTGCTGGGCCTGGTTCTGGTCTGTGGACTCTGGCGGCTGCTGTGGCTGAGACTGGCTCTGCGGCTGATACTGGAGTGGATACTGGGGAGGATATTGGGGTGGGTACTGGGGGGGATACATGGGCGGGTACTGGGGGAAATATTGAGGGGGGAAGTGAGGGGGCAGGTAAGGTGGACCGGCAAACTGAGGAGGGTGTGGAGGAGGATAAGGAGGATAAAATGGAGGAGGAGGATGCTGAGGGTTAAAAGGTGGAGCAGACACAGCAGCTGAAACAGTGGGGAGGTCAGAGGGTGGAGCTTCTGATGCCTGAACCTCCACCTGAGGGGGAGCAGGAGGACCTTGTTGAGGTTGCGGTGGTGGAGGAGCAGCAGCTTCAGGCTGAAGCTGAGGCTCCTCTTTGTCCTCAGACCCTGGTGTGGAGGACTTTGTCCAGCTGAAGGACATCTTGGGTTTACTGTCTAGAGTTTTCTCCTTCACAGGTCTCTGTCTTTTCTCCTCAGTAAAATACGCAGAGGGAGGAGCAAACTCCGAATCACGTTCGTCCCGGCGCCGACTTTTCCACTCGCTGAACATGAACTCTGAGAGAAGAAGAAACAAACAGTGTTGTTAGAGGAGCTCATTTTCAGATCAGCGTCAGTGAGAGTCCTTCATCTTCAAACACAACCTCCTGTTCACTCTGCATCCTTTCATCATAACATCTGAGGGACATAAGAGCAGGACACTGGTTACCCTGGTTACACTGGTTACCCTGGTAACCCTGGTTATAGTCATGATGTAACTGATCCTGACTTGTACCTTTGCCTCTGTCCCACTCTCTGACGTGAGGAACTCCTGGTTTAGTGTCTCTTCTCTCTTGGATCTCCACCTCCACCTTCTTCACTGTGCTGACCTCTGGGGGGTCATTTGGTGGAGGTGGGGGTCCGATGAGGTCGCCATCCTCTTCCTCTCCTGGGAGAAACAAGTCACATTGATCATTGAGATACAGTTTACGAGCTGACTCTCTGCAGTGTTACACCAGACAGAGTGAACTCTGACCTTCTTTCTCTTCATCGCTCTTGGCTTCTTCACCGTCTTCCGGCTTGTTCTTCATCTTCCTCTGCCTCACCTTGGCCAGGCGGGCCTGCAGGATGGCCTGCCTCTTCTCCTTCAGTCGCTCTCGTTTACTGCGCTGCTCTGTCGTCTGAAGAACAACGCAGACACAAGAGAGAAACAAAGAAATGGTTCTTATTTTTACTTTCACACACTTCAAATAAACATTTCTCTGGGTTTATAGCTGAGTCTCAGTTCAGAGCCTGAATCCTCCTGACGCTGCATCTGACGCCTGAATGCATCACAGCAGTGTGACCAAAGCCGTCACATTTACAAGGCTCCTTCAGATGCTGTCCAACATATCCCAGAATGCATTTGGATCTGCTGACTTTATTCTGTGTGCAGTGGTGGAGAAAAACACAAACTACAGGAATTTCAGTGACATTTTCTATCTCTGTGTTTTCTCTTCATGTTTCAACTCAAGCCGTTTGTAAATGTGATGGGTTAGTCTGCGGAGAGTAATGAGTTGAATGAGCTGCTGTTGAGGTTGCTAGGCAACAGGAGTCACGCACTGGTTCGGCCCAGAAACACAACAGGAACTACTCCTCCTCCTCCATCTGTTCCAGTCCACACGGAGGACGCGGTCTTAGTAGACCATGTGGACCACGTCGTCCACAGGAGGCAGCTCACCTGGTCTCTGAGCATGTCCAGAGTCTCTCTCTGTTTTTGACGCTGGTCTTGATCCTGAGCGAACGCAAAGTAGCCGACGCCAAGCTCTCGAGCCTCTGAGACAAACAGACACACAAAATGTTTTTTTTTTTTTTTTTGGATGTTTTACTTTCACTAATGTCCCATGTGTGCAGGACAGATCAGGAAATGCTTTGATAATAACCTTGTCCTCTGATGTCCTCATAATGGACTGGTCCTACGGGCCTTTTCATTGCCTCCTCCTCCTCCCTCTCCCACTCCTGCCTCTGCAGCTCTCGGCGCATGTCCTCCGACAGTAAGGTCTTATCAGATGAGATGTTTCTGCACAGAATAATCATACATATAGATCGCTGCAGTTTCCTGCACGCCTCCAAAATACAGTCTCAAAAATGAAGAAAAACAAAGCCTGCATCTTGAAAGTGGACGACTGTATTTACCCTTTTCCTCTGAGGTCTTGGTCCAGTTTTTTAAAGTCTGGCAGATCTTTCTTCATGCATCTTCGAGATCGACCCAAAGCGTCCACGTAGTCCACCCTGCAGAGAAACAAACAAACAAAGCGTTTACACAGAGGTATTTAACCATTCACTACTTCATCCAGACTTTTACTTGCATTAAAAACATCCATGTTCATATAATTCATATGCACAGTTATCATCATGAGGAGGGTTTGTGGGGTTAGAGGAGGTCATGGGACATCAATGTAAAGCAAAACCCATGATAATGATCTGATCAGACTTTACCATTCTTCATCTGGGTTCTGGGGAGCAGGTATGGGGATCAAACTGTCTCCCTCCTCCTCCCCCTCCTCCTCCTCTCTGTCCCTCTGTGCATGAGTTTCTCTCTTCTTATTAATAATCTTCTGTGTGAAATCGACCAGGAACAGACCCTCCGTCTCTTCATCTGACACAAGACACAGGCAACAGAAAACACAAAGTTAATACATTTTGTTGAGCAACAGAACATCAGAGTGAAGTTTATACTTTACATCCACCTGGAAAGTCTCCCTTCGTCATCTGCTCGTAGAGTTTGGCCTTCTCCTCCAGCTTACGCCTGTGGTGAAAGCAGGACACAGGAGACAGATGTGTAGATCAGCTGTGTGTTATGGCTGTAAACTCTCTGTGCAGCTGTGGCTCAGAGTTTAGGTTGGTTTGCACAAAGTTTGCTGCTTCAGTGTATATAGTAAAAATATAAAAATAAATCTTTAAGTGCCTAAAACAAAAGCAGTCTATAGATCATTAACAGGACAGGTCTACAATCAGGTCATCTATGGCAAAGATGATGCTCAAAGAAAAACAACAGGTCCTCAGTGTGTATCCCTCAGTTTGTTTTACAGCGCAGTTAATTAGTGCAAAATAATAATCGATTAACCGATTAATAACCGATTATTTGCTGTTCATCTCATAATGTGTCTGTGTGTGTGTGTGTGTTGAACTCACCTTGATGTGTCCAGGCTGCTCCTCTCCTCGGCCAGCTGCTCGGCATCTTTCTCGGCTCTTGCTGAAACTCCAGCGTTTTGTTTGCTCCAGATATTCGGTTTCTACTCAGGGTCACAGACACAGGAACAAAACACTGCTCAGTGATTTTAACTGTGACACACACACACACACACACACACACACACACACAGTACCTTTACTTTGGGTTTGGACTTGAATCCAGCTCCGGCGCTGTCTTGCTCGAGTTTCTCCTTTTTGAACTGTTCCTGCTTCCTGTACAGTTCAGCTTTAAGGTCCACTAACTGCAACAAACCAAACAGTAGCAGAACACGCTGTTTAAACTGCAGGGACAGTAGCAGAGCACAGTGTTTAAACTGCAGGGACAGTAGCAGAACACACTGCAGCTGTAGCTGACACCACTGAAGCCCAGCTCTGTGTGTTTGCTAGCAGTTTAGCCTGACAGCAGGTTAGCTAACATTAGCCGTTATTTTCCTGTGGTTAAAAACCAGGCAGCGACACGCGGTTTGACAAAGTGCTTGTAAATGTCAGACACTCACCGATGAAGCCGTCACCTCGAACGGTCTCTTCTTTTTATCCATGTTTGTTAACTATTTTACGACGCGCTAACGCTGCAGATTATCGCTGTGCTCACATTCTTCTTCGTGGGTTTCTGTCGCCGGTGGATGATAAAGTTCAGCGGCGCCATCTAGTGGCGACGCTGCGGCCCCGCTCTTCACCTTCAGCAGCTCGACAGCAGACGTGTAGCTTGTGTGTCTCACAGTATGTAGCATCAATATCTCAGTGGAAATTCTAACTGTAGACCAGATATTAATGAGTTACTCATACAAATATAGATTTAATTATATAATTAAATATATTAATATAATATAATAATAATTTAACAGAACCTCATGGCTCTGAAAGTACCTGCTACCTATATAATAAAAAGCTTAGAACATGATGCAAAGACAGTAGGAAGGACATAAGTTTCATGACCATCTCACAGGTTCAAACATGGCCGACAGTGCAGCTTTTGGCTGTGACTGGTTGGTCTCTCACTTTTTTTTTTTCAAAATAAAGTAAAGTAAATTCCATGGACTAAGAGCTCTGCTTTAAACTCAGTGTACCTGAATACTACCTAGAAAGGTAGTGGAGTACAGTTACTTAGGCTGCTTTTCCAACTGGTCCGTTTGGACACACGGTCTCAGAAAAGTGAAGTAATCAGTTCAGGGACGAACAGACTCACATACAACCGCTGCAAAACCAGTATCAAGTGGATTTTGAATTATATGAGCTCTTTAAACACCATCAGCTGTAAGTGAGTGAGTGTGAGAGCCTGACAGGGTCCAGATCCTGTGATAGGAATGGGACAGGACCAGGACCGGGATAGTGCCGGAAACCAGAACCAGGACCAGGCCCACCAGAACCAGGATCAGGACCAGGACCACTGCCCCACTGCATGTACGATGTTTATCGTGTTATGTGGGGCTTTCTTTTTCCTCGGTGACCTCATAGCTGGCCACAGCCACTGTATGTAAACACCATTAGCAGTTAGCTCCATGTTCAACGCTACCGTCCATGAACTAATGGTCCAGTCTGTTAATGTGTTGACCATACATCACATGCACCACATCAGGCTCATTCATCAGTATCTCAGTGATTACAGGAGGAGTTATGAGTAGATAAGGTGATGGACAGGTCACGACAGAGAAATGTCCACCGTGTTATCTACTTCAACATTTGAACAGTCCGGCGCTGCCAAGATAAGACAGCACAAATACCTGCTACTATTGTACTTCACACATTTTTGAGTCTGTATGACCGAGGATGAAGGGTATATAAAGGTGTGAGGCCAGCAGCTCCCCAACAGTGCATCACAGAGTCAGCATCAGATCCCATCTTTAACCTTTTGACCCTGCAGTTTGCAGCTCCAACGTTTGGTGAGAGGCAGCTCGAGTCGAGGAGATTGTGGCTCCACCACCATGTTTTTAAAAAGAAACACCTACCTGCTGGTCTGTCTGTTGTGCTCTCTGAGCCTGTGGTGCAAGTCGGCCAGCGCAGGCTCCAGCTTCCTCAGCCCGGCGCAGAAACCTCAGGTGAGCTGCTCTCATTCAGTCATCACACACGAGTCAGACTGTGAACCACGGACAGCTGTGATCTCAGTCATCGTCACCTTCGGCCTGGTTCAGTATGTGGTTGGAAGTGTTTGTGGTTGATATTTGTGTGAATCTCTTGTCTGACGGTTTTACAAATAAACTCCTGACCATTGTTTGTTGTCAGCGTCAGGAGATAAATCACGTCTGTCTGATTTATTGATGAGCTTTCACACTGACGATCACTTTTTTTACCTGACAGTTTCATCTACTGCATCTGCTGCAGCCCTCACTCTTCAGATGTGTCACGTGGTGATGCTGTGACCTCCGGTGTATATCCAGGGGTTCGGTCCTTCCACCTGAGGGACGGAAAGACGACTCCTACGTCGTGACACATCTGAAGAAGACTGCAGCAGACGCAGTGGTCGAACCTGTCGGGTGAAAGGTAAACACACAGCTTATTGGCAGGAGAAAGTGACCCTCTGTGGAGTGAGAGGTGTTTCTGACGTTCATCATTTACCCTCTGGTTCCTCTACTTCAAAGCTGATGTGGTTAAAACACCAGACTGTTCTCTGGGTTTAACAGAACAGGGGCAAATCTCCCAGAGTGGGCCGTCAGGTCCTGGAGGAGCCGGCCCCGCCCACAGAGGACACCCACCTCACAGTGAGTGGACGGCGTCACGCTCATCAGCTCCACCACAGCACGCCGCCTGTAATCTGTCAACACCTGTAAGTTCACGGTCGTCCTCTCCTCCCAGCAGGTGAGTGCCCCCTTTGAAATTGCCGTCACCATGACAACAGAGGATCTCGAGGAGTACGGTGTGATGCTGCAGGAGTTCATCCAACGTCTGCTTGTGAACACAGAGGCAGCAGCAGCAGGTGTGTTCATGTTATATCCAGCACAGACAGATCATCAGATGTTGTCTTTAACGGTCAGCGTCTCCTTTTGTTTCAGAGACGCCATAACGACTTGGACGATCATGGACAAGATTCTCAAATCTGCATCTGCTGCCTTGTAAATTCGAGGCACGTGTCTCATTTCTTTCATAACTCATTGTATTCTACATCTTTAAATCTCTGAAATCATCACAGACATGTGAATTGGAAATGTTAACCCTACAATCAGCTCTTCTTTGTCTTCACTGCTTGTGATAATAAAGCATTCATTGATTAACTGATCGTCTCTGATTAATGAGAGAGTGTTGAACAACAAAAAGGGTTATGTGATGTGTTTCTGTGTGTAATTTGAAAGAAGCTTCCTGATCGCAAATGTTTTTGTAAGATCAAAAAACAACGGTAAGAACTTCCTGTTCAAATCTGAGAAACTAGGTCACAGAGAATGAAGCACACACACACACACACACACACACACACACACACACAGAGCTCTCCAATAAGCACAGATGTACAGCCACAGACATCATGTGCTCTGACCTACATCAGGGGAGGATATAAGGCTTTCACCTGAACCAGGCAGAGGAGAAATCTGTGTTTCTTAACACCATCCATTACCATTCATTTCATCTACACATCCTCTAACCACCAAACTATGTCACAGGGAAGCTGCTTAGTCGGTTTCAAAATAAAAAGCTCTCAAGCCAAATGTGTGTGATGAGCACAGCGGTACGGAGGCAGCAGGTTAATGGAGCGGCCTCTCAGCTCTGCTCAGAGCACCTCAGGTCTTCACTGCAGTATCATCACCCTCTTCCTCAAAACCACCTTGACAGGATACAGACGCAGAGATAAAGGCTTTTAATACGTCTGCACTATCACACGACAACACGACACCCAAACAAGGCAAACGTCCAGACAAACAAGACGAGAACTTAAAACAAGAACTTCATTTCTGAGGAAACACATGAACAGATCAACAATCATCAGGACACAGACATTTTTGTCTCTGTCTGTGTTTTCCAGTGAAAGTTCAAGATGTGAATCCTCCAGGATATTTAAAACAAGTCAGCTACTCCGTCCTCCATCATGTGTACAGGGAGGAGCGACGCACCTGAAGCAGGACGCTGCAGGGGGGAACTGTTGGTGTCGTCACTTCTTGGCCAGGTTTTAACCCCTCACCTCTGACGGTCATACACCGTAGAGCTGCCTGGTGTTGTTCCTGATGGTGCTGAGGACCGTGGACATGTCTTCCTGCTTCAGCAGGCTCAGCTCCTGCAGAGTGTGGATGCCCATTCCAGGATGAGAGAACCGGCAGACACCTTTTCTCACCTGTTCATAAAGAGCAAGACAAGCTTACTTTATTTTGATGTAAAACAGATGTTTATCACTTCTCATCAGGCTCAATTCAGGAGAACAGCTGTGTGATATAATGATCTGACACTGATCTGACGTCAGCGCAGCAGGAACGTTCAGCTCAGCTCAACACAGAGCGACTTCAGGTCTGGTCTGGTTTGTCTGGTTGGTTCAACGTACCTGCGCTGGCAGGAAGTAAGGAGCATCTGTCTCCAACACGATGCGGCTCAGAGGGATCTTACGAACGGCGTCTCGGGCCTCAGTGGCCCGGGAGTAGGTGATCAAGGCCGTGAAGCCCACGTACAGGTTGGGGAACTCCGTGAGGAAAGGCTCGATCACAGGATAACTGTTGGTGAAACAGTGTCTGGAAAAGTAATCAAGAGGGAAACTCACAGATTAGACGTGCAGCAGTTTCCACCTAGAGGATCAGTGAAAGTTCAAATCCTCAAGATTTGAAGGGTTTGGAGGGAAAATGCAAAATGATCCTGATGCCAAAAGTGCAGAAAAAGATCTGTACATCACATCATACATGTGCAGATCTACATGTGTTGTGCTGGGCAGCACAGGAGAGATGGACCTGAACAATGAGAATGATGAACACACTGGAACCAAATCAAGATATTTGTTTTAAATATCACAGGTGTAAAGGAAGACACACACACACACACACACACACACACACACCTGTGGATTTTGTAATCCCTGGGAACACACTTCTTCATGATTGTCAGTAGATCATCATCTGCGTCTCTACAGTGGATCAGCAGAGGTTTCCTCATGGCCACGGCCAAACGCAGCTGACGCTCAAACACCTCAACAACAGTCACTACGTTTATTATTATTATTGTTTGACATCATTTTTAATTGATAAACGAATGTTGTTTTGATCCAGACAAACCTACAGGACACGTGAGAGCTCACCTCTTTCTGTCTGCGGCTGCTGGTTGAGTTTTTGTGAGAGTAGTCCAGACCCATCTCACCAAAGGCCACAGCTTTAGGGTGTCTCATGGCCATCAGTATGTTGCCTTCATGGACACTCGAGTACTCTTTGGCAAAGTGGGGGTGGCATCCAAACGCCCCCCACACCATGTCGTCGGTGAGCAACCCCTCCCACAGGGCCTCCTTCTCCATGATGCCGGGGTTGCAGAAGTTTGTGATGCAGCCCTGGAACTGTGCAGGAAAGCTGCTCTGGTACTTCCTGCGGAAGCTGCTGAACGCCCCGCGGTAACCCAGCTTCCCATAGAGCATGTCCACGTGACAGTGAGCATCTATGAAGCCTGCCTGACTGTTCTGACTGCAGCTGCTGCTGGTCCACACGGGTTTCGTTCCCAGCGACAGCCTTCTCCTCGGCGTAGCACTATGACGGTCAGAGTGAGGAGGACGACGGATGTTGGTGCCAGAATCCGACCACCTGCGTGTGGTTGGCGAGCTCAGGTACGGGTTTGAGCCTCTTTTTGAGCACAGTGGAAGAGCGAAAGGATCTGATGGATATCTCGTAGTGTGGGAGGAGCGGACACTCTCAGTCTTCACTCTGGGTGCCTTCGAGGGGCCAGGTGTTGGTGTGTGGGGACATCGGGGTGAGACAAAAACTGTCCTGTGTGGTGGTGAGAAGGGAAACTCCAGGTCGTCAGCAGCAGCCCGTGCGCCTCCCTGAGAACTGGCTGACGGACTCTGGTGTTGTTGGCTGCTGGAGGAGTCTCTCCGAGGAGTCCTGAGGCAAGACCAAGACTGTGGAATAAACTCCAGAGCCGGGGGGAGGAGGAGGGACAGTCTTCAGCTTCAGGCTCTTTTCTGGATAAAACAAGCTGTCCTGAGAAGTTGTCTCTGGATCCTCCTGTGCAACAAACCCCTTGTGTGGATCCTCTGCTTTTAGCACAACACACTGAAAACAGAGGGGAAACATCACAAACACAACATGACAGTCTTCAGTGGCTTCATTCTATAATCACAACACTGTATTTCCTGGTTTCAGTACTTCACTGACACTGAGACATTCAAACCATTAACAAGAAGAACAACACTTTGATCACTGACGAGACAAACTGGTTTCTACAGAGAGGTTTTATAACCAAAGTGACAGCAGAAGAGGAACAGGCTCTCAGGTGTTGGTGACTTACCCTGCTGTAACCTTGAGCTTGTGTGTCCTCCAACACCTGAAGGGTGGAGGACCACTGGACCTCCTGGACCGTCCAGTGGTCGCTGGGCTTCTCAGGTTCGATGGAAGACTGGCTGATGTTCATGTCGGGTCTTTCACCTGATATTTTCCTGTGCTCTTCAGGCTTCACAGGTGACGGTGTAAGAGGCAAAGCCAGGCTGTTAGTGACTGCACTGGGAGTTTTACAAGAGCTGCTGCATCTCTCATCCGTGCTGCCAAGAGCAGCCATCACAGCCATCCTGTAGATCGCCCTGGATCCCTCCTCAGGTGTCCTCTCTCTCTTTTTCAAGATGAAGGAATGAGACGGAGGCGGTGACAGCTGCGGGCTCCCTGTGGATCCCAGATGCTCAGGTGAGTTGTCCAGAGGTTCTTCCTGACAGTTGTGGTGCAACAACACGGATCCATTAGTAATTTCATCAACAGATTTAACGACAGATTTGATGACAAGTCAGTCAGATTCACAGAACAGACTTACATCTGAAGTTATGAGCGTCTCAAACTTTTTCTTGGAGAGTTTTCTCAGCTTGACACTGGCTGCAGACGATGCTCGTTCACCAAGCACGTCAGCTTTTCTACTGGGAGTGTCCAGACTTAGAGCTCCCAGGCCTTCGGGTCCTGGGGAGTCAGCGAGGGGCAGAGTGCCTGGAGACTCGCTCAGTGACATGGTCCAGGGTGAGCGTGAGTTTGAGTCAGTATCAGTTCTCTGACAACGTACGGGTAAAGTGACCGTTTGGAGCCACTTGAAGGACAACCTCTCCCTGCTGCCGTCCATCTTTAAAGCCCTGAACAAAGACACTGAAGATGAAAAAGCTGCTTTCAGTAAATTAACTCCATAAACAGTATTTGTCGCAGACGGAGATCTAAACTGTAAAACAGTTCTTCCTGATGAGGTGCATCTTCTTCCAAAGGTTAGGAACTTCCCATGATTCTTAGCTCTAGGTTTGTAACCGAAGGTGAAGACTCTCATTGTACCCTTAATGTTATCTCAATCCAGATCACCACTATGGGATTTTATTTTATTTTAACCATATTCTGTGTGTGGTCCTTGTTCACCATCTGACCACTGGCTTTGCTGCAGTTTAGACCACTGATTTAGTTTGAAGCTTAGTGTCCAGAGACACGATCAACACTTTGAATGGTTCAACTTTTCAAAGTCAAACTATATAAACTCAGAGTTTACTTACACGGTTCGTATTCTGAAACCAGACTGTGTTTAGTTGACCTTTGGTGGTCCTTTGGTGGTCCACCTTCCCACACGACCTGAACAGACCGGTGACCTGAACTCTACCACACGGTCCATTAAATCAAGCTTTAATTTAATTTACTTTAAATGCTGCATTAAAAGTTAGTGATTCGGTGTTTGACCTGCCTTGGTTGAAAACACACACACACTCCTGAGGTTCTGCTAACGCCTGCGGCCTTTAGCTTCAGCTCCTGCACTTGACCTGTTCACTGCTAGCTGCTAGCATTAGCTATTAGCATCATTTCAACCCGCTCTCACAAAGTAAATGTTCTAGCGAGCTGCGACAAGACTCTCAGTGAGAACTTTTATTACAACTTTACACATATTTAATCACACAAATTGTTCGCGGAGTGAACCAGTTTAAAGAACTAATGCTTTTGTTGTGATGTTACCGTTCCCGGCTCGATGGCGCCGTAGATGACGGAGAACAACGGGAGCGGAGACGGTGTCACTTTATGGGACGGTAGACCGGTGTCTGCCCGGGAGACTCAGCGAGACACCGGGAGACTCAGCGGTAATGTTGCTGTTGATGGAGTTACTGATCAATAACAGGACAGGAAAACGTTTCTTTGTCCTGTTAAAGTTAGAGTGTAGATTATTAAGATTTACCGTTGGGTGGCGGCAAAAGACCGTTCAACGCAGACAAACAACCGGGATTTATTGAATCAGTCACCTGTTCTGGACACAGCGCCGCCCTCTGCCCCAGTGGCCACTCGTGGTATTGCAACGGAAAAATCCCCTGCAAACACACATTGGGATATGAAGTGTGTTTTTTGCTGTGGTCAGTTAGTGAAAATGTTGGTGAAAACTCATCAGAAAGAAGACTTTCTTTTTTTTTTTTCAAAATCATACGTCTCATCCATGCTCAGGTTCCATGTGAAGTTCTCCAGGAAGCCGCTGCTAGGATACAGACTAAAGATCCTGAGGCACTTTTAATGATATCAGGAGACTTCAGTCACGTTTCACTCCTGATGGACTCACTGGGGGGTGTGGTGGAGAGATGCACATGTGTGTGTGTATATATGTGTGTGTACTCCACTTCCATAACTGGAGGAAGTTAAGGAGAGACACTTTATTTATCTATTGATGTTCAAGAAGTGTGTAGCTGTATTTGATGTTAGATGTGGATGGTGGCCCACTGAATGCATTATTGTGAAATACTTTACTAAGTTCAGCAACTTTAAACTGACATTGTCACTGAAGTAGACACGTATATCTGTTCATTCGTCTGTTCATTCCACCTTTATTTTGACTTGGGAGCACAGTGAGGTCGAGACTCATGTACAATGTCACGGAGCAAAGGAGAAGTTAAAAGGTCCCAGACAGAAGAAACAGCAATGTTGAGCTTTGGAAATGCAAACTATGAATACACCACAAAAACATTAAGAATAAAAATAAACCTTATCAATAATTAAAATAATAAAATAAAGGTGAACGGATTGGCTAACACAGGAACATGTGGAAGTAAAGTACAAGTGGAATCAGACTTTAGGTAAACCCAGAGAGGTCTTGTAGGCACCAAAGCTGTATCCTCTACCTGTGAAGAAGGAACAGAAGAATAAACATGTTATTCTTCTGCTCATTAAATAGAACAGCTGGAGTTCAGAGGAAGGGAAGCAGACGTTGGAGATGTAGGGTATGGATCCCACTCTTCTCATCTCCATGAGCATGTGAGTCTCTCACAGAGCTGATACTTCATACTGTATAAGAGACATGTTGCTGGGGTCACAGTTTCGATCAGTACTCACATGTGGAGCTCTTCTTCTTCTCCATGACCCAGTAACAGAAGCCCCTCCTGGCCCGCTCGTTGAACATGTTCCTGTACTGGGCCATGTTTTGGGGGGAGGTCTTTGGTGTGTTGTGGTGGACGTCTGTAGAAGAACATGTACAGTGAGACAACAGACAAATAAAGACAAATGAAGACTGTTGAACTCTTACTAACGTGTGGGACTCACTGTGTTGTTGCACAGCAGAGGGGCTGGGGGCAGTGAGAGGAGGTAACTGGCTGCTGGTGGTTTGGTTTTCAACACCTTCATCTGACCCACAGCCTGGGGGGGGGGGGTAGTAAACATGATAACATAATAAGGAGCTTTACATGTGTGTATGTCTGTCTTCTCTTATTACTCATCGGTTTGGATGCACAAACCTCTATCCTTCAACAAAGCCGATGGAACTGATGCAAGATACCCCGGGACCTATGTGGGAAAAACTGTGCATAGTATCACAGGAATACAAAAGTGATCTGTGTTTTTGTTGTTATCGATCAGTCAGGACACACGTTAGTCTACAGCACACGACTCTGTCTCTTTAACCCGTCTCACCATTGTTTTCATTTTGCTCCAGTGATCTGTCTGGACATGTGGAAACATCACTGGGTGATTCCTCGGCCAAGATGTCATGCTGGTGAAGAAAGTGGAAGGATCATGAATATTAGTGTGTGTGTGTGTGTGTGTGTGTGTTCCCATCACATCACATAAGAAACAAATACTTTAAACATGTGTGAGACAAAGGACAGAAGACTTACTGCTCTCGCCTGAAACAACTCGAGTCCCAGGTCCTCCTCCTCTCTCTCAGCTCCATGTTCCTGGTATCACTGCATCCGGCTCCCCTCAGCTCACATTCACAAACATGGGTTGTGTTGCTTTGTTGCCTAGCAACGTGTTTGGCAACAGGACCCCTGCTGCGATAAAATGGAGCTGGTGATAATTTCAGATTCTGACACGTCACCTGTAATAGACACTCATATGTATCTGTGTGTGTGTGTGTGTGTGTGTGTGTTACAGGTGTTAATTATGGTAAATTATTCAGCCTTTGCACAGATTCATGTATTACAGGTGGTTTTGTGCCTATTTCTTACAAGTTGCATATAACGACTGAAAAATGTATTATATATATATATATATATACATATACGTATATATACAGTATATAATATTACACATAACATATATATGAAATGTAGCCGTTCAGTATCTTGTGTGATGTGAACTGTGTGTCCTTTGTGCTCCGTGTCCAGAGTGAGATCCTCATCATCACATGATCCAGTTTTATGGTTTCACAGAACTTAAATCAATGCTCTACACAGCACGTTTCATCCAGTATGAAATATAACTTTGATTTATTTTGTATTGAAATAAACTATGAAAGTCTTTGCTGTTTAGATGTGAACAAAAAGAAAAACCAGAACCTAAAACAAGGTCGGAGAGAAAAACAGGAAGAACAAAGCAGGACAGAACAGAAGCTAAAGCTCCTCAGTCACAGTGTTTCACAGAATAATCTTCAAACCGAAAAGACAACTTAATCACTTTGTTTTTCCTCAGGGGAAATCAGCTGGAAGAGTCCGCTTCAGAGGAGGTTCATTCTGAGAAAAAGTGTTTTCACCAAAACAAAATGCACCTCGAGTCCCTTCACAGAGATGTAAAGTGCTAAAGATAAAGATGTTCATCAGTTCAGCTTCTGCTGGACTTTACAGCAAAGACAACAAAACAAGATGCTTCTCAGTAAAGTGGCACCTTCAGTCATCTCCCATCAGAATATCAACAACATGCATTTACCTGAAAACTCCTGGCAGATGCATCTCTACATCTTTCTCTATAGATTGTTATATATGGGACAGAAATTCAACTTTAACACTGATCCCATGGTAAAAGAAACAGTGGAGTGAAGGTGAAGGTACAACACTGTGGTTTAGTGGATTGAAACATATTAATGTTAAATTCTTTACATTTCTCAAGTGACCTTCGAAGAATAAATGTCAAAACCTTAGATAAGACTTTAGAACACATACAATACTTCTCCATAGAAGATACCGAAACTCAACGCATTGAAAGGACGAGGCTACATACAGATTTACGTTGCAGCCACAGAGTGAGACTGTTAACTGTGAGAGGATCAGACAGAGTCTGGTTAATATGCAGCAAATGTATGAAGACGAATGACGTCTTTGCAACAGCTGTTGGCTCATCCGAGAGCTACCTCGGTGTGTTTCATCTCCTTTATCATCAGTTCTTGGTCTTTTTGACATCGTGCAGTACAGTGATGCTGTCTGGAAGTGATCAGTCATTGTCCATGTGGTATCCTGTCCTGTCACTCCTCCTGGCCCTGGATCCCCTCCAGCAGATGCTGCTCTACTCTCTGGTTGATGCGGCGCAGATCCTTCCGCGCGCTGGGCTGGTCCTCCAGCTCCTCGTGGAGACACCGGGCTATCTCCAGCCTCCTGTAGTCCTCTGGTCGCACCAGACGCCGAATAACCTGGAGAGCTCGATCCTTAAGGCTGAAAACTGTAGAAGCCAAACACATTGCTGCTTTAATGAAGTGAGTTTTAAAAAAAACTACTGTTTTAAGTTATTTGGTTAATCTTACCTGGTAAAGTGATATTAACAACTGTAGCATGTCCACCCTCTGCTGGCTGAGGAAGAAACAGCTCTCTGCTGTTCGCCTTCAGTGGGTCATCAGTCGCTGCATCCCTGAACATCCAGGGGTGACCTGAGAGGAGCAGGGAGCAATGAGACATTTAAACAACGGCCTCACTACAACAGGTTCACAACCAGTCAAGACCTGGACTACATGTTATCAGGTCACATGTGAACACACACACACACACACACATGGAATAACAGTGCTTCTGATGAAACCTAGAGTGATTTTATTTTACTTTATTATTAATATATATAGTTGTAGGATGGTCTACCACTGTGAAGACACACTTATACATGTTTACCATTCGTTTCTGTGCCACGTTATTAACTTATATCTTCATATTTGTGTGATACTATAATGTAGGGGGTGCAGGTCAGTGGGTCCCTTGATGTAAGGACATACATGTCAAACATCACATTCCCACACTAGTCACTGAACTAGAAAAGTTTCTTTACCGACGAACGTGGTCATCCTGCGGCCCGTGCCCGGCTGCACGTCCGGGTACGGCTGAAGCTCCCCCTGGTAGCCGATCCACAGCGGCCGAACCACCCGGGGAGTGCGGTTACAGAACACAGCATCGACCTGAATCTGGTCGTTGAGGGAGCGGACCAGAGGAAGAGACGGGTCCCCCTCCTGAGGCATCGGGAGCTGGTTCACCTCCGACCTGTGAGCGCGCAGCGACACTAGCCGTTTAGCGACCGTTAGCTAGCAGCGAGCTAACAGGACCTCCATACGTGAAGCCGGGGGTCGAGCCCGGAGGAAGGGAAGGGGGGGGGTCGTCGGGTTAGTAAGGTGTCACAGAGTCGGTCCACTCAGATTTTAAAACCAACGACTTTAAACTTCTCCGTGAATCCGCAGCGAGGACCTGGTCTCCTGTTGCAGCTTCTTCTCAACTCTGTTTACACTTTCTCTTCCGGTAAAACAGAGCGACGTCACACACTCCTGTGCTGTGATTGGCCGAGCTGCGCACGATAACTTAACGGTCTCGTGTAAGGTACGTTTCATACGTGACTGTTGGAAGTTAACACAACTTCTATCTTAAAGATGTGATTAGTCACTCAGCGTCATTAATGGATCATCGATCAACTGCTAAAGTTTGTGTTGCCAGGTTGGTGAGAATCCTCCTCCAGCATCATGAAGCTTCACACTCTTCATCAACGTCCCCCAAACCATCATGTCTGCACTTTTAAACCTCACGAGGTCTTTAACGCAGCCTCACGTTTTCACTTTTTTTTAAATAAGTCATCAATTCAGTCATTGATTAGGCCAGTAATAAAGCGGGACGTGTCTCTCTAACTGAGACAGGATAAGCCATCATCAATAAAGACAGACCGTGTCACCGTGTCTCGTTCACACTGATCACTGCTGAACATTTCAGATTCTGAAAATCGATCTGCTCCAGAAAAGACTATTGATCACAAACTCCAGTCTTTGTTTCCTTCGCCTGTGAAGAATGAGGCTGCACCGTCTCCACACAGCTGAATGAATGGAGGCTCCACCCAGCTGCCTCCATCCTCATATAAAACACGGGGACACAGCGGAACACCACCACCCTCCATCCTCTCCAGAGATTCTCCCCGACCTCAGCTGCACCTCAGCAGCTTCACTCATATCCGCACAGCTGCTGATAAAGGTGGGTAGAAATTCTGAAACTTCCCCTCAGACTAAAACGCATCAGTTTTAATGTAGACTACAGTCAGATCCATCACTGTTTGTGGCTGTGCTCCGTGTCCCCCCCCCCAGGCACCATGCCTCCCCTGAACTACAGCGGCTCCGTGGACGCGGAGGACGTCGCCAGAGACGAGAGTTTGGCCAAAGCGGAGATCGCGCTGCTCAGCGTCATCTTCGTCTGCGCCTCGATCTCCAACACCGCGGTGCTGCTCGTGCTGTGGCGGCAGCGCAAACACATGCCCAGGATGCGCGTGTTCGTGTTTCACCTGTGCCTCGCGGACCTGGTGGTCGCCTTCTTCCAGGTGTGTCCGCAGCTCATGTGGGAGATCACGGACAGATTCGCCGGGCCGGACGTGGTGTGCCGCCTGGTGAAGTACCTGCAGGTTCTGGGCATGTTTTCCTCCACCTACATGATCGTGGTGATGACGGTGGACCGGTACCAGGCTGTCTGCAACCCGATGGTCAAGTTCCAGCGCGCACGCTCCAGGCTGAACATCCCCGTGTGCGTGGCCTGGGGGATCTCCGTGCTGGGCAGCCTGCCCCAGATCTTCATCTTCTCGCAGGTCGAGATCGCGCCCGGTGTGCACGACTGCTGGGCGAGCTTCATCCAGCCGTGGGGGCTGCAGGCTTACATCTCCTGGACCACGCTGGTCATTTTCGTTCTGCCCGTTATCACGGTCGTTGTCTGCCAGGTGCGCATCTGCCGGGCCATCCAGACCAACCTGTTCCAGAAGTCCCAGCAGCGGGGCGGCGGGGGTCTCCCGATGCCCTCCAGAGCCAGCGGGGTGGCCGGCATGTCCAAGGCCAGGGTCAAGACGCTGAAGATGACGGTGGTGATCGTTCTGGCTTACATCGTCTGCTGGGCTCCGTTCTTCACCGTGCAGCTCTGGTCCGCCTGGGACACGCACGCGCCTAAAGAAAGTAAGTCAAGTCCAAGTTTCTGACTTGAATCATTTACTGTGTTTAATTTGCTTGTATCTTCAACTACATGATTAGGCTGTAAATACAGCAGGCTCGCCACAGTCTCCACATGGCTAAGCGAGCCGTGCGTAATTACGCACGAAGCCCATGACCTGTTATCAGGTGTGATGCCAGCTGCTTTGAACGTTGTGACACTTTGCGCTTCTCCTGTTCCTCCAGCTGCGACCTTCACCATCCTGATGTTGCTGGCCAGCCTCAACAGCTGCGCCAACCCCTGCATTTACCTGCTCTTCAGCGGACAGTTTCCCAAACGGCTGCTGACGCTGCTGTGCCCGCGCCAGTCCGGCGGGAAGGATTCACTGCACGAGGAGGCGACGCTGGTCAGCACTTTATACATGAGCTTTAAAAACGTCTCAGAGTCCAAATGACGGAACTGGACAAAGAAAGACAAACCCTGAACACCGAGAAGCGTCCAGCGGAGCCGCCGCCGCCGAGCTCCGTGTCTGCACCGGGACAGAGGACGAGATGACTGCTGGACACACACACACACACACACACACACACACACACACACTGCGTCCCTCCGGCTCCAGATGTTGTTGGCTGTTGCTGCCTGAAGACAAAACAAACAGCGGTGTAAAGTTGGACAGTTATGGGACAGTAAGGTTTGGTTCATGTTATCACCAGTGAGACAGTGTGTGAGACACACAGCACAGAAGCCGAGAGAGGACATCAGAGACAGCTTCGCCTTTTCAGAGTCTGTGATTGAACTTGAGATGAACATTATCTGTGTGGTCATTTTGTGGTCATGAGTAAAGTCTGAGCTCAGCAGGCACCTGTTCCAAACACTGTAAGATACTTGGAGTTAAAAACCTGCTCTTTCCTAGAATCAAACAAGTGAAAGTGTTTGAATCATGTTGTTTATGCTACAGATGTGAAATAAAGTTGTTCTCACAGATGTCTCATCTCCTCAGTTTCACACTGTGACTCCTCTGACTCCATCTCTGCCTCCACACTCTGTAATGAACAGACAGAGTCCAGAGTCGGAGCTGCTGTGTGTCACACATGATGGTGTGTGTACATGAAGCACAGCAGCATACCACAGACACACACAGCCTAAAACATGTTACACAACCTCACACACACACACAGGGGGAGGGGTCTGTGTCTTGTCAGCTCCACCAGGTGACGGTTGGTGCATAGAAAGAGTTTTATGGAGCTAAAAATAATTCTGATCACAACTTTGGGTCAAAACCTGAGAATGAGTCAATGGGCACCATTTTCTTCCAGCTGTGATTTTGTGCCATTAGGAAACTAATGCTGTGTCATTACCAGGTGTGTGTGTGTGTGTGTGTGTGTGTGTGTGTCAGTTTGTGTCAGTGTCGCAGCTTCACTTTGATCTAAGAAAGTTTCAGTAACTCATCACTTTGACCTCGGTGACCGGCGTTACATAAACCTCAGACTGGCTCAGAGCTGCTCGCGTCCTGCGTCGCCTGCTTCAGGACCATGAAGGTACGTCTCCGTCTCCAGGATCATTATAAACCTGATGTCAAACTAATCTGCAGCTCATGTCAACACGTGGAGCAGATGGAGCTCTTCCTGCTGATTCGCTCTGCAGCGTCTTGGAGACAGAGACTCAGTCTGGATGATAAATGCTTAAAGCAGGACTCTGTTGCTGGAGAACCGTCGCCCACAAACCAGGAGGAGCTGACAGCTGTTGTTCTGAGCTGATGCTGAGCAGGAGAGGGTCTGCACACACACACACACACACACACACACACACACACACACACACACACTGCTGTCTTCTTCTTCTTCTTCCTCTTCATCATTGAAGATCCTGCACAAAACATATCAACACAACATGGTCAGATTCAGCAGGTAGAGATCCTGCAGCTGTTTCCAGATGTTCTTCAGCTGAGGTTAACGTGACGGACCAGGCCGGAACACAAGGGCCCAGTTCCCTTCTGCCCGGTTCTGGTCTGGGATCTGGTCTGGGATCGGGACCGGGACCAGAACCGGGATCGGGACCGGGATCAGGACTGGGACTGGGACCGGGAGCAGAACCGGGACTGGGATCGGGACCGGGACCGGGACCAGAAACAGGACCGAGACCAGAAACGGGACCGGGACCGGGATCGGGATCGGGACCAGAAACGGGACCGGGACCAGAACCGGGACCGGGATCGGGACCGGGATCGGGACCGGGACCAGGATCGGGACCGGGACCGGGACCGGGATTGGGATCGGGACCGGGATCGGGATCGGGACCAGAAACGGGACCGGGACCGGGACCAGGATCGGGACCGAGATTGGGACCGAGACCGGGACCAGACCGGGACCAGGATCGGGACCAGGACCGGGACCGGGACCAGAACCGGGAACGGGATCGGGACCGGGACCAGGATCGGGACCGGGACCGGGACCGGGACCGGGATTGGGATCGGGACCGGGACTAGAAACGGGACCGGGACCGGGACCAGAACCGGGATTGGGATCGGGACCGGGACTAGAAACGGGACCGGGACCGGGATCGGGACCGGCATCAGAACCGGAACCGACCGGGATCGGGACCGGGACCGGGACCGGGACCGGGATCGGGACCGGGATCGGGACCGGGACCGGGATCGGGATCAGGACCGGGACCGGACCAGGACCGGGACCGGGACCGGGATCGGGACCGGGACCGGGACGGGATCGGGATGGGATCGGGACCAGGACCGGGACCGGGATCGGGATCGGTATCAGGAAGTGAGTGTGGATGGTGACAGTGAGGGGACATAAAGTGACTTGCTGATGTCACAATGGGACGCTGACACAGAGCAGCCTGACAGAGTGAGGTCTGTCAGAGACCAGGCTGAACTCAGCCTTCAGGAGCAGGAACAGCAGTGGAAACGAACTGGTGTCACATGGAGCTGCTCAACACACGCTGTGATAATGAACACAGAGACAGAGACATGAGGAGAGCTCAGAGCTCCAGCTGCTGATGGATCCTTGTTGGTGGAAGGAGGAGCTTCTGTCACTGAAAACAGAGCAGGTCTGGCTGATGCCCCCCCCCAGCTGAGATGAGGAGGTGTTTTCATGGTTGTAGTGCTGCTGCTGCTGCAAAGGTTAAAATCTTAGAGGTGGAGATGTGCTGTAGGTCCTTTCTGCTGTGAGGCATCATGGGAAATGTCAACTCTCTGCCCAACAAGAGTGATGAGGAGCTGGAGACTCACACAGGAGACATGTTCTCACATCATAACACTGCTGAAGTTCTCCATGCAGTGGTTGCTAGGATACGGACCAAACATCCTGAGGCACTTCAGTCATGTTTGATGGACTCACTGAGGAGGTGGTGGAGAGAAGATGTTAGAGGCCATTCTGAACATCTCACATCATCACACCTGGATGGACAGAGATGGAGAAGATCCTTTGTACCTGCAGACACCAGGCTTTTGAACTCTTTGTTAAAGTCATTAATAAAGTCAGTCTTCTTTATAAACAAAGAGGAAACAGAGTCATCACTCAGTCTCTCCTGGTAAAACCCTGCTGTGCACCTCATCCACCTTTCCTCCCTGATTTCCCCACAGACGACACTTTTACTGTCTGATCTGTGAACAGTGAGGTTCAGTCGTTTCTCCGTATTCGACTCTCGACGTCTTCAGTTGAGATTAAATTGAGAAGAACGTTACATAAGCTCCAATAATTGCATCATCCAGGCTTCAGACATTTTTTACACCATGACCACTGGCTGTAATTGAGAATAATGATTCCTAATGTGTGTTTGCATCACTTACACACAGGCGCATGTTCACATGGACGAGGACACGCAGTGATAAACATCTTACATCACACACAGTTACAGCCTCGGCCTCAGCTGCTGCTGCTGCTGCTGCTGCTGCAGACGCAGGAGTTTGTTCACTTTTCACTGAGCTCTTCCTCCACCTGTGTGTGTGTGTGTGTGTGTGTGTGTGTGTCGGCCATGACAGGAGCTTCATGACTCATGTGACCAAAAACTAAACTGAGCTTTAAAATCCGAACCGATCATGTTTTCAGGTGAACTGGGGGAACGGATCCAGTTCGTTGAATCAATTCTCACTTTCTGCTCTGGATCATGGAGACGATTCGATCTCCGTCTTATTATTGATCAGTGGTGATCTCACCTGTACAGGACACACCTGTGTTCACGTCATCAACACACTGGTCTGAAGAGATGAGCACTTTGACACCGGTGACCTCGGCTCCTGCTCACAGCTGTGGCTCAGCCTCCAAATCCTGGACAGTCACACAGAGGCAGGAGAAATAAACGATAAATTCACCAGTTAGTTCATTTAACCTTTTAAACAATGGACGTTCATCTGTAACGTTCCTTCACCTGATGTGTGTTTCATCATTTATCATCATTCATCTAATGTTATTGGGATCATGTGCACATACAGCACAACCAGACATTATATAGTAATCATATATATTTCAGATTATTTAGTTGATGAAAAAAGAGTATGATGAAGCTTATAAACACAGAGCCTTCGTCCTTACTGTTGATTTAGCCTTTAAAGCTTTTAATGATTCTGATGTTGCCACAAAATAAAACAGCAAACACAATGAATATATTCATATATACTGTCTATGAATCCACAAAGAAACACAGACATTTATAACATTAAGATGCAATAAACAGTGACACACGTGGTGAAAGTCCACGTGCAGTTGTTCTCTGATGAGGTCTAATCAGATCTGAACTAATTATCCTCTCATTAAACACCAGAATGTGAATGAGTGTGAACCTGAACCTGTACCTGTGAGGAGGACGAGGAGGAGGATGAGGAGGAGGACGAGGACGAGGACGAGGACGAGGACAAGGAGGCACCGACTCAATTCACTCCACATGATCCTTGTGTTCAGAGTTGGAGAAATGTTTCAAACAGGAAATCTGACTAAAGTGGAAACATGATGAGTTCATGGAAAAATCACAGGTTTCAAAGCAAAAACATCACAAACAGTTTGATAAAGAGGGAAACTTCACTGGAAAAGAAAGAAAGACAGATAGATGGAGGGATGGAGGGATGGAGCTGCTGCTGAAGCCACTAAGCAGGAAGTTAATTACTGAGCTGAGGAAGCACCTGCTGCTGCGTGAGTCAGAGCTGCTCCCAGTCTTTACTGTCCATCCTCCTGCTGGACGCAGCCTCACGTTCACACTCACCTGACTGTCAGTGGGCAGCATGCAAATGATCCTGCACCAACATGGAGCTGCACGAGGAATTAACACAGTGCAGGCACAGTGTGTACACACACACACACACACACACACACACACACACACACACACACAGAGTGAAGGCACATGATGAATCACCTGAGGATGTTAAGATTCAGAAATTCTACAAAGACACATTAGAATCATTTACCTGCTAAGTTCAGTTCATCACCTGGACACACACACACACACACACACACACACACACACCACTCATCATCAGCATGTCTGTGCCTGCTGACGGCTGGCACATGATGGAGGTTCTCTGGAGACAAACACTCAGGTCAGACGAGGTCACAGGATGAACTCTGTTTATTTTACTCTGTGGTAACAACGAGTGTCATGGAAAAACAAGCAGAGGCCTTTTTCTGGAAACAGGCTGTTGATTTCCTCAGTGAAGCATCTATTTTATTGTCGGAGGGGGGGGGTTGAGCGGTGAGTCTGAGAGCCTGAACGACACCGAGTCAGAGAAGCAACAGAGAGCGAAGTGGACAGAGGCCGAACAGCAGTTTTAGACTGAACAGAACCATGTGATGATATGATGGAGAGAGAAGTGAAACTGATTCAAAACACCACAGTGAATTAAGTTTCTTATTAAGTGTCAGTGCAACTCAGAAAACTGTAAACCTACTGTATATGACATCACACCTCAGCCATGATAAGAGCGCATGAGAAACACCAGTGGTTTCTATCTGACAGGAGGAAGCTGACGTCTTGTTGGAAACACACTTAAACATTTAATATTTACCTCATAATAAATAATGATATGAGTGTGTGAAGTCACAAAATGCCAAAATATTCCATGAAGAAAATATCCAGATACATTTCTACGGTGGCCCTGAGGGCTCAACTCACTGTGCCTAAAGAAAAACACATGCAAAGACACTGATGCAGTCTTTCTGGGGACACAATAAAGTGAGGGACCAGTCTGGGGCCTTCAGTTCTTCTTCTTCTTGACTTTAAAGTGGTGCAGATGGCTACCTGTTAGTGGGGTTTGACAAGAAGCTGAACGTCAATATCACATGATTCACATGGTGTTGGTCACATGGACTGTTAGCTTAGCATTAGCCTTTAGCCTGGTATGTTGTGTTGTTGAGGTTTGTTTTCTGAATTTGCGGCTCGTTTGTGTCTCTGTGAGTTCTTCTCCGAAGCCGCAGTGATTTGACCCTTCAGAGCCACCGTACATTTCATCAGACAGAACCAACATCTTCAGATTCAAGTTGTTTTCTCGTGTCCATCTGCTCTGTTTGTTATAACGTGATGATCTTTGTTGGCGTGATGAGATGTAGTAAGAACGAAGAAGAATGAGCCTCCACCAACAGTGAAGCATCAGGTCAATGTAAATCGCCTCTGATTCTTATTTACAGTCACATTTACAACAAACGTGAACCAGCACCTTGCAACAAAATCGCAAGAAGTAGAATCCTGAAAACTTCTAAAAAAACCTAAATCCTAAAAATGAATCCAAAGCGTCATCGCCATCATTTTCACATCAGCAGACACACGGTCAGACACTTCTCTCACTCACTCACTCTTTCATCAGCTTCGACCTTTAAAACTAAAGTCGTCACCAAGAGGCACCGAGACGCCGCAGGTCTTCACCTGTGCAACCAGAGACAACACCTGTTTCCTGCAGCTCCACCACGAGCTCCAGTTTAATACAAAACAGACGCGATAATATCGAGAATCGAACACGCGCTCGTTATTCTCACCTGTTTTTTTTTTTTTGTTTGTTTACTAAACAAATACTGGGGTGAGAACGAAAAGCAGGATCCCTCCCCTCATTAGTGAGTTGAACTGATCTCCAACCTTCTCATATACAAAAATACTTGCAATTAAATTCCAATATTCAAAATATCTCCCATCGTGACAGACGTGCACACACACACACAAACGCACACACACACGAGTGCACGTCGTTCATCCAAACAGCAGAACGTCTGAGGAGCCAAGACAGGATCTGAAAGATGAGTGTGAAAGTAGACGTGAAGCGCAGCGTTGGTGTTTCTGTGTGTTTGCAGCCACCGAGACAACAGCTGGACAGAAGAGCTGCATGCTGGGAGATCAACATCTGGTGGTTTCTTCTTCCTGACTTCATCACGTCTTGACCTGGAGGAAGATCTCCATCCTGCTCTGATTCACTCGTACATGATGCTGCTCTGCCGAGGGAGACAGGAGGGGGGGGTGATGCACTGTTTACTAGAGTAATCGCGGCCAGTGAGCGGCTGAAGATCCAGGCTGAAGATCCAGGCTGAAGATCCAGACTGAAGATCCAGGCTGAAGATCCAGGCTGAAGATCCAGACTGAAGATCCAGGCTGAAGATCCAGACTGAAGATCCAGGCTGAAGATCCAGACTTCAGGGGGGGTTTGCGGGTCGGTAGCAGGACATCACAGCCAGAAGAGGCGGGAGCCCTCCCCCCCGTCCTCCCCCTCGCCCTGGGGGATGCGGGGCAGCATGGCTGATCGGGTCAGACCCCAGAACCGAGGAGGAGACAAGTCCTTCTTGGTGGCAGTGAACTTCCAGCCCATGTGAGACCCACAGGTTCGGCACTGAGCGATCGTCCACGCGTACCTGAGACAAAAGACCAGGAGTTTAACCGATGGAAAATAAATCAACACGATCTGAATAAAAACCTGAAAATGACGTCAGCGTTTCTCCATCACTACATTTTTCCTGTAATTCTTCACATTTGGAGGGAAACATGAAAATAAGAGGTCGACACATTCTCCTCAAAAGGCTGAAACTAAGAACTGATTGATCATCAATGGTAATAATTAATCCATAAAAACTAATGAATGTGGCTGAGAAAGAAGGAGGACTTCTGCTTCTGATCAATAAAACACTGATCAATAATGCTGAATCGTTTTTACATTATTCATTACAAACACCGTCTCTAACTGATGATGGTTAATGACCTGGAGCTCGTTTCTTCAAACAGCTCGACTGAGTTCAGGTTCATTCTCTGACTATAGATCAAATATTAATCTGAATCCTCTTCAGTCTCTTTACACTGAGGGAACATTGACCGAGTATTGATCTTTACCCGACGGCCTCATGTGACAGGAAACTGAGCAGGTGCTATGTTCACAGTCTACAGCCTCCTGCTGCTCTGGATACTGACCCAATGACCCCACGATGTTGGACACGCCCACTCATTAAAAAAAAGTCAGTCATGAAGAAACTGAGTGATGCTGAAGTCTTTTCATGTCACAGTGGGTTAAAACCAAAGTGGATGCTGTCTGACCTTCAGCGCAGGAAAGATGAAGGGGAAGCTCAGAGAGGGGTCTCTACAGTCAGTCACTGTGTGTGTGTGTGTGTGTGTGTGTCATCATTGTTACCCTGGAAACCAGCTGTGCAGCGTGGACGGCCGCCCGACCAGGTTGAGGTTACTGGCTTTGTAGACGGTCAGAGTCTCATGGACGTAACCGTGAGGGTTGACATAGGCAGCCATGGGTCCGTAGAGAGAGAGACTGGATGGGGGGGGGGGGCAGAGGAGACATCATCATTAAACTCTGTGTCTATAACAATCACCTCCCAGCCTGGGATCAATACAGTGGATCTACATCTAAATCTTAAAGGCCTCAGGTGTAACTGCATCTGGCTTCAGCCTAACCCTGACATGACCGTCATCACCTGTAATGATCATCATCGATCACTATTCAAGACTGACTCCCGCTGTTTCCCACAGGTCCTTGAACACAACACAAAGACCTTAAAATCAAACAGTTTTGACATCAAACGTCTCAAATGAGCAGAAACTGTCTCAACAGGTGGAAAAATCATGTGAATGTGACATTTCAGTTTTTCATTTATAATTAAAAAATTTGCATTTTTGCTTTTATGTCTTTATTTGTCAGAGACTGATGAACGTGTGTTTTTCACTTGAGTTGTAATAACTCACAGCTCCAGCTGTTCCAGCTGCTGTTTCTGTCCCAAACACAAAACACATTCACTTCGTGTGTCGTTTCCATTTTGTGCTTTAAAAGCTTCATATGAAACATTATCTCTGTGGACAGTTAATGTGCTTCTCACTAAAGACTTTAAACACAGTGTGAGGATGTGTGTGTGTCATAGTCAAAAATAACTGCACAACATTATGTAACAGTGTGTGTGTGTGTGTGTGTGTGTGTGAGGCCACTTATGTTCATGTAACCACAGACTTCTGTGTCGACTGTGACGTGTTAATAACAATCAGCTCTGAGTGCTGCAGGAACATTTTGATTCTTCTCTTCCTAAAGCCGAGTCTGAAGCTGAACACTTCTCTTCTTTTTCACTGACAGTGAAATGAGGACAAATGAGAGAAAGGCTGAACTGGGAGAGTTTGGACAGAACACGGTCCTCGTCCCGCTCTCACGCCGCCTCAGGTCGACGCTCTCACTTCACAACGACTGTGACAGAAAACACACGGACACGACTCGTCCTCACCTGAAGATCTCGTTCTTGGTGGTGATCTCTGTGTCACGACACTGTTTGCAGCAGAGGGAGGTGCACTGAGGAGGAGACACAACAAACAACCTGTTAACACAACACACAGTGTGTCCACACAGACACACTCAGATCACTACTGTCAGTCAGACTCAAAGAGAAACACAGAGACTCCAGCAGCCAGTTATAGATGATTTGTAGGTGATTTATAGGTGATTTATAGGTGATTTATAGGTGATATCTGAGTCGAGCCTCAACAGCCTTTTTGAACATAACTTTATAGTAATAAGTTTTTTTTTTTTTTTTTTTTACTTTTCTTACCATTTTATTTTTATATTATTACTATGTTTGTTGTATGTATTGTTGTTGTTGTTGTTGTTGTTTTTTAGTTGCTTGTTATTTACAGTATTAAATCAGATCAATGGGTAAAATGTCTTTTATTCTAAACTCAACACTTGAAAATGAAAGTTTCTAATGTTTTTCTACCAGATGATGTCATTGGTCTATTTTTGACATAAAGAGCAATTTCATGTAATATTCTTAGGGGCGTACGATGGCTGAGTGCACGGCGTTCGTCTCTAATGGAGCAAATAACTGACAGGTTTGCTTCGCGTAGTGCAAGAGGAAAGTTATGACAAAGCTGACATCAACAGTCAGGACGTTTCAGTCGGGATCAGAGTGATGGATCGACGGCTTCAGAGTCTCAGAGCTACAATGCTGTTGTGACTAAAAACAGCTCGTGTCTGTCCTGACAGGCAGCGCTGAGCTGGACCAGGACGACGGAGGCCGGACTGCTCTGTGTCCCGGCAACAACACATCTGTCAGCTCCTGTCAGGCGTGATTAAACACACCGACGAGCATCAGAGTCCTCTCAGGACAGCACCGGATCTTATCACACACATCACATGAGACGGCCGCAGACACACAGGAGACTGGTGGAGGGTGGAGGTGGGGGGGTGGTGTGGAGGGGTGTGTATGCATGTATGTGTGACCTGGCCTTACCCGGTCCATGATGTCCAGTTCACAGCGGAGTCTCTGGATGGCACTGCCGATCTTCAGCAGCTGGAGCCGCAGAGCGTCGTCGATGGGCAGGCAGGCAGCAACTCTGTAGGAGAAGTCTGACAGAAACCAGAGCGAGGAGAAGGAGGGATGAGAGGACGGAAGGAAAGAAACCACAGAGAAGACAAACAAAGAGGCAAACGTGTGTGTGTGTGTGTGTCTGTGATCCATCTGTGACAAACTGAACAGAGGCTGACCCACGGCGTTCGTCGGCAGAGAGTCATCCTTCAGGTTCTCGTCCCACTCGTGGAGCTGCTTCTTCACTCGGTTCATGAGCGACTCCTGGAGGAGGAGGAGGGAGGAGGAGGAGGAGGAGGAGGAGGAGGAGGAGGAGATGACGGACGTTTACATTCACATCTACGAAGTGTTTAATGTCGTTTATGTACGGAGGAAATTCCAGACAGAGCAGAGGAGCTGCAGCACTCACAGAGTCGTAGAGGGCGTAGACCCAGGGCGGCCACTGAGTCAGACTGGCACAGTGAAACTTCCTCTGTGAACGAAGCACAGTCCATGAACCGTTAGAGAAACTGAACCCACACTGAGCCTGCAGCAACTCACACACACACACACACACACACACACACACTGAACACAACACAGTGAACTGTGTGTGGACACCAGAACATTATCTGTCACCTGCTGAAATAAGAATCACACAGTTCGAAGTCTCAGTTCTGTTTGTTAATAATAATAATAATAATGATCCTACATTTCTTTTGTCGTGCACTTTTACAGAGGCTCAAAGATGTTTCACATAAAATAAGTGAAGCTCTGAATCAGAAACACAATCAGACATTAAAAGTTAGTTTAAAAAGGTGAGTCTTTATGTTTTTGTATTTTCATACTGTTTTAACTTTGTGTTTCTGTCTAAAGCTGTTGTGTATGTTTTTATTCAAGCTGCAGCAATAAAGTGATCATTCAGTTCATCAGTTAGAAAAATGAACCTCATGAGCAGCTGTTTTTAATAAATGTGTTTTCTCCGTTTATTATTGTTATTATTATTGTTGTTATTAATATTATTAATATTAACTCCACAGCCAAATTTCAAAGCATTAAAATATTACATTGTGAATTAAACTGTTTTATGTAAAAATCCTTGAACACGACTGTGTTAGGTTTTATTTATTATTTTGCTTGTTCGCTGTTTTCATGTTTCTTCTTCTGCTCTTGGTCTCAAACTCCATGTTGTCTCGTGTGAACATATGAATATGATCAGATTTATTTTAACCCTTTGATGTTACCAACATAAAATTGCACTGGATGTGTGATTTTCTTTGACTCAATAAAACATATTAGACAAAAGACCATGATTAATCAATACTGGAAACAACTGTGTGTGTGTGTGTGTGTGTGTGTGTGTGTCTGACCTGCTGGTAGTTACTCCACCAGCACTGGGCCTGTTTGCAGTTCTGACTCGGGGGTTTGGACTGGGGGTGCATGTGCAGCCTGGACAGTGGTGTCAGCTGAACGGCAGACAGCGGATCAGGAAGGATTCGTTCTGGAAGAATCTGGACTTTGGCTTGTCTGATCCTGGAGGAGACACACACACACACACACACACACACACACAGTAAACAAACACATGAGGAGGAGCAGGGTGAATGTGATCAGGTGTTTGGAAGCGTGAGATGATGATGATTATAAAAAGCTGTTGCCTGGATGTTTTCCCCCCAACAGCTGCCGTGCTAAAGACTCCTCCACCTTCTCACCCAGGACGCTGATCTCAGACCAGCAGTGTGAACATAAACCATGTTACAGCTGCATCACAGCGTTCACCACGAACATCACCTAGTTCAGTCCTGCAGAGTTTAACCTCCATCTGCTGAGGAGGAAAATGTGATAAACTCTGTGTGTGTGTGTGTGTGAGTGTGTGTGTGTGTGTGTGTGTGTGTGTGTGAGTGAGGAAGAGAACAAGACTGAATGACAGAAAACACAGGAAGGTTCAGGAAACGTCTGTCTCTGACTGACTCTTCTGCTGAACAGTGTAAACGTTCAGAGTCACAGCAGGAGGTCGACGGGGTCACGAGAGCTATTTGTGAACGTTACATAAGAACAACAATGAGAGAGATGGAGGTGGAGGTGTGTCTTAATGAGGTCGGCTCAGGATGTATAAATAAAACCTGATGATTTCCTGTGCAGTGGAGGATGTGAGCAGATAAACAGGATCAATGATCTCCATTAATTCTCCCATGATGCTCCACTGCTGCTCTGATGAACCGGCGCAACAGCAGGAGAACTGGTCTGTGGCGATCAGACTACAGACAGGAGTCTGAAGGTGTGTGTTTAATATCAGCTGATGGAAAGTGACTGACGGTGACAGTGCACAGAGTCACAGCGCCCTCTACCTGTGAACCATGGAAGCACTGTTTGAGTCATTTTGAACCAAGTCCAGAGTTTTACACTGAGCTCTGAAAATGGCCGAACTGAGACTGTGAATACGCAGCACAAAACACACACACACACACACACACACACACACACACACTTATTCATTCTATTTTCTTCCTGTTTTTCTTCTTCTGTTCCAATGATCTCATGATTTTATTGCTTCTTTATTGCTTCTATTGATTATTGATGTTTCTTATTGCTTTTGTTGATTCATATTTTCGTGAACATTTTCTTGTTCATGTCTAATCAATACGTCTAACTGTCACAAACTTGTGCTGCAGTTTAGGTCGTGAGAGGTGCACTGTAATGGTGAAGAGTCCTGACCTTTGGCTTCATGGTGTGATGTTCACGGGACAGTTTCCACTCACCCGTCTGCCTGAGTTCTTATCTCATGGACCTTGAATCTCTGCCTCCCGACAGCTTTCACTTTGACCGTTTCGATGCCGTACTCCTGCTCCTCCCTGTACGCGTAGATCTCAGCTGTCGTCCCGAACTCCGCCTCCACCTCCCCGTCGCTGCGGAGACACGGATCACATGACGCTTTTAAAATTAGACCACAGAGAGGAGCTCCAGTGATTCTGCACTGTTCTCAACACAGACAGATTATAAAGAGCTCAACTGATCTTAAAAATCTTCTATAACTATAAACCAAAAGTGCTGGATCCTACATTTCCCATAGTGCAACTTGGTTGAATATTTCCATAAACATCCCCATCTTTCTCCGTCACCTCCTAACATTTACATCACATGATTTTACACTGATGCTTTGTGTTAATGTTTATGTTTCTGTGAAACAGAGCGTGGAGCTGTGACCCTGACAAACATCACTCTATAAAGTTCACTCTGCTCTGCCCGTAAACTGACATGAAAACACAGACATGTCAACAGATGGATCCAGTGTGTGATGTGGTCACGTACCTGTGTGCGAGCACGGCGAAGGTGCGGTCTCTCTGGATGACGCTCCTCATCATGCTGACCTCCTGCGGCCTGAACAGCTGCAGCGGCAGCGTCTGACCCGGCACCAGCATCACGGCCGTGTGAGGCAGCACCGGGATGGTCTGACAGCTGTCGTCATCGTGGACCGTGCGCCCGTGAAACTCCTCCATGTCTGAGCCCAGATACTGCGGAGGGTCAGAGGTCAGGTCAACGACACACAGGTACAGGAGGTGGAGCAGAGGGTCGGGGGTTCGATCCCCGGCTCCTCACGGTCCACTTCAGCTGAAGTTTCCATGGACAGGATACTGAACCAAAACTTGACCCGGTATTATCGGTCTGTGAATGTGTGTGATTAGTTAGATCAGGGGTGTCAAAGGTACGGCCCGTGGGCCAAAAACGGCCTCCCAGAGGGTCCAAACTTCAGGTTGTTCATAATGTTTTGTGAAAGAATACAGTGAAAGTAGTGGTTCACTGTTAGTTGACTGTAAACATCTTCGTTATTCACAGGTTATTAAGCTGTTATCTTACTGCTCACAGACCAAACAGCGCTGTGTGTGGCCCCTGAACTACAGTGAGTCACACACATCAATGTGAATACGTGGATGAAGAGTGTTATATGAATGAGTGAATGTGGCTGTGGTGTGAATCACTCTGAGTGGGCTGTAGAGAGCAGAAAGGTTATTTAAATCCAAGTCACCATTAACACACACACACACACACACACACACACACACACACACACACACAGTGTTCAACAAACACACGGCCTGATCACCACCACTCACTGCATGTGACGTGGGCAGACTGGGGTCAAAGGTGATGACGCTGGGCTTCTCTGCCTCCTCACTGTCTCGGTCTTCGGTCTCCATGTCATCTTCCTCCTCCTCTTCCTCGTTGTCTGTCAGGACACAGAGACACAGAGGCTGGTTGTTTGTCTCCGTACTGACTCTGCAGCAGCAGCAGCAGCAGCTCTGTCAGCTCACTGAGACACTGTGCTGCTGGGAACAGACCCAGACCCAGACCCAGACCCAGACCCAGAACAGACAGAAACAGAAAGCGAAACCCTGTGGTGGAGGTGGAGGAGGAGGAGAAGTGACAGACTGGGTCCGTCAGGATGTGCTGTCTCCCCGGTGGCCTCCTGCTCCCAGGGCTCGTTAGCTCGGTGTTAGCCGGACAGAGACGTCGCCGCTCGGCCGCTGGAAGAGCGGGCGGTGTTTCAGAGAGTTTCACTGTTACCTGGTAAAAGTTGGAGCTGGTTTCCCATGTTGTCGTTGTTGTCTTCGCCTCCACCCCTCTCGTCAGCCATAGCCCTCTGTTTACAATACTCACTACTTCTTCTTCCTCTTCGTCTCCTGCGGCCTCCTCCTCGGTGTCAACAGAGCATGTGGCTCCGCAGCGCCCCCGCCGGCTGGAACTGGAACAGGCCGAACGGCGGCGACAGGGAAAATCAACGACCATCAATCAACTGGATTTATTTATGTCTTTGAGAAGCATCGTCTCGTTTCAAGTCACGTGAATATTATAAAACTATGTATATTTAAAACATAGAAACCCTGCAGGAGGTGGGTGTTGGAGAGAGACATCTGTGTGTTCTCTCTTTACTGCTGTATGATCATATGTATTTAGCAGGTGAGCTGGATGAACGTTATCAGGTGTGACAAGATGTTTTGTATAAAGTATTCCTCCATCTTCTCACCCAGGATCTTCAGACTGATAATCTTCTGTCAAGAAAGAAAATGTGTTTAACTGCTTCCACAAGAAGAGTCAGAACAGTTTCACCGATTTAAAAGAGGAGAGAAAAACAAAAAAAGTGTTATTTTTGCCCCCAGAATATCCAAGCCAGTGATTTATAGAAATGATCTAATTTTGTAAGTTATCTCAACCAGTGCATGATTAAAAATAATTTACAGCACTTGCACTTCAGTTTTAGTGTCAGACATCAATGACAAGTTGCAACAGAATGAGTAAGTGACACTTCAATAATCAATAATAATAATCAGGCTGGATTTGAGACCATTGAGGGTTTTCACACACAGATAAGCAGATGACAACCTGCCCCCTACACTCAGACTCATTTGAAGGATGAAAGCTCACTGGTTGTCTGTCACTGAATCTTTCCATGACTTCACATTTACACCTGCAGTGTGATTCCCTCATTTGCATATTTAAATTCATCCAAATCATAAATCAGACGAATCCTGAGAAACCAAATCAAGAGGCTGGGATCTGTGGTAAACTTTAACAGTGTTCATTTATTGTTCAATACACCAAATGACAGTTGGTTTTAACATGTGTTATGGTCCATGAACACAGCAGCTGGTCTGATGTTGAGAGATCTGTCCAGCGTCTTCGCCGTCTTCACTCAGGTGTCCGCAGCCGACTCCGAGGGGAGCTGTCGTCTGGACGCAGGGTTCGTGTCACCGAAGGCGACGCCACACGTCATCAGGTGAAGAGGCTCTGACGGGATCACAGCTGGCAGCGGGGGATGAGGGCTTACTTTGACCTCTGCCTCATCTTTCTCCTTTTACGCTTCAGCCTGTGGAAGAAACAGCAGCCGTCAACGTGTGCACAGGTTTCCTCACCAGTAACAGTGCAGTGAATGGCTCCTTCCCTATGTTGAGTACCATAAGTGGGAATTTAACAGTCATCTGACTGAAAAGCAATGTAGTGTGATGCTGTAATGTCTGGAGAGGTCAACATCTCTAAACAGACAAGCTGTCACTACACGTGAATTCAAATGACATTAGAAATAATCTTAGTATCAGGTTTGTCATATGAAGAAAATGTTAGCAGTGGGTTTCATATCTGAACCTGCTCCAGCTCTGTGCACAGTGTTATAGTGTAAAGTGGGCTGTTGATTCTTACCTGCGCATACGCTTCTTCCTCCACTAAAAGAGAAAAAGAAATTCACGTGAGTTCAGCTTCATGTACAGCATTTTAAAGTTACACCAGGAAAATACAGATGAGACCAAAGAGTGTGAACTAAAGCAGTGAATGTTAAATTGAGCCAGTAGAGAGAGAGAGACACAGGTTTGCAGAAGGATCTGGGCAGAGATGTGTTCATGCGCCTCAGTGGCAAAAGCCATTAGTCGAATGTTCCCATTGGGTGGGAACAAAACGCCAGCAAACGTGAGATACAGTGGAAAGCAAGAGCGTTTACAGCCTTAGAAGTCAGCGTCAAGTGTTATCAGTGGGTCAGAGCAGGAAGCCGACAAGACTGACAGTTTGTGTCAGTAATAAAATGAGTGGCAGCGTTACAGGGGAGACGTGATGATATTCACTATGAGTCTAAGCTCACAGCAGGTGACCAGAAATCACAATATAACTGAACACAACCTCAGTTTTTCAGTCGTAATTCATCCACATAATCTCAATATACTGATAAATGACATGGATTGATGCTTTCTATCATCTTTCAATGGCTCAAACATAATCACTCACATGGGAGGTGTTTGTCTTTTATTTTAAAGGGAGCCATTTTAGTGAATAGATCAGCACTGATTCCTGAATGACTGTAAGAGTGCCTAAACAGGGAAGGAGACGGTCTTTAAACACAATATGAACTGTGGAACCAGCAGCATTAAGGAGGAATCAACGTTTTACAGCAGGAGAACAGCTTTACGGTCGGTTACAACTACTTCAGATACCATGCAGAGATACCAGGCTTCAGTGAAAGCACCGTCTCGAAGCGCATGGTATTTCTAAAACAGATTTTAAACGCTAAAGTGGTGTGGATGCTGAAGTACAAGATGTTCAATTCCCCAAAAGGAGCACGCTGTCGCTGAAAATCGATCGTCTGATTGAGATCATCTGAATGCGGCATGTGTCCTCCTTACTACAGCAAACACCGTTGATGCAACGCAGACAAACTACTGCATACTAACAACACGATGTCAATACATCAGTGGCAGATATCAATATAAGCACTGGCCTATGAGTCAAACACACAGCTGCATGGGCTCGGAGGTTTTCTGATGCTAACACCTGCAGCGTGCATCCACAGGGCCGGCCCTAGCATTAGCATTAGCATTACCGCTGCTCGACATTTGGACTGAACTGTTAGCAGCTTTAATCAATGTTATAACCGGTGTTTCTAAAACTGGAGACATGGCACGAACAAAGAGACAAAGTTAGGTTAAAACGTGAGGAGAAGCAGCACATGAGCGGCCATTACTGGGCTAAAGCTAACACTGCTGCCTGAAGCGGGAACAAGACAACACAAAAACCCGTTAAACTGCTGACCCGGGCCGGTCACCTTACCTTGGCTCTCATCGTGTGGAGAGGTTTCTGTGAAAAAGAAGCAAATAAATGATCAGTATCGGCGGATGATTGGTAAATCTTAATGATTAGATTGGATTGTATTGGCGGCGAATCAACTGTCCCATACCTCGAAGCGAGAAGAGCAACGGAAAGAGGATGTGACGACGAAAAATGGCGGTATTTATACACGCGTTGACGTCATTGGGTGTCAGTTGAATCATGGGAAATGTAGTCCAAATGAAGAAAGCTGGTGATGGAAGATCACAGGTGTTTTACTATGGTTGGGTGCAGCTCATACGGTCTATATTGGTTGACGTGTGCTGTTAGCTTGGCATTAGCCTTTAGCCTGGTCCGTCATTTTGTGTCCCCACAAACACTTCCGTTTTGTCGCACCGATGAAGTTGTTTACTGTATTTGTAGCATCATGTTTGTTTCTAAAGTTGAAATGAGTTGAGTCCTCAGGGCCACCGTACTTTCCTTTGACACTACGTTTTGTTAAGTGATAAACTCAGTTCTTATCTTATGTTTAACTTCACTTTTGTAGAGTCAAGTCTCATCACAAACTGCTGCACCATCTTCTGTGGATCAGACCAGTGTCTGTCTGACATTGTTAAGCATATAATTTGTTGATCTATTCCCAATCAATTGAACAACCTCGTAACTAATCATAATCAGCTGTAGAGAGAAAAAAATATCACAACCTTGTCCTGTAAATCAGCAGCAGACAACACAGTGCATTTATCAGCTTATCTGGTGCTTTCAACATGATCATGTTTGATCTGACGTTGTTCACAGTCACAGGTTTTATAGTGACAAAGCAAAACTCAAGATCATGGCCAAAGTGAACCTGGAGCTGAGGCTGTTTCAACAGATCTAAATCTTTTCTTCTATGCACAAAACAACTCTTATGATTGACGTGTATTAAATAAAACCCTCAACCTTTAAAACCTAAGTATTGATATTTCAAATTCAGGACTTCACAGAAAACAAACACGTGTATGAAAATGTTTTTATTTAATTAGATGTAAAGATCCATCAGCCACTGACTGAGCTACAAAGCAGGATTTTATACTGAACTCAACATATTCACTTGTTGACAAATCTGACCCATCACTGTCTCAGACCTTTAAATGAAACCGAGGAGCTGAAACCAACGACCCCCCCCCCCACTGCTTCACCTGAAGACACCCACAAAACCTTCACCTTCCTTCGTAAAACCTCATCGGTTTCAGCTTCCACGGTTCACAACACTAATGATGTAGTAAAGCAAGTAACAGGTGTCACAAATAGAAAAGTCTTTCAAAACTGGAACATAAAGTTTTGTACCTTTTCATAAAGTCCCGGGGGAATGGCAGTAAACGTAGCAGTTTGTTCCCTTAGGTCAAGCTCATTACACATATTCTGTGTGTGGTGTTGTTTTTCTTGTGCTCTTAAAAAATACTCTGCTCTCCTGTTCTGGTTATTGCTGTAAAAAAATCTAGCGTGGTTAAAACATTATAGCTTCAGCCAAAAATGTCAAGATGATCGCGGAGTACCCATAATCCCTCGCTACATTTAACTCTGCAGCTAAAGCCAGCTATCAAATCACTGTACTTGTGGTTGTGGCCAAATTTTTAAATCACATTTTTGAAATTGTTGAGCTATAATTTCATGAGCGGAGCCAATTTAAAAGTTAACCCTTTACTGCATGGGGTGGTCGAGAAGGATATTTTGTGATGAGATGTTTTTAAATGTGTGAAACACAGCGGCTCATTAGAAATCATCATTCCTCCTGATTCACACACTCATGAAGCCACAGGTTTCCTTTAACCTCCCAAAAATATCTGAATGCTCATTTTGACCAATGTTCAGTTTGGATGTAAACAAGTTCAGATAAACTGTTGCCAAAGGGAAGCAACATGTGACCGTTCAGTCAGAACGTGAGTCCCTGCAGGACGATAAGGTGACAGATATGAAACAATTGTTTACCGACCCTCAAATATCAGACTCATTGTCTTCCATAAACACCGACTGCTGCAAATAATACAAGCGTGATGCTTTTTAAAATGTACAAAAACAGGCACAAGTCGCACGTTCACCATTTGGCAACAAGTTGTAAAAGTATTTGCAAATGTTTTTTTTTGTTTGTTTGTTTTTTTATTTCCTACTCAGGTTAGGCAAGAAAAGCACAGCAGAACACACCTCCCATGGTTCTTTTCTTCAATGCAGTAAAGGGTTAAACATCCATGAAAGGATCCTTCAAATATTCAACTTGATTCCAAAGTTTAATTTATGAAATCGACTCTATGACTATGACTGGCAGAGAGAGACAGTTGGTGCATTTTCTTTAGTCGTCTCTTGCTTCTCTCTGGGGTCTCGCAGGTGTGGAAAGGCAGTGTTGACTCATTTATCCTGCTGCTTCTGTGTCCTCGGTCGGCTGTCCGGTTGCATTCTCTGCCGTCTTAGAGGCCTGCAGGACGTCAAACAGGAGGTGGTGAGGTAACATCAAACCATTAGGTAAATGACAGGACAAACTCAGAGTTCATTATAGAGAAATGAGACCATGTCACTGTGACAGATCATTACTTACCTTCTTTTTCTTTTTCTTCTGTGTTTTACGGCTTGCAGAGCTCTGTAGTAAAGTCTGAGGAGGAGTGAGGACACGTCAGTATACAGTGATTATAATGTTTAATAGAGATATTATATGATTTCAACCGGCAACGATTCGATCTTGGTCAATTTCACAAACTCTGTCACAATCCGATTCAGGGAGCAGTGATCAGAGACGACATCTGCTGATTTAACACGATCACTTCCAATAAGATCAAACTACAAAAAGCAATTAAACATCATCTGACATTAATTTCTGAGCTCAAACACATTTTTAATGAATTCTGATTGTGATTTATTGATCTTTGTAATTATTGTCTATTCTATAATAGAGACATTAAGTTCCTGTTTGTTGACATTAAAGCAGGATTTTGGTGATAATATGTATCAATTTCTGATCGATGTTTTCATTTTCGATCGATTGCTATTAACTCGTTGGTGATTTAATGGATGTAGATCGATGTGTTGTTACACGCCTAATGTTTAATGCAGCCACTTCCTGTGTGATGTGTGGTGTGATCACAGCCTCACCCTGAGCTCTGGGTCCTGAACGTCGTGCTCTGACTTGTAGAGGTCTGCGTCAAAAGGTCCGTTGGTGATTCTGTGAGGCCCGTTGGCCATCAGCAGCACTGTGAACTTAAACTGAGCGACAAACTCTCCTGTGAACAAATAAAACATGGAGAGATTGAGGCAGGAAATGAAGAGTAGCAGCAGACATGTTAAAGAGAAGAGAAGGTGACGGCTCTCACCTTCTTTCTCATGGAGCACGCTGAACGGCTGCAGCAGCTCATGTTTGGCACACTCCACCACACCCAGACGGGCTTTGGCCTCATCCTCAAAGGCCCTGATGGAGAATGGATGGTGTTAATTGTGAGTTTACACTAAACCTGCTGTTGACCCATTTAATGACTCCGTGTACAGTGTGATACCTGAGAGTGAAAGGCATGGCGTCAAAGCGTCGCTCCACTTCACTGAAGAACGTACGGGAGGTTTTCATCTTCAGGCCGTACTGCTTACTGGGGTCTCTCTTATAAATTGTGGTTCTCAGACCTCCATCTTTGGCCTAGTTGTAAAAAAAAAAAAAAAAAAAAAGGGGGGGGGGGGGTATAAACAATAAATGGCCGTCCTTTACACTAAGTGACTGCAGTGGAAATGTGCAGCTTCAGCAGCTGTGACGGGACGACAGGACACTGACCTTCCCTTCTCCGCTGCTGATCAAGACGTCCACAGCATAAACTTCATGTACCTCGAACTCTGCTTTCTCATGGTCCTTCCTGAAAATAAATGTCAACAGCAAACAGAGGAAAAGATGAGTCACATACTGCAGAGCCTCACCTTGAAAACTGCACTGATGAAGTCTGTTTATCCAGGTGTTGTCTAATTAACGCTGCATTCACTTCCATTGTTGCAGTCATCATAGCCATATATGAAAAACCCAATGTAATATATCATGGTAATAACAGCTGTGAATGACTCAAGGTGACTTCAAATGCATGCAAAACAAAACTTCATTCATCCCTCAGTGGGGAAATCTCCATGAAACAGCAGCTCAGTGTAAATGTGAGAGCTGAAAGTTAAACAGAAACTCACAATTTCTGTTCATCTACTGTGGCCAACTCAAACATACCAGGTCGAATTATTCAAATACCTAGAAAACTATTAAAGTTTGTGGGCAGATGGCAAACTGAAAATTACCAGGAAAAAAGGAAAGTCATCAATGTTCTTGAAAAAATATTAACCAGTGTGACTGAAGGGAGCGAGAGGACCAGATTCTATAATTCAGTTTCAGTGTTTGTGAATAAAAAACGATCACAGAGTCTGAGTGCTCACGCTCCAGAGTGAAACACAGACTGAACGTGCCTTTGCTGGTCTGTGGGGTTCTGGATGATGGTCTTCTCTCCGTCTATGACATGCTGCTTCAGCTGATGAGACAACATTCCTTAGAAAACACAGAAACAGAGAAAAACTGATGTTAAAAGAGGAAAAGTGAGTGAATCCCATGAAAACATCCAAGTTTGTGTTTGTTTTCAATCTGTCGTCTTCTTCCTGGATTCAGGTTAAACAGGTGTAGTTGCTCACACGTGTAGTTTCCCTGAATACCTTTATCTCATCCGTGTCACAACACAAACTGTAGATAAATATAAAACAGACTCACCCTCGATAGGTGAGCATTTGAACGACTGAGCGATCTTGTTCCAGGCTTCTGTCACTTGAGTGTTCTGAGAGACAGAGAAGAAAAAACATACACAAATTAAAGCTGCTTTACAGCAGTGGTCGCAGTTTTGCGTAACAAGAGACAAAATAGGGAGACAACAAGAACGTCGGCATTACAATGTCCATTCTGCCTTAGCTGAGGCTTGAACTCACAACCTCTGATACCAAGACCAGCCTCTAACTCATTGAGCTCATTGGCTGGAAATGAGACCTCCAGCCAGGCAGCAGTCGTCAAGGCAGATTTTAAAAATGTCAATGTCATTCTGTGATAAACAGATCTGATCAAACTGTATGTTGACAGCATGCCGATTAGTGTTTTGCTTCATAAGAGGCTCACATTGAGTTCACATGAGAGCAGATTTCAACATGGTTTCTTCTGAAGCTACCTGATATTTGACAAACAGACTCCAAAATATTGTCCCAGGAAGATCTGGTACATGTTCACAGTCAGACGTTTTCATGCTCTGGAGGCTCAGTTTTTCAGGTATCAAAAATCCAGGGGACAAGAAAGGTGACAGACAGAGTGATGGATTTCATCATTTGCACTGAGTTTAAATGTACAAAGTTTCTGCAGTATCATGGCGACGCACAACTGTTCCTGTACAAAAGGCTTATGCTGCCTGGCCCCTAAATACACTTTCAACTGACCAATTCAACATAGGCAAACAGCTCAGAGCTGACATTTTATTGATTTGTGGTTATATTATATAGTTAATAACAGTTAATAATGGAGTCTGTTTTTTTGAAATGTGGTAGCAGCAGAGGAAGACTATTGGAGAACAGGCAACGAAAAACTCAAGAGAAATAACAGCTAAATAAAGTTTTTCAAAACCTTATGATCAAACTAAAACATTTCAGGGCAGAGTTACTGTGAGAGTTGTGGGGGCTGTGAGGAGGACGGTGAATGTACCTGGTTACCAGGTTTAACAAGACGAAGGGCGGCCTCTGCACACAGGTGAGCAGCTTTGATCACGTCAGCTTTGCGGCCTGTGATGGGGTTCTCCTGCAGAAACGAGACACAGAACATGAAGGTGCTGCTTTTACACAAAGACACAAAAACATGTTCAGGTTGTTGTTCTTACCTTAGTGGCTCCAACAACAAAACTGTGAGCAACGTTGGCAATGAATCCATCGACATGAACCCCGAGATCTCTGAACAACACGACACAGAGAGACAGAAGAGGATAATTCAACAGTAAATCCAGAGGAAGATCATCCACATGTCAATTCACTGTTTAACTGCCACACAACTGTCAAGATTACTGATGTAAGTCCATTAGCCAATCAATCAAATGAACTTGTGAAAGGACAAAATGTCAACTATGTTTCACTTTAGAGAATGAAACTCATAAAAGACTAAACAATAAGAGGAGGTCAGACAAAAATAAATCTACTTAATCTGTTATGGCCGTTAAACAGCAGATATATTCCAAGGTGAATTTCTTTTTGGCTGCACATCAGCTGGAACACAGTGAAGGACTTATTGTAAATTCAAGGGAGCAGCAACACAGACAGTAATAAATTGAACAGACATGCCCAGCCAGAGGGAGAACACGATGAGTGTGATTGATTGAAACAGAGAAACATACAAACCTACAGCATGTGTGTGTGTGTGTGTGTGTGACCACATCAACATGAGCGACAACAACAAACACCTACATATAGCACAGAGGACAAAGACATTAGTGGCAACACAACAACTAAGATGAGCTGACTTCCCTTTTCAAAGCGCAACAAAAAAATGTGATAAATGGGATTTCGCAGACGGATCACCATCACAGCTGAAATCCAACATATCACTTGAAATCTACCAGAACACCTCGTCTGAGAACGTCCAACCTTACTTGTCGTTTGCCACACAGGACAGACAGGAAGACAAGATCTGATGAAGCAGAGCGAAAACCCTCACATACAAGCTGAGATTTCACAGACACAGAGAGAGAGGGGTGAGGACAACACACTGGGAGACTCAAGACACACAGGGGGGAGGAGGAGGAGGAGGAGGAGGGGAGGGGGAGACATTGTTGCAGAGCGTTGTGCCTACATTTTGACCAGATCGCCATCTTTAAGTGTGTAGTCAGGGTCACTCTTCAGGGGAGAGAAGTGGCAAACACAGTTATTGACTGAGACGCTGGTGGGAAAGGCAATGCCTAGAAGAGGGAGAAGAGAACCACCGAGTCTTCATTTGGAAATCATCCACACGTTCAGCAAGAAAACTCAACACAAGGAAGGAGGAGGTGACACTTGGGTCACCTGATACAGTTACACTCTGCATACCCTGCCACCATATTAGTGTTTTCTTTTAAACCCCTGTTGCTATTAAAGTCACTCTCCAACACACTACCAGTCTGCATTAATGCATCATGTAGGTCCTTCCTGATGGGCCCCCGCTCCATCTCAGCTCAGCTCAGCCTCATCTGTGTCACCTCTGTCTCACCTTTCTTCATCTCCTTCTCCTTCTTGAAGACCTTCCCAGTCTCAGCCATGATGTAGGCGTCCCCCTTCTCACAGAGGCTGAGGACGTTCACCCCCGGCTGGGCTGCTTCCACCACCAGACGCAGGGCCTCTGTGTGACACAGACAGGTGGATCAACACAGGACCAGAGATCATCTCAAATATCATCATAACATGATGTGTTACTGTTTGCTGACTGATAATACTGACTAAAATAAACGCTGAACGCCCACATGTTAAAAATCATTAATGATGACTGACAGCGTGCAGTCATCATTAATGTATCAACAACTAATACTGTAAACCTGCTTCAAGTTCTAACATGCTTCTATGATTTTAGCTTCCTGGATGTGCTGGTTTGCCCATAACACTAACTGCAATCTGTTCATTTGATATTTCATCATATTTTCCTGACATAATGATAAAGTGACATAAAATGACACAGGAGTTTAACCCTGTCGAGGACTCCTGATGTCAAATAACCAAGTCATCCTGTTCTACCACTGAATGACTAAGTACTTTTTAGACAAATAACCCATAAAATGTCAAACCACAGGGCCTGTAAAAGCACACCGGGCACAGACAGGGTGTCATAGGAACAACGTTGCAGTAACATGTATATAAGTAGCATAAACACCAGCATGTCAGTTATCTGTCAGTCAAAGACTGAAGGAGAAGCTGATATAAACCGATGAGCTCGGTGGAGTGAGACACAGATATGAACATTAGGTGGTTTCATGTCTGCTTATCTGTACATGTTTAGCAACGCTCTGGCTAACAGCTTGGAGTTTATGTGTATAAAAAAAAGGGTTAATGAGGCTGAGCTAGCTTGTCAGTTAGCATCCCACTCCAGTCAAACAGACAGGTAGCTCTATCCGTGAAGCCGAACGTCAACGCTACGCGGCTAACGGAGGAGCTAGCACTGAGTGAACGTGAAGCAGGTGCAGCTGCTAGCTAGCCCGTTGGAGCAGGATATGTGTGCCTCGCATGTAAACCACATGGCGGCGGCGGCGGCGGCTGCTGCTGCGGGGGAACGTGAGGCGGCTGCTCCACGGCCCGAAAATATAACAGGTCATCTCGGCCAGTCACCAAAGGCTGCTTGTTCACACTGACTTACGGTTGGCGATGTCACCCCCCATCTTGTACTTGGTGACCACCAGGTCCTCGGCGATGGTCTGCTCCTGCTCGTCGTCGGACATCTTGGCAGTGAAGTTTCAGTCGCTCCTCCTCGGCTCTGGACGGAGACAGCTCCCCGCCGCTCAGCTCAGCTCAGAGTGCGCCTGCTGCTGCTAGCCTCACAGGCCCCTCCCACTGCCCCCACGACCCGCCCACACCACAGTGACAGTCCCTACGTCAGGACGACACAGACCCGCCAAAAAGCAGGGACGTCCTGACGCGGTGTGAGGCCCCGGCTGTAGGCTCAGCTTCGAGGTGTTCACTTCTCTCTGTGTAAGATAACACATATGGTTTAAAACTCTGTTTGAGGACTGTGACAGACGTCAAATGTGTACGCCCTACAAGGAAAGAAAACAATATTTTAACAGCGTCTTGTTTTGAATGTCTAAATTTGGTTGAAACCCGTTTCTGGGAGGAAACCTGGCAGAAAGAAGCTTTTTCTCAAAATGGCCGACGCTGTATAGTCGCAGGAGAGAGACATCTCCACTCACCTCTAAGGAGTGATTAGGAAACGATATTGATTTTTAAGTAAAATGATGTACATCTACATTTTCTGGACATTTCCACCACCATTCAAAATGTCCTCTTCAAATGGACTGTTACACAAATTATCACAAACCTGGCTAAAGGCTAATGCTAAGCTAATAATACTAGCAACGATATGTGAATCATGTAATACTGACGTTAAAATAAACCAAAGTCACTGTTGAACATGAAACATCTGTTGTTGAGCCCAACATGAATCCTTTCTGAGGAGTTACAGTAAAACATTGCTTCAGAGTAGCTATTCAAAATATTTTTTATTGTGTATAAAATGGATTTGACAGACAGTAAAATCACACACAGAGGTCTCAATACAACAAGGAAACTGCAAACAAATGGTCTTGTTCTCAAAAATATTCTTTGTTCATTTCAAAGTGTAAACAGAGACATGTAGCTTGTAATCTGCTCCTTTCTGGCTGTGTTTTCAACAGTCAGTGCTTTCACTTCTGGAAATGCCCCAAAATCAAAGGCTTAAATGCAGATATGATGTCAGCCTGTCACAAACGTCTTTACAGTGTCTTTGCTCGTCTCTTAGGCTGCAGTATGATTGCATTTCCTGTTTCAGCTCCTTCATGAATCCATCTCAGGGGGAAGTTCATGAGATGTAAAATGTTCTTCACGTCGGCACTGCGTTGGGCTTCAGGAACATCCTGCTGTGCCAGTAGTCTGGATTGTCAAAGGATCTGTCTCCAGCTACAGGTTCTCCAACGCCGACTCCAGATCGCACTCTTACGTAAGGTTCAAACGCAGATCGATGGAGCTCTGCGCCCCCCACAGCTCCCTCCTCGTCCCTCCTCATATTCTGGTACACCACTGTATCTCCAGGCTGTACTGTGGCAAAGCAATCCATGTCCTCGTACTCATACGCCTCGGCCTCGTCCCCCGACCCCTGGACCTTCAGCTCCTTCCTGTCTTGCAGGGCTTGTCTCAGCTTGGGCTGTTTGTTTGTGTAATGATAGTCACTGTCCTCCACGTACTCCTCCTCGTTGTTGTCGTCCTCCCTCCCGTTCTCCACCTGTCCTCTGATCCTTGCTGGGGTTGGAGGAGGTGGAGGGTCGGGAACTGGAGGGCTGCCCTCTTTCCCACCGACTCTGACGTCCATGTATTCATATTCCACATCGTTGGGCCCCAGCTGCTCTGAATCAGAGTTGTCCTTGCTCCTGCTGTGAAGACCTCTGACCTCCATCGAGGACGTAGTATCACCTGAACACGCTGTCAACTGTGACGACACGGAGGACGTTCGCTTTTTGTTCGCCTTCAGCCAGTGGCTGTTGTGTCTGAGCGACGCAGGAGTCTGCTTGTTCATGTACTCGTACTCTTCGTCGTCTGGGTCGTCCAACAGCCCCGACGAATGAGACTTTCTCATCCGGCCGGTGACTCGAGACGGAGAGAGGAGGGTGTCTGAAGAGAAGGAAAGGAAAAGTGGATCAAGAGAGATAGAGGCCATTTTTTTCTTTGTGTTTTCTTTCAGCATCACCTGAGAAAGGTGGGATGTGCATAAAACACTTTGCAGCTTCTTCTTCTCATGTGACATGTTTTGTTAAATACCTTCATGATCGTTTTTTAAAACTTATTTTTCTCCTTTTATTTTTGCATTTTATCTTTTTGACTTGTCTAGACTTGTTTGATAAAAGTACTGATAACACTCAGGTCTGTTTAGAAATCAGATGCTACTGTCAGTGTAAGTACGTAACTGTACAGGCACACAACACATGGAGCTTTATGGAAGAATGAGAAGGAGATATATTGGCTTCGAGGCAACAGCTTCTGGCTGTAGATCCACATTTACTCCCTGACTAGACAGTGATGTCGTCTTCTCTTCTAACTCTCATCCAAGAAAGTGAATCAAAGAATTTCTCCAAATGTCGAAGTTTTTCCTTTAAACCAGAAGTGAAGCTGCCAAACAAAAGTAACACGGTACCCTGTAAAGTCAGCACGTGATCTCATGCTCGATGCTATGTACGTTATGTAGAAACTATGGAAGCCCTGTATCGACTCTATAGGATAATATTCATTGTATAAAGTGGTGTCTGGGAACTAATCCAGACTTTTAAAGCTGCTGTGTCACATAAATCTGCAGTGAGGCTGTCACCTCTCTCTGGGCTGTCTCCAGGAAGCACATATCCGTTCTGGTCCTCCTCCTCCATCTCTGGCGATGGAGTATCTGGTGGCCCACCGGACATGCTGTCCCTCTGGGACATGTAGGCGCTGTCCTCACGATGACGTCTTCTGCCCAAGCTTCCCGTCAGAGAGAAGTCCTCGTTCATCTCCAGCTCCACCGTCATGCCGCAGCCCTCTGAGCTCTCGGACACAGTCCGGGCCGAGTTCAGTCGAGAGCGCGACGGCCACGCAGCCTGAATGACATAAACACACGTGTTAGTAAAGTGATGTTGGCTGTGTCTTTAAATATGAGTTAACACCACAAAAGCCTGTTTGATCTACCTGTCCTGGGTTGTCAACACCTGCGGTCATGGGTAGGTATCCTGCAACGTTTGAAGTGAGAACCACCTTCACAAGAAAACACAGTGACAGTGAGATTTAAATCCCAGAGACAACAGAAGAGAACTGGTCATAGAACTGACAGGAAACGGCGTCTCTTACCCTGTGAGTGTCCATCCTGGAGAGACGACTGTGGCTCTTGGATGGAGACAGGTAGAGTGGTGCAGGTACCAGGCCATCCACCACCGCTTCCTCCTCCCGGTTCTTCAGCTCGATGTTGACATTGTCCAGATCCTCCAGATCTTCCAGTCGTCCAGGTCTGCACTCCGCTGAGCGACTTCATCCGGGGGTGAGTCCTGGTTGCTGCAGTCCTCCTGGAGGGACAGTAGTTAATGGTGAGACAAAGATCAGTGACACTGGACGTCCACTTCTACTGAAGCTCCAAACTCTAACACAAAGTCGTCCTAACCTTGATGACCAGGTAACGAGGCGGATCTCTGGCCATCCTGGTGAACTCATTGGCCAGTTCTTTGAAGGTTGGACGCACGTTTTCATCAATCATCCAACCTGGAGACGAAGAACAGGATGTGAGACATTAACGCTCACAGCTCACATGTTAGCATGCTTCTAATCAGCTCTAAAGGCTGATGGGAAAGTCTTTGAGCAGGTGTTTCAGGGGGATAGTTATGAAGACCCTGAGCTGCTCCAGACTAAAGCTGCTAACCTGGTGTGTAAAAACCACACACTGTATATTTGTAAATGTGATGCATTTGGTGAGAAGACAGTTCACTCACACTTGACCATGACCATGTAGACGTCGATGGTGCAGATCTGAGGTTGGGACAGACGCTCGCCTTTCTCCAGAAGATCTGGAACTTCATGTGGACGCATGTTCGTGTACGGCTCCACTCCGTACGACATCATCTCCCACACTGTCACACCTGAAGGAGGCCAGTGAGTTTAATCACACCTCCACTACTGTTGTTTTCACTAATACGAACCAAACTGGGACTGAATGGTTGATACTCACCGTAACTCCAGACGTCGCTCTGATGTGTGTATCTGCGGAACAAGATGCTCTCCAGGGCCATCCATTTGACTGGGGTCTACAGGCGGAAACAGATCACGTCTCTATTGATTACTTCAGTGAAAGAAGAAGTGGTCCAAGTGCAGAGTTTGTGAACTACAGACCTTGGCCTCGTTGTGAAAGTACTTCTTATCATCAGGATAAACCAGGTCTGCGATGCCGTAGTCTGAGATCTGGACGGTGTAGTTACTCTTCAGGAGAACGTTTCTGGCTGCGAGGTTCCTGTGGACCATCCTGTTCTCCTCCAGGTAGTACATCCCCTGAAGAGGAAGAGCAGCCATGTCAGAAGAATACAACAAACCAGATGAAAACAAAATGGAAAAAAATGCTAAGAATTTAAAAAACAGTGTTCTTTTACCTTTGCGATCTGAACACACCAGTTGAGCAGCCTCTGTGGACTGAGGTTGTTCTTGGGGTTCCTGACGTGGTCCAGCAGGGAGCCCTGACTGCTGAGCTGGGTCACCAGCTGCAGACTGGCCCCAGTGCAGATCCCCTGGATCCGGACCACGTTGATGTGGTCCAGACTGCCCATGGCCGTCATGTGCTGTGGTGGACATTCAGGGTCAAACAATAAACCAATGGCCTGATTCACTACTGCTGTTTATGTTTATATGGGTGTAAGTATGTAAATATGGAGCACCACCCAGAATTATAAAATAACATGATTGATGTAGTCTATATATAGACATGTTATATATCTACAGATGTTACTTTTGCACATGGGTTAAGTTTTTATGTTTGCTTGATATCTATATCAGATCTATGTTGCATCTATATCAGGTCTATATGAGATCCAATATAGATCTGATATAGATCCAATATAGATCCCATATAGTTCTTACGTCTGTCAGCTCGTAGAAGGTCTGCCGCCCACTTGGATCCTGAATCGTCTTTATGGCCACAGGAAGCTTCACTGTGTCGCCCTCAGGAATCCAAATGCCCTGTTAAATACAGACGACAAATTCAAATTAAAAGTTAAAGACACATTAAACGTGCAGGAGAAGGGCTGTGAACAGAGACGTTCACACGGACCTTATGGACGGTTCCAAACGCTCCGGTTCCCAGCAGCTTGATCTTTCGCAGCTCTGAGGGCTTCAGGATCCGGACGTGGACTTTAGCTCCTTTCTCTCCAGGCTCCAGAGGCTCGAAACTCTGTGTGGGAAAACACAGGGCAGGTTAATAAACCTGAGAGGAGGCAGGAGGTGAAGGAAGGTACCCAAACCACAGGCTGTGACTGACCTCTCCACTCTCCATGTACCTCCTCATCGCTCGCTTGCGACGGATGGCGATACCTCTACGGTACAGGACGGTCAGGATGAAGATGGAGAACGCGAGGAAGATGAGGGCAATGACTCCCAGAGCAATGGCTGTGGTCTTCTGACTGGAGACAGAGATGAAGAGAGAGACCAGACATCAGCACCTGATCCTGAATCAAAACGTAGAAGTGATTGATCATTCAGAGTAAGAGTCAGAGACAGACCCAGAGAAGTAACGTTTGGAGCCCACACAGTCTCCGATCGCTGGACCAGAACACCTGGACACAGAGCACAGGAGGACTCAGGTTAGAGAAGACACAAACATCCACATGAGCAGACACACAGATCTGTGATCCTTCATCCATCCACTCTGTGTTTACCCCTGGGTGCAGTTGACGTGACAGGGCTCACAGTGGCCTCGTTTGTTGGAGTATTTAAAGATGATTCCCTCTCCTCCCATCACACCCTCCGGACACGAGGACACACAGTGAGGACCGTCCTGCAGACTGGCACAGGCCACACACTGGTCCGCTCCCTGCACACAGACACACAGAGTTCAGATTAAACAAGGAAAACCCACATGTGCAAAGAGACAAACAAGGATCAGACATCTGAGAGCGTATGTGCACTGAACATCTCTGTGACCGCGTGTGATGCTGTTTTTACTCGGTGAACTACAAACATGCAAACAAATGATCCTGTGTGTCACAGACTTAAACCACTGCAACAAAACGAGGGAGAGATCTTTTTTTTTATCATGGTTTATATCTATAAAACATAAGGGGAAAAACACGCCGTTTGTTTGTATGTTTTCTTGGATTATGGGATATAAACTCTGTTACACTGAGACTTAATTGATTGACATGAATAGTTTGCAGAGTTTGTTCAGATTCTGAATATGCTATACACACACACACACACACACACACACACACACATATATGTACATATACATATTTACAGGAGAGAAAGATACCCATGTGTCTGTGGCCTCAGAGTATTGAACATGTCAGTTGTGGTGCAGTGACACTAGGTGGCAGCAGAGGACACAGAGTCTATAACACTGAGCTTGAAGAACCTGTTTGCTGCAAGTCAAACCCTGCTGATTGTCAGTTAGTCAGAGAATAAAGATAAGGTGTACGTACGGGGCCTGTGCACGTCTCCTTCCCCTCCTGGACCTTACACTCTGGGTGGCAGGGCCGACACTCCCCTGATGAGGAGGCAAACTCCCGCCGCTCCCTGTGGTCAATAAAGACACACGCAGATAACATTGAATCGCCTGAAACTCTGCAAACATTACTCACACAGCACAGACTGGGTGGATGGAGTTAACGCTGTGATTAGTGACTTCAGAGAAACTGACTGACCCGGTTAAGAACATGCAGTCCGACACGCACGTCCCTCCTCTGCTGTATTTCTTACAGGACACACACTGGTCGGGCCCCGGGCCCCAACACCCGTCAGAGCACAGGGGGTCACACACCTGGCCGTCCGCAGCTACAGGGACGACAGGACCGCAGTCAGTGTGTCATCATCACAACATGAACAACATGAAATAAAATAAAACAAAGTCACTTCAACATGGTGTTCATGAGAAGACCGGGTCAGACCGGGTCAAACCGGGTCAAACTGGTCTGTCTCGCTCACCACACTGGTCCTTGGGTTTGTTCTCCTTGATGTCGAGTTTCTGGCGTTTCGGAGGCCGTGAGCTGCTGCTGCTGCTGCTGCTGCTGCTGCTGCTGCTGCTGCTGATGATGCGTGTCCAGTTCACGGTGTCATGGTAACAAAGCTTCTTGTTTCCTGTGATGTAGACGCTGCCGTCGTTGATTTTTCGGAGCGAGCGTAAACCCAGAGAGGTGAGAGAGGGGATCCTCATCACCAGCAGAGCGTAGCTTCTGGAGGACAGGAACACAGGAGAGGGAAATGAATGGTGGTCGATGGGGGGGACTGTTTTTAACATCACCATGGAAACGGAGAGAGGACTCCTCATCCTCATCCTCATCGTGTGTGAATCTATAGCATCAGGATGTTTTACTCTCACGAGACTAAAATTTCAGCAGTTTCAGATTTTGCAGCTTCAAAAACATGAAGTTCAGAATAAAATGACTGGTACAAATGTTGTCAGCGTCAAACTCTGAATTTCAGTTGAGATGCTCTGACCTCGTGTGTTTAAAACTGCACAAACCTGAAATTTCAAAGAAAAGCTGAAGAGGGAAATATTTCACTCATTTGTTTTAGATTCTGTCACATTTCACAGGAAGATTTTCAGATTGTCCCAGGAGGAAGAAGGAGCTGATCCCATCACCAAATCACACAACATCACACACAGCCCCCGCAGAAACTACACCTGTAGGAACAATAAGGACCATAATAACAATAAACCAGAACCCAAGAGAGAACATGTGAAGACGGAGAGTTACTGACTGTACCTTCGTGAGCTCACTCCTCTAAAACAAGTGAAGTACAACAAGACAAAAAACACAAAAACACAGTCAGATCGATGCAGCGTTCAACAACAACAACAACAACAACAACAACAACAACAACAACATGACTCTGCTCACTTGTACAGAGTTCGGCCCTGGATCGTCTGGAGGTTGGAGAAGACCGACAGGTCAGACATGGTCTCAGGCCACGACTGGATGCAGAGGACGTCTGCAGGTGGAGACAGGTGGAGCTTTAATCATGTAAACACTGTAAACACTGTGTGGTGCCATTTAAAAGGAGAGTCCAACCATCGCTCACCTGTGATCTCCCGCACTGTGTTGAAGATTTTCAGTTTCTCTGGGTCGAGCGCTGGAATATCGTTATAAGCATCACTGTAAAAGAAAAAGAGACGACGTGAAAGAGCTGCAGAGGAAAAGACAGAGAGAAATGTCAGACAGATGTGTTTCTATCAGACAGAGTGTTTTCACCCTTGGATCCCTGTGACCAGGAAGTGCAGGCTGCCCTGGATCTTAGTGCAGTTGATGAAACTGTCGATGTTACGTGCATCAACAGTTTGTCTCGTCAAACTTCCTGTTCCATGGCAGGCTGCGAGGTCGATGAAGAGGAAGAACAAGAAGAAGAGTCAGACTGTGAACAACCTGCAGAGTCGGTTAGAAGCTGGGAAGTAGAACTACACTTCCTCAAATAAAATAATGAGTGACGACTCATCACCATGATGATCAGCTCCTTCATTATTTCCATTATTTATTCCACACACACACACACACACACACACACACACACACACACTGTAGCACATTAACCAATCTGACTGTGTATGAAGCTGAGCAACCAGATGAATGTGCAGCACCTTTGGGACAGAGGCCTCCACAGGGTTCACATCTCTTCACTCCCTTCTTCTCCACCTCCATCTTATCAGACGGACAGTTGCTCACACACGAGCTGCCGTCAACCACAAAGTTAGCTGTGAAATAATGATGACAATGATAAGTAAACACCATAAATAACCCTGTTCAAAGAGCAGGTTCAGGTCCACGCTGGTGTGTGGACTCACTGGGACACTGGGCCACACAGATGGAGCCGTACTGGTACTTGGCGTTGGGGTTTGGCTCCAGCTTGAATGTGTGTTTGTTGTAGATGAGAGTCTGAGGACACAGAGGGACGCAGGAGCCCGAGTTGTTGAAGTTCCTGCAGGCCTGGAGACAGTCACAGCCACAGGTTACAGATCAGTCTGTGCAGCCTTGTGCCTGTGCGGCTCAGTATAGACTCTCAGAGGTCTGACGGTTTCACAGCTGTGACATTTGCAGAGAAAACACTCACGAAGCAGTCCGTGTCCAGCGGCCCCGTGCAGCCTCCGGCGCACTCGCTGTGACAGCACTCTGCGGGGTTTCTGCCGAAGCAGCGGCCGTTACACTGAGGAGCGCACACCAGCTTTGTCACTGAGGAGACACCAGGTTGGTTTTAAATGCCACGGCTCATTCAACATGAGTGTGTGCACAGTTCAACCTGCTCAAACTCACTGTTAAAGTCTTTACTTGTATTCGACCAGGTGTTTAACATTTTATATAGAATGTGTCAAATACATAAAGTGAGGTTAGTGATAAAGGAAGGATAAGGAAGAGCAGCTAGTTTGTGGTTTAATGCCACGTTGCTTCATGAGTGAACAACTGCCAGAAAGCAGGTTAGTATGTTACTATGGCAACGCCTCCATAGTTATGGCTGTATGGTGATTTCAATACTTATTCCATTTTTGGAAATGTAAAATAACATGTAAACGGATGAATGAACATCTGCATGTTTTTAATGTGGTAACAAAATCAAGATCAAAACGAAGTACAGAAAAAAAATCACTGTTTATGGTTAATGATGATTGGAGGAAAATAAAAATGAAGAGATGTTGATGTGACCCACAGATCTGACAGCTGTTATTTCCTGGGCCCCAACATGGCAGCTCTCCACAGGCCGGGTCACACGGCACTGAGACAACAACAACAACAACAACAACCATCAACTCATCATCAGGACATCATCACCAACAGATTAAAGTCAGACATTAAAGGATGGTTCAAGGTTTTAAAAGGAACATGTTAGAGATGGACAGTGTGAGCAGGAGCTTTGTACAAAAGGCCCTCTTTGTATATGACCAGATTGGAAATCTACGGTGGCCCTGAAGGCTCAACTCACTGCAGCTTCACACACACAGAGACACAAACGTTCAGGAAACAACTTCATCAGTTTGATGAAAACTTCCAACTCAGCAGAAGTGTTTCTGGGGGACACAATAAAGTGAGGGACCAGGCCAAAGGCTAATGCTAAGCTAACAGTCCATCTGAAGAAGAACAACAACCAAAGGCCCCAGACTGGCCCCTCACTTTATTGTGTCCCCAGAAACACTTCCTGTTGTGTTGGGAGTTTCAGTTGAACCCATGAAATCGTTTTCTGAGTGTGTCGTGAAATTGCAGTGTGTTTTGAGCCCTCAGGGCCACCGTAGTTTTGCTTCAGGACGGTGTAGAATCATTTTCAACACATGTGAGTGTGGTCACTCACTCTCGGGCCCGTTGTCTTCGATCATTCGCTCAGCTGTTCCGTCCTTCACGATGTCCAGCCAGTTCACCTGTGGAGCGTAGCTCAGGTACCTGTTTTGGATGATCTTGACTCCTCCTTCCAGTATCTCTGTGGGTGGCGTGCACGCACACACACACACACACACACACACACACACACACAAACATGTAAATGTAGAGAGCAACAATTAGCAGCACGAGCCCAGACAGGCCTGTGACTCATCATCCTATCACACTCTGTTTACTACACACAGACACAGTGTAATGTGCTGCTCATGTTTCAGTGGCAGTTGAACCTGAGACATTCCAGGGACTTCACATCTCTGCGACCTGCTGCACCTGAGCAAAGGTGTGTCAGCGCTGCGTGGGGGCGTGGGAGCTCCACTCAGTGACACATCTGAGCTTCTTATCTGCCCCCACTCTTCAAACACACACTCTGGTTGACTCTAACTGCCAGTGTACCTGTGAGGTGTGTCAGGCCCAGCTCCTGCAGCCCGTACTGGCCCTCCTTCTGGTAGTTGACCATCACGGCCAACGCATACTTGTTCTCATACAGCGTGGTTCCTCTGATGACACGCAGCTGGTCCAGAGGCAGACGGCTGAACTCGTTGACGGCAAACAAGATGTAGCCGGTCACCTCCCTGATGGACTGCAGGAGGGGGGGGGGCAGAAAAGAGACGTTTATATATTATTATTAAACAGCACAGTGCAATCTCCATTCTGGTCCCACATTTGTCAGAGAGACAACCCTGAGCCTGACCCCGACCCTGACCCTGACCCTGAGCCTGACCCTGACCCTGACCCTGACCTGACCCTTAATATCAGCTGATATTATAAACAGTCACATTTAAAGTCAATGAGAATAGATTGGATATAGATTATATTTCAGTGTGTGTGTGTGTGTGGGGGGGGGGGGGGGGGGGGGGGGGGGGGGGGGGGAATGAGCTCATTGTTCCTCCATCAAACACCACAGACGCTCTGGTTTGTCTGGACTCGTTTCCACTTCTCGGTGACACATGTTGTCTGTCTCAGTGACGGAGCTGAGCTTCACCTGCAGGAAGGAGAAGTCTCTGGTGTGCTCCATCATGGTGATCTCCAGGTTTCCCATCACGATCTCACAGCCGCTGTACCTCTCCTTCATCAGGTTGTACTGGTTCTCAGAGTTCCCCGTCATGCTCAGGACGTTCTGTGTGCCGTAACAGACCACCACTGGAGAGACAAGGCAGGGAGCTCTGATTAACCAACATCCTTGAAGTACACACACTGAAAGCAGGAAGGTCTGATGATGGTGTTCAGTCGTCAATACATGTAAATACAAAGGAAAAGACTTAAACCAGCCATGAGCCCGGTGCAGTTTAGAGCTGCACTGTTGCACTTGTTGTTGATTTAAAGTTTGTTCACTTGAATCTTACTGTTTTTACAAACTTGTGACTTTTATAACCTCCATCTATAAGTTCATCTGAAGCAGCTTTCAAATGAACTGTGAGTTGAACCTTTACATTTTTAAGAGTTGGTTGTGTTTGCAGACAACAGCAGCTCCTTCTGTTGATTCATTTCTGTTTATATGACCTTTCCTATACTATAGGATCTATAGGCTCCGTTGGCTCTACAGGTTCTACAGTCTGTCAGTGCTTCAGTCAGTTCCTCATGAGGTTCTGTAAACAACATTTTACTGCAGCTGTACTGCAGCTCTTTATCAACTGGAATCAGATTTGACTCTGGACTTTCACTTCATTTATGAAGAAGTCGTAAACGTGTGTTAATCCACAACAGAAAATAGTCCCAGACAAAAACAACTCTACAAACTGCTGGTGCAGCAGATTTCTGCCCTTTATCAATCAGCCTTTCATTGTATTTCACAGTCAGTGTCACAGAAGCTGCACAAACGTTCAAGACAAATATTCACTGATGTGAAAAATAATCCCACTGAAGATTTTTTTAATAAAACCATCATGAAGCAGCAGTGTGAGTTTTTAACAAAGGCTGTTCTGTGCCACTTACTACAAACCACAGTGTTGAGCTCTGACTGGGTCAATGAATGTTGTGTAGGAGCGAGAGACAGGCCGAGGTTTGTCTTCTTCTTCTCTGACGCAAACATACGAGGCCTTGTTTACCGTCTGTGGGACGTTCAGACCTTCACTTTTAGCTGCTTTGCTATTCAAATGTCAGAGGACGGAGCTGAACTGGACCTGACTGCTGCTCTGAGCCTCACACACACACACACACACACTCACACACACACACACACACACACACATGCAAACAACAGCAACACAATGTAGGTATACGTCTGTGGTCAGTGATCGTCGTCTGTACAAACACCAGTCTGCTGCAAACAGCTGCTAATGGTGAAACTGGGACTTTTAATGGTTCCAGTTTGCAAAGATGTAAATAAGATCAGGCTCCTCAGAGAGTAAACAAAGAGCAGAAGGTGAGATATTTCCATCTCTATTAGTGGATGCAAAAAAAACTCCAACAGCTCCTGGACTCAGCGTGTCACTGATCGTCTTTCTGAACATGCTTCCACATGGAGACGACCAGGTCTGTCGCTCAGGGCCCATAGTGCCATAAAGTGACAGTAGAAACAAGTGAATCAAAGACAACATCAAGTCCTCAGCAGCAGGGTTCAAGTTAACGAGGCACAGAGTCTCTCAGCCTCTGGACAGAAGATGGACTTTGTTTGCAATATAATCAAAATAATAAAACTTTAACAGATCAAACTCAGAACTGATTAAAGTCTGAATTATTAAACGATTGGGGGGGTCAAAGGTTAAACAAATGTATGTTTGGATTTGGCCTTGAAGTGTCTCGAAAGTCAGTGAATAATCTTGAAATCTTGAAGTTGTTGTTTGTTCAACAGACGACCGTCAGTGCCTCACTAAACAGACGTATAAAAGCTTCTTATCATTTGTCCTCAGGTTATTTATCAGATTTACTGACGATGAAAAACTCACTGGGACAAAGAGGCTGTAAATCACAGCGATCTGATCATGTCCGTCCAGATGTGAGTGAGTTCATGTGCAGAGAGGATCAACAGCAAACCACAGCTGTTGGTCCATGTTTCTGGTTCTCAGGTGAATTTGACCTTTGACCTGATCGTCGTGAACCAGTCACCGAGGTTTAGTCTCAAAACAAACCTCCACAACATGTTTGTTGTTGATTCTGTTGTGAAGTACACAAGGAAGTGTGTTAAACCACACACACACACACACACACAGAGTCACTGACAAACACATTCATCTACTGACATGTGAGTTCAAACAGAGACCAACAGAATTACAAGATCAACAAGGGAATAAAGAAAACCAATAATTATTAACCTCACCGCGCAACGAGGGGGGTCAAAGTGTGTGTGTGTGTGTGTGTGTGTGTGTGCGTGTGTGTGTGTGTGTCCTACATCCATAAATCTTAAGATAAGGCTCATTTTATTGTGTTTCTGAGAACACTGGTCTCCCAGGAAGTGGCCGTTATTAAAGGGTGAAAATTACTCTGAAGACATTTTTAGATTCTTGTTTTCTCTTCGTCTTTAGAAAGTCGAGCTGCTACGACAGAGGTGAAAGGAATTTTGTTTACGCTGCTCAAGGTTTTTTTATTTCCTGAAATAACCTCAACGTCAGAACTGAGGCGTCTGTGGACGATCAAGAAGAACCAGGACGCCGTTTCTGGGAAGAAGAAAAAACATCGACTGCTTCCTTTAAATGACATTTTCACTGGTTGAGTGAACAAAGCGTTTCATCAGGAGGCTCAGGGCCAAACGTCATGTTGATGTTGTTGTTGCTGTTGTTGTTGTTGTGGCTCGACACGACTACTGGGAGGATGAACATGTGTTTTGTTTGTGATTTAGTGACACTGAACTGGTTCCACACATGAACAAGAGCAATTTACCTGTCATGTATAAAAGGCTGTATGAGCAGGTGTATGATGTCTGCTGTGGCCCTGAGGGCAAACGCTCCATAGGTATCAACTGTAATGATCAGCCATGGTCTTCTTCATCACAACATCACAACACATCAAGGTCCATAAACATTATTTATCAAATGGAACCAGATACAAAGAGTGTGTTGTTAAAATCATCACTATCATCATATTCACTTAGTGAAGGAGGGTGTGGTTTGGATGTGAGGGGGCAGAGCTTAACTTAACCTTTACTTTACTTAACTTACTTTAATTTACTTAATCAACAACTTAACTAAACTCTACTTTACTTTATTCAACTCAACTCAGCTCAACCCCAGAAGACTTACTCTGACTTTGCCACTAATAAAAGAAGAACTCTGTAAAGCACAGTCGATGTGGAGAAGCTGTTTTCTGTGCACGATGCAACTCTACAAACCAGTTGTTATCAAACTGAATTGCTGTGATTAAGCCTGAAAATGTCAGTGATGTCAGTTGACGAGCTGCTGGAGGGTGAAGCTCTTTATCTGCTGCTGCTGCTGCTGAAGCTCAGTTCAGTCCTGACAGCGGCTCTGTGCTCAGTGGACGACTGTTAGGAAACACCTGCACACCAACGCTCCAGAAGCTTCTGCACACAGAAGCATGTAGAGCATGTGTGTACAGTGCAGGGCAGGGACAATGCACAGTGGAGGGGTGTGTGTGTGTGAGTGTGTGCACATGTATGTACAGTGTGTGTGTGTATGTGTGTGTGTGTAGTGGTCTGACACAGTTGCAGCTGTGGAGGCTGAAAATCTGAACAGGACGAGTGGGTTTTCTCTGTCACAGCAGGACTCAGTGTTGGCAGATGGATGATGGAGAGAAAAAGGAATGGGGTGGAGGGTTTACAGTCGATGCACACACACATACACACACACACACACACACACACACACACACACATGGCCCTATTTAACAAAAAACAAGTGTGCTGGTGCATCAAGATGCCTCCGAGCCTGTGTGTGTGTGTGTGTGTTGACACACTGTGCAGTCATGTCAACATCATCACTAACCATCACATATACAGCCGCTCATGAACTCTCTGTAAATGGTGTCATTGTCCCGCAGCCTGACTGTAACCTATCACATAACGAAAACATAACACGGATCAGGTTCGGCTGTTATTTCCATTCGTCTGTTTCCACGGTTTCAACGGTGGAGAGAGAAGAAGTGAGCGAGAGAAAGAAAACAATGGAGGGAGGAGGAGATAAACAAGTCCATTAAAAGCGGTTGAGACGATGACTGAAGTAAACAGAAACTTGGCACAGGAAGGACAGAGATTACTGCATACCTCACAGGTGAACGTGCACTCTCAGACACACACACACACACACACACACACACACACACACGCCCATGCATGCACAAACACAAAGACAGACACCTGAGCACATGAACTAATTTGTTTCACGGTGCATTCACTGACTGGTTGGAGGTTGTGTACAAATGTGTTTCAATCTGTGCAGAGCTGAGAGTTACTTCACGTCATGATTTGGCAACACGCCGCCGCAGCATATTTGTTTTTTGACGCATCAGTTATTTGCTGAAGTCACACCTGTGAAAGGTCCAGAAGGCCCAGAAAGACAGACCATAGGTCAAAGGTTAATCAGAAGAGACAAACGCTGTTGCATCACTTCACAGGTCTGACACGTCAGACTTTAACAATCACTGTTTTCTCTTCTTCTTCTTCCTGTGTTTGTAAATCACTCATGATGTCAGCGTGTCTCTGTGTGTGTGTCTCTCCATGTTCTGCAGGTGAAACGTCGACATTAAAGCCTCCACTGATGAAAACTCATTAAAAACTGACATCTTCACCTTTGTGCACCTTCAAAACAACAGCAGCGTCTTTCACAACCGCTCAGTTACCACACAACAGAATCCTGTTTGACGACTGGATGGAGTCGCAGCGCTGACGGGAAACAGCATCGCGTCAGAGTTTACTGATGTGGTTCAAGTGTTGTTGAACATCAGCCATGATAATGATGTCATCAGCTGTGCTCAGGCAGACACACTGTTTGTAGGTTTTTGTATCAGTGCGTTTGTATTTGCTCTTGTGAGTGTGTGTGTGTGTGTGTGTGTGTGTGTGTGTGTGTGTGTGCCATCTGAGCATCAGCTGCCTAAACACATTGTGTTTTTTTTCCCCCTCAGACTAAAGTGCGACACTCGACTCACCTGCTGCCAGGTGACAGCAGCAACAACAAGAGGTCGAAGGTCACAGAGATTCAAATCACAGCAACCCTCTGCCACGACAGCAGGACGTGACTGAGTGACTTTACAGCACGACTTCAGACAAACTTCGACACATCGGCGCTGCGTACATACTGTTTGATCAGTTCACTGATCAGTCATCAATCAATCAATCCACTGGAAATCAATTCTTATTTGTGAGGACGTGTCTTGGAGCAAAAAGTTTTGGACAAACAAACTTTCACATTTAATTGTCTCCTCTGATATTTGATGCAACATTCAATCAATCAGATCAATAAAGAAAACAACTGAACTTTACTGAGTGAAATAACTTTATTTAATGACTTTACTCAACGAACTTTACCTTAAAAAACTACTTAACCTTGACTTCAACTTTACTTTAATTTACTTTACTTTACATAATTGACTACTTAACTTAACTTAACTTAACTTAATGTAACTTAACCAAACTTAATCCTACCTTTATTTATTTAATTAATGTTTTAAAGTATCTAAATTACCTTTAATTATCTGACCTACTTTTTGATGAGCTACATAACCTTAACTAAACTTCCCTTAACTTAAATCATAAACCCTGGGTCGTGTCCTTAAAGTCACACTCTGTGTATTTTCTCGGCCTCGGCCTAATTAATGAACTGCTGTGACTGTGCTGACAGAGGTTTCGACATGATAAAGGCTTCCCCACTTCAAAGCGCTCCTCTCCGGGCTGTGGTCGGACCAGTCTGCCGCTTAAACCCTCAAACAGCTCACAAAAACACGACGAAGCGCAGAGGATCGTGGGAGAGTGACTGACTCACTGCAAACTAGTTTGACGTGTGAGGAACAGGTTCTGGTGCCTGGTTGTTTCAGAGGGAGCTCAGGTGTTCTCCACTCAGAGCACGAGCCCAGGTGTTCACGGGGATTTATCCAGGGTTAATATTCATGATCAGAAACTCCGTGTGTGAGTGTGTGAGAGAGAGAGAGTGTGTGTGTGAATGTGGCCCACCTCCTTGTGTCTGTGCGCTGCACACCTGCAGGGCGCACGGCAGCAGCAGCAGCACACGCGCAGCACCTGCCGCACCTTCCTCGTGAGCGCGGTCATCCTCAGTCAGATGATCCAGGTGTCGACTCACACAAACAACAGCGTCATATTAATGAGAGGAAACTAGTCCGTGTGTCCAGAGCCGTCCACAGTGAGTCCATTTAAACCAAAGACCAAAGTAGATCCACTCCAGCAGCTTCCTCCTCCTCTTCCTCCTCTTCCTCCTCTTCCTCAGGTGAACACCTGACTCTTCCTGTGTTACAAACCTGGCGGTGTTTTTTCTCTCTGTCACATTTGACTGAGCTGAAACTCTCCGAGCAGTCGCTCCGCTCTGACTGACACGGATCACTACGGCTCCGTGATTGGAGCGAAGCAGCGCAGCCAATCAGCGGCCGGAGCGACTCTTCCTGAGGCACTGATTTATGTGGAGGCTCCGCCCACCGCAGCTACGGGGTCCGAGCATGGACGAAGAGTGACGAAGAGTGACGAAGCGTGAAGAGACAGTGATGAAGAGTGAGGACAGAGTGGGACGTTTCAAACAAGTGTCCTTATGTTTAATATAGATGGTGCGTTCAGGGTGCATCAGGATTTACAGTTTCAGGTTCAGAGACACCGTTTCTCTCATTCAATGATCAATATAACTGATCAGTGTTTATGAAAGATTAATTTCTACAAGGTTTTTCAAACTAAAAGTTAGCCTGCAATGTTTTTTCACAATAAAAGCCTTTAAACATGGTTAAAAAGTCTTTTTTATAACAGTAAATCAAACAGCTGCAGAAAGAAAAGCTGTTGCTCTGTGTGGAGTTTGATGCAAAACTTTGCAAAAGGCAGAGTTTAACGACACAAACGCTCATCACACTAATCGCACTATAATCACTGTGTCCTTTTACACAACAGAGGTTTCACAACAACAACGGCGACACCGCCTTTATCTGTCAGGACAAAGTGACAGAGGAATGTGGAGAGACAGAGGACGACGAGAAACAAGAGCTCAGTCAGTCAACACTTCATCAACACACACACACACACACACACTCTCTCTCTCTCTCTCTCTACTGGTGGTATAGAGATATTTTCTCAGCTCTGAGGTGATTCACACCATGTTTAACTTCATTAGTCACATGTTGGGAACAAGGCTCAGTTTCAGTTTTAACATGTCTGTGAAGATACAAGTATATACAGTGGAGGTGGCGCATTAGTGACTCTTGTAAACTAACATGTTTCATAACTACGGTGGCCCTGAGGGATCAACTCACTGCAGCTACTTGATCAGTTTGATGACAGAGAATGGCAGACCAGGCTAAAGGCTAATGCTAAGCTAACAGTCCATGTGATCAGCACCATGTGAATCATGTGATATTGACATTCTAATAAACCAAACAAACTCAGCTTATTGTCAAAGGCCCCGGACTGGTCCCTCACTGGTTCACTTTACTGTGTCCCCAGACTGGTCCCTCACTTTATTGTGTCCCCAGACTGGTCCCTCGCTTTATTGTGTCCCCAGAACTGGTCCCTCGCTTTACACTGCTGTTTTGTTTGGAGTTTTTGCAGCTTAGGGGTTTTCTTGATGTTCAGTGAGCTGACCCTTCAGGGCCACCGTACATTTGGCCACATTGCGCACTGAAACCACCTGAGAGCGTCACAGTGGAGTCAGAGCAGCTGAGTCACTTCCTCTGTCCCCTTCATCACCTGAATCACCACTGATAAAGTCTTTTTAATGACGTTTTAATGTTCCCTCCTCCCCCTGCTTCTCTGAAACACTCTGCAGGAACGTCTCAGTACATTTCTTGTGTAAGTGAAGAACCTTTGACCTTTGACTCCCCTCCTTTGTGCAGCTGCTGGGACTGTGTGATTCTACTGCTTCTCTCAGATGTGACACATGTGAACGGCCTCTGTATCACTGACTGTCTGTAGCTGAATATTTCCTCCAGTGTTAGAGAATGAAGCAGGTCGGGTCAGAGGTGACCGTCTCCTCCATCCCAGACCAACAGACCTGGTTTGGTCACACACTCCTGTCTCTCGTCACTCTGTCACTCAGGCATCACGTAAACACGTCTGTCTGTCAGAGTGGACGAGCAGGACGGTCTGAAGGAACCGGCTCGTCCTGCAGCTCCACTCTGCATCACACACACAAACACACACACTCACACAGACACTATGTTCTGCTGCAGAGTGAAATTCCTCTCCCAGAGTCAGAGTCGACTGAAACGTTTAAAACAAGAGCCGTTCAAAGCAAACGGTTAATATTTCACCTCCACCAGGAAGTCGTTCCCAGAAATCTCTCCTTTGGTTTTAGAGCTCACACACACACACACACACACACACACACACACACACACACACTGATCTGATGAGATGAGATTCAGGAGAGTTTCAATCAGTTTCAAACTTCCAAACATTTCACACCTGCAGCGTCTGATTTCAGCCTAAAACAAGTTTGTGTTTGTTGAGAGAGAACGAAGAGAAAGATGAACTGAGATAACTCACAGAGTGGTTTTTACTTTGTGTGAGTGTCATCGAGCCAAATGTTGTTGTTGTTGTTGTTGGTCTGTGGACAGATGTTGTTACTGTCACACAACCTCACAACACACACAGTGGATGTGTGGTCAGATTTCCTCTCTCTCTCAGTCTCCTCTTCCTGAGTTCATGTCAGAGTTTGACGTGGTACGGTGGCCCCGAGGGTTCAATATACTGTGACTTTATAAAATAAAACAAAACGCACACACACACCCACGAAAAAACAAAATATGTGCAACAAAAACCCACAACACAACAGAAGTGTTTCATTAGTCTTTTGCCTGGTCCGTCACTTTATTGTGTCCCCTGTTGTGTTGAGAGTTTTTTTTTCAACGTGATGAAGTTGTTTTCTGAATTTGTAGATCATGTGATTTGATTTGTAGCAGTGATTTGACCCCTGAGGGCCACCGTAGGATGGTCATCCTCAGACCCAGGTGTTTATATGATGCAACAGTTTCTACATGTTCATTGTGTTTTCTTTGCTCTTCAGCTGCATCCGTTCAATCTGAAGTCAAACACCGCATCACAAAGACACGGTTAAACTGAAGAAGTTATTAAACCCAGGGAAGTTCCCGCTGCTCTGAGGACAGGCCACAGGTGAACATAAAGACAGGAGGACGCCCCCTTGTGGCCTGTGGACAGAACTACAGCCCTTTGGATCTCAATCCATCAGAAAGTCAAAGGTCATCAGTTCACAGGGAAATTAAAACCACACCCAGTGTTTCTACAGAAGGATGTGGCTGCACTGATGCAAACAGAATTACTCCGAGTTTATACACATATAAATATAAAAGGTTTTGGATCTCGTCTCCATGGCGATCAGGTTTCCACGGAGCCAGGCTTTTAATAATTAATCAAGTTAATAATTAATGAGGTCAGAGGGACTGGTCTGAAGGTGGAGTCTGTTGAAACAGGTGTGATGAGATCAAGTTACAGTTCAGAGACACCTGGGAAACAGATCTGACCTGATGATGTCGTCATGTTCCTGCATGATGACATCATCACCATCAGATGCATTTTCAAAATAAACATATATTTAAAAGAAAAAAGTTTTAAAACACATTTAGAAGATTGTATCATCTATTCTGAGACGTGTCCTGTCGGTCACTGCGTTCATTATAGAAGAAGATGATGATATTATAATGTAATATTATAATGAGCTACAGTAGAAAACACTTTGCACAATGCATGATGGGACTTTTTGCTTTGTTACTGATTATTGTTCATGTAACTTGTCACCATGATTCATATCTTATATCTCTTAATTCTCACAGACAAAAGGTTTTTATTTGTTCTTCATGTTTGTTGTGACTTTTTATTGTCAAAAGATGCAGTCAAAAGAGAAGTTCAGAAGGAGTCAAAAGGAAAACCCTGTTGTTCAGCTCTGACGTCTGGTGGTCAGAGTTTGCTCTTCTTCGTTGGTGTCAGTGTTGTTTGTTGTGACGTCACGTCCACGAGGAACTCTCACTCACAGCTGATACAGAAAATGGGTTTATTTGTAATACAGCAGGATTCGGTTTGTTGTCTCACATCACATACACGTGTCTCCATGCGCTCAGCATCGAGTCATCGAGTCGTCACCGTTTTTTAAATCTACTTGTGTAACTATAACGGTACAGAATGAATCATCAGGTTGTTGTTGTTGTTGTTGTTGTTTTGTTCTCACTGGTTATCATTGTTTCACAGACACAGTCTACATCAAAGTTTCTTTACACCCCAAAAAACAAACCAAATAAAAATCTACCACCAAATATGAACCAGAAAGTTTTTACTGGAAAAACAAAGGATACTATTGGACGAAACCTTCGCTGCCTAATCATCTCAAACTGTGGTGCAAACCTGCCTTTAGAGAAATAATCCTTTAATATATTTAATATATGTGACTCAAAAACAAAACAAACAAACAGAAGGAATCAGTTTGAAGTCGTTGCTAAATATATAAGGCCACAAAACCCAAACGATTAAAAACTCATGACTGAACACACAACAGAAGCCGAACACGGACGACGACGGTGCACTGGTGAGGTGGTGGAGCGGAAACACGGTCTGAAGGTCTGTCACTAACAAACACTGTGTTTTGGCACAGAGAGTTCAACAGACTGAGATCTGTGGGTTCTGCTGGTTTCAGAGTGACGCTGTTCAACAGGTGAGTCGTGGACGTGAAACTACAACACACACGCACACTGATCAGCTCCGGCCTACTTCCTGTCTCATAGTGACATCACACAAACACACAGACACACAGGTGAAGGTGAATACGAGTGAAATAATTAATACCATCACAGACGGACCGACATGAACACAGAGTTTATAAGAAGTGACAGAAAGACGCTCAATGAATCCAACGAGCAGCAGGTCGTGTGTTGTGTTCACCTATAGGCCGAACCCTTTCACAATAAAAGACCTTAAAGCTGACTATAGTTTGAAAAAACCAGCAGGACGAGTTGGATTCTGCGCCGTATATGAACCAGGACTCGGTGGTCAGAGGAAAATCTACAGGTTCGTGCAGGTCAGGAGGTCAGGGACGTTGTGGACGAGAGGACGAGTTGATCATGATTTAACACTAATGAATAAGACCAGAGCCACCGACACACAAACACAAACAGGACACGTGGACACACACCTGATGTGAGAATCAAAGTGCTTCAGCTTCGCTCACTAATGAAAAACAGGAGCAAACAAAGATGAAAGTGAACGAGACATGAATCTGACGGCGGTGATTGTTCTCCAACATGGCGGCTGTTACCTCCAACAAACAAAGTGCAACTGACACACAAACGTTTCTCTGCGTGGACGACACACACCAACAAAAAGTCATGTTTGACTCAGTGACTCAGCAAAGTCACACATGACTCAGCACAGCACCTACAGACAGACAACAGGACGAGAGGTGGACACAGGAAAAGCAGGAGTCTGCTGTGATTGCTTATGGTTACTGTGTGTGTGTGTGTGTGTGTGTGTGTGTGTGTGTGTGTGTGTGTGAAACGTGGAATGTGTGAGAAACTATTAAAACCTCAACAGACTGAAAAAGAAAAATCTCCCCCCACTCCCAAACCTTGTTTTGCACCTTTCAACCCAAACCCGTGTTCCTCACCCACAGCCCCCCCGAACCCAGGACAAAGAAACAGGTGGACGGTGTGGCTGCTGCTGCTCCTCCTCCTCCTCCTCCTCCTCCTTCTTCTTCTTCTACTTATTTCTTGTTCTTCAGTTGATTGGCCAGCCAATCAAGACCCTCGTACAGCCCGTCGCCGCTGGTCGCACAGGTGGCCTGGATGTACCAGTTGCGGTGACGCAGGGAGTGTAAACCCAACTTGTCTGTGATCTCAGCAGCGTTCATGGCATTTGGTAAGTCCTGTCACAGAGGTCAGAGGTCAGAGGTCAGAGAAGAGGAAGGAGTGTGTGTGTGTGTGTGTGTGTGTGTGTGAAGCTGTAGACCGGACGGCTGGTGAGTTGTTTTATTCTCATCAATGAACATCAAGTGTGTGATTCTGGAACTGACAGCAACAAACAATAAACCAGTTAATCCAGTAAACGTCTGATACACGAACTGGTGACAGTGACTGTGCAGCGTTGTTTTCCATCATCAACAGTCACGGACCAGAAACAACCAATCAGCATGAAGCAGAAGAGGAAGAGGAAGTGAGTTTAACAATGAGCAGTTCACTGTTCACATGTGTTGTGTTCATGTGTGTGTGTGTGTGTGTGTGTGTGTGTGTGTGTGCGCTGGTTTCTCACCTGTTTATTAGCGAACACGAGGAGGACGGCGTCCCTCAGCTCGTCCTCAGCGAGCATCCTCATCAGCTCCTCTCGCGCTTCGTTCACACGCTCTCTGTCGTTACTGTCGACCACGAAGATCAGACCTGGACCAGAGAGAGAGCACAGAGGAGATGGGTGAGGTGAAGAGGGGTGAGGCGGTGAGTTCAGGGCCTCGGGTCACCTCTGTACTCACCCTGTGTGTTCTGAAAGTAGTGTCTCCAGAGGGGGCGGATCTTGTCCTGCCCACCCACGTCCCACACAGTGAAGCTGATGTTCTTGTACTCCACCGTCTCCACGTTGAAGCCTGTGAACAGCAGCAAGGTCAGAGGTCAGAGGTCAGACGAGCACGTGTACTCAGACATCTCTCATGTGCACGAGGAGATCTCACAGCTGTGTCCACCTACCGATGGTCGGGATCGTGGTGACGATTTCTCCCAGTTTGAGTTTGTAGAGGATCGTTGTTTTTCCTGCAGCGTCCAGTCCGACCATCAGGATCCTCATCTCCTTCTTCCCGATGAGGCTCTTCAGCAAATTCCCAAAAATGTTCCCCATGACTCAGGAGGAGTTTTGCTGCTGTGGTCGTGGCGCCGGACGTCAGTGGCTGGTTGTTGGGCAGAGGTGGATTCTGAAGGAGATCTGAAAGGAAACAGACGGCTGGGTGACACCTTCCTCTGAACGCAGCCTGACTCCTCTCATCACCACCAGGACGTCTCACCTCTACATGCAGGTTCCCAAACAGGTGCTAAGCTACGCTACTCGCCCACAGTCATCATCATCATCATCATCATCACCATCACCACACAGAGGGTGAAGAGGAGACATGTCAGTGCCATGACTCCAGGCTACAATCTGTTCACACCCTTTTTTTTTTCTCCTTCAAATGTTGGACTGCAACGACGCCAAGCCCCCAGAGCACATCCACCATGTCCTACATTACAGGACTCAAACACGTCCTCCACGGAGCCATGTGGTCGGCACAGAGACAGAGAGAGAGAGAGACTGGAAGACGACGACACCCCCTCCCCACCCCGCACCCCCCCGTAGCCTGGAGGACGCCTAGCAAAGAGCCTGTGAACACGTTAAAATTAGATTCTGCACAATTAGCTGCTCCCTCCGTCTTCACACGGCTGATCTGGATAAAAGCTCCTCATACACAACCACAGAGGAGCCGGGAAGACAGACATATAATACACAACAACAACAACAACAACAACAACAACAACAATACCTTTATCTCTATAGCAGGTTTACAGGGCGCTTTAAAGCAGAAACACAAACAAACGACATGACAGGCCCAAGAAACACAGGAAGCACGAGGACCTGGTGACATCATCTGCGAGCAGGAGGAACCACAGTGACATGATGTAATGGTGAACATCAAGGACGCAGAAATAATAAAAGGAAGGAAATGTGAGATTTAAAAAACCAAACGAGTTAAAAGAAGAGCAACAAAATAATCAACAGGAACAGATGCATCTGTGTATCTGCATTAGACTGATGATATGACAGGTGAATAAAGAGCAGGACGTTCGATATAATGTGGATCAGAGAAGATGTGGAGAAACTTCTGGAGCCAGATGTTTGTATGTTTGTATGTTGTAATATTATATACAATATATGTATGAAACAGAGTAAACAGGGCTAATGTTTGGCTACTGCAGAGGTAACACTGTGCTGCAGGAGCTGAGTCCTGTGACCACACACACACTGTGTTTACTCTGATTATCTGTGTGTGTGTGTGTGTGTGTGTTGATGTAGCTGTCATGCAGGCTGAGTAAAGTGTCCAGTAGAAGCTAATACACACAGTAGACCCCAGTAGAAGGCTGATGGACCCTGTCCATGGTGCTGAAGAGCCTCCACACACACACACACACACACACACACACACACACGGCTCATCGTGGTGTTTTCGGGAGTAGCTACCACCAGGGCCGGGCCGGGCCGGGCCGGGCCGGTGTGGTCGTGCTCACTGAGCCCCGGGTGACCCCGGTTACGTTAGCCGGGGATGCTACAGCAGGTGACGGCAGGGCAGCGCTAACCTGCCGCTGCTGGCCGGGAACGTCACACCCCTCCGCTTCGTTTCTAAACCACCTCCCGCTCTGTGGATCCGTTACAAACTCATCCATCGGCCTATTTCAGCTCTGATCACCGAGTCGATGAGACATGACGGCGGCTAGCGACTCTCCACCGCCCCCCCTCCCCTCACCGATCCGCCCCATTCATCCGCCCTCCGCGGGCATCCTGCTGCCAGCGCCGCCGCGGCCCCGGACCACACCGAGGATACAACACCCGCCCCCGGTCAGACATCACACACACGGTCCGGTTATCACCTGCCGGGGACCGACATGGAGGGATATTATCGGGTTGATGGAGGTGCAGTGTCCTCACTTACCTTAGCTCAGGAGTCCTCCGCTGAATGTCTCACGAGATTTCAGCGGGATCATTTACCAGCGAACGAGATCTCGCGAGAGTAGATGTCAGACCCGAACCACTAATGTGTTGTCCTGTGTTTCCTTAGAGGACGATTCAACCACTGGGTTTCTGCAACAGAAATGACGTGTTTCTGTCACTTTGTGGGACAAAAAATACAAAATATATGAGAATATTTTTAATATATTACAAATAATGTGGTGATGACTCACACTGAAATGTATAATCTATGACATAATGTCTCTGACTCCAGAGTGATGTCATCTGTATTATTATAAACATCTCTGGCTGTATGATGACAGAACTTTATAACATATACAAACAAATATATATTGAAATATCAGTTATGACGTCATATAGCGAGATTTCTTTGTAATATGTTGCCATACAATATATTAAAATAGGTCAATATGTATGTTTATCTATATTCTACTGTATATAATGTATGTTTTTATGATGGTGGTGACTCACTGTTTTCAATATTAACATATACTGACAGGCTTTGAGATGGATATATATTTATGTATCATATGTCTACAATATAATCACATTTTACATACAGATTTGTATGCGTTAGATGAACACGCCATTCTGAATTTTTACATTCATACACATATGTATCACATATAGATGTTCTGTTTGGTTTTCACCGCTGCACCGACACCATGTACCTTCACTCTGGGCCCAGCTCCAAACCACCTGATCCAGGACTGGAGGATTAACCACAGCTGGACACCAGGAACTTGTTTCAGGATATTACACAGTTTAAAAGTCACTTCCAGTGACGTTACGCAACTGGAATCTTTTCAACAGCCTGATGTAATATTTACATATCAGTGCATTTGCAGCACATGGTCTAATAGTCATAATACAGCATGCAGAACTCAGCGGACCAGATGATAATGAGATGGGTTGTAAAGTTCCTGCTGGTTTTTCCTTTATGAGAAAATCAGAACTGAATATGTTAAATATGCTTCTCTTTTAAATCGAGGTGCTGGTGATAACTGCAGCGGTTATTGGTCTGATACTGATTATCAGTGTTTCTCATGTTCTGGAGGAAATGTGCATCTGTCTTCAACATTCACATATATGTTATTAACATATTTCAATGGGGTTTGTATTGTACATACATGTGTATAATACATGTAAAATGAATATATGTAACAATAATTATATACATGATGAGAACAGGTAAAAGTATGCTCATACATATTTATAAGGTCTAGACATGTTACTGTTTGAAATTGTTCCAGTTTCTAACAGGTTTCATCAGAAGCGGCCAAAGGCAAAAACAAACTCAGCACCTGCTTGGAGCCCCGCGGCCACTAGGGGGCCTCGCTGCGGCTGGAGCTGCTGCATGTCACACAAACCACAGAGGCGAGTAATGTTCCTCCAGCTCCTTCCTGTCAGTGGTCAGAGAGAGACAGGTGATCATGTGTCCGTGTAGCTGTGCAGTGTGTGATCCCTGATTTTGGTAACGGGTTCGATTCCCATGTGGACAGAGATCAAACCTTGACACTCACTCACTCCACTGGTGTGAATGAAACCTGCAGCTCTTCTTTCTGTCGGAGGCGCAGGGGGTGTTTTTACAGGACATGATGCAGGCTGCAGTGTGTGTGTGTCGCTGTGTGTCAGGGTGTCAGTCTGTTAACTGAACCACACTCCTGTCCAGAAGGCGGCGCAATGCACCTTAAAGTGACCAACTGCCGGGAACCCTACGAAGAAGCAGCAGAAGAAGGAGCCCCTTTGGTCCCCTCCCGGCTGCCGTCGCCCGCCGGTCGCGTTTAACCAGTGAGCGACAGCGGTGTGTCCTGTGCACTTGGCCGTCAGCGAGCTAGCTGTCTGTTTAGCAAGTCACAAAGATGGCGAACGTGGTGTTGGAGTTCAAGGCTTCTGCCGGGGACTCCGAGCCACAGAGCCGACCCGTCCTGATCATCGGGCAGCAGGCCAACCTGCAGCAAGCCAGCTGGAGCCAAGTCAAAGGAAAACTGCAGCCAGCCGTGAGCAAAGAGGTAACGGTTCACCCCACACCGAGGATTGTGTGACGGCTAACGCTAGCTCCAGCTAACCCGAGTTTAAACAAGCTAACGCAGCTAGCTCGGCTTAATTAATGCAGCGTTAACGGAGCTTGTCTTGGACACGGAGCAGCTCATCTCCAGCAGCTCCAGCAGCTCCAGCTCCAGCAGCAGTAACGTGGTATCTAAGTGGTTATGTTAGATATAAGCACGAACAGCTGATGTTGTTCTGGAGGTGCTAACGTCTTGTCAGAGATCAGTCACATCCGTTTCAGGCGGTGGAGAAGTGGATCACACAGCTCCAACCACCCACATGGAGTAAAGCCATATTTTGCAGAATAGCACGTAGCTGTAAATAGACTCAGTTTGTTGGTTTGTCCTGAAACAGCGGCGGGTGTGAACCTGGGTGAAGCTGCAGAGCCGATCACTTCACCAGAGCAGCAGTTAGTATTAATGTGTGTAAACACAGTGTTGACTTATGAGAGCACCGAGGGCGAGTTTGGAGCCTGAGATCATGTCTCTCCTGGTGTGTGTGTGTGTGTGTGTGTGTGTGTGTGTGTCTCCTGGTGCTCTCACGGCCTCCTTGAGGAGCTGCTGTAGCGGACTCTCTGTCTGTGTGCAAAGTCCCCAGAGGAGGTTGTGTAACAGTGGCAGGCTGCCGATAAGGAGACACTTACCAGAGCAAGTCCCTGAGGTCAAGGAGAGGTTCCCGGTCATGAACAGAGCTCCTCAGTGTGTGTCCTCTGACAATCATTACACTATATGATCACTGTCATAACCCTGTTTTTGGAACAATACGACTCAACAGCTTTTTATTCACAGATCCTTTAACATCCAAACTCCACAGTGCTGTTTGTAGAGGAATGAACATCTGCCTCAATCAGCACAAAACACACTAGTGTTAAATGTTGTAGATACTGAAGGTGGTAATTATGATTCTGTCTGGAAACATAAATCACACCTGGAGTTTTCTAATGTCTTAACTCCGGGTCTTTGTTCTTCCAGTATGTAGATGGATAGGAGCTCAGGTCAAATCCATGCTGTTGATTTCTCTGTCTTCATCAGCAGGAATGTAACGTAACCCTTAAAAAGGACGCTCTCTGTGTTGTAGTCACAGGATGTCCAGGACGACAGGCAGCAGAGAGGTAGCTGAGGGTCGTCATCTTCTCCAGACCTTCTCTTGCTCAACATTGATTTCTGTCATAGATGATCAGATCATTCATGTCGACCCTGGTCAGACCTGGCAGCAGCGCGCATCCTGAAGTAGATCAGATTACACTTGTGTGCAGATTCACACAAACATCACCTCTGTGTGAATCTGTAGTGTCTTTATAATGAACCTGTGTGTGTGTGTGTGTGTGTTTTTCCTCAGACCTGGCAGGCGGCTCTCAGCGCTCTGAACCCAACCCCACAGACAGCTGCCCCCTGTACCTCAACCATGCTACGGTGGCCGCGCTTCCATCACGGGTCAGCCGTCACAACAGCCCGTCTTCTGCCCACTTCCTGTCCCGTCTGGTTCGTTCCTGTCTGCCCGGGGGCAACAACCGCTGCATTGTGGTCAGTGGCACCTTTAACACAAAGCTGTGTTTCAGCAGTGACGCCAGGGGACTGGATCAGACAGAGTGTCTCACTGATGTGACTGTCTCTCTCCTCCGCAGATGGTGTGTGAGCGTTCGGATGTGTTTGCCTCCTCCTGTGCCATCTCCAGGGCCTTCCCCATCTTCTCCCGCCGCTCCACATCCCTGCGCAGGGCGGAGAAGAAGCACGTCACCGTAGAGTTTCTGATCGTCGGGCAGGACAGCAGTCCTCTGGACGTCGCAGAACTGGAGGTTTTGCACTGATTTTTATTCCAGTTTTTGTCTCTTTTCAGTCGTACGCTGTGCTTCAAACCCCAACTCTGCCATTTGTCCCTGTGTTCAGTGTCTCTCTAATGCCGCTGATGGGGTGCGTCTGGCAGCTCGTATTGTGGACACACCGTGCAATGAGATGAACACGGATCACTTCTTAGACGTAAGTGAAGTAAATCACTACAGGGAAACTGGGGTAATGATAAACCTGAACTTGCTGACACCTGTTACACACATGAACTCCTGTTTTAGGAGATCAAGGCTGTGGGGACTGAGCTTGGAATCACTCCTGTCATCATTCGTGGAGAGGAACTGAAACAAAGAGGTTTTGGAGGTCTGACATTTTTTTGATGTTAAACTAAAACAGTTGCTTCAGAGAACACAGAGGAGAGTGCACCAGAGTTACTGCTCACCACTGCTTTTAGACGCCTCCTGTTTCAAGTCACTGGAAGTAATACTGGTTTTCTAAGGAAACCAGTGAAACACTGCACATTTCCCAGTAAGATGTATTTACTTAACGCGTGTTAGAATTATTTTTTCACAAAGAAAAATGGACAAATATAATGAACAAAAACGTCATTTTCATCACATTCATGCAGTCTCTCTGTAAAGCATGACATTTTCATCTTGATCACTGGGAATCAGGATTATCAGTCTGGTTTTCTCCTTTTTACCTGCTCAGGTATCTATGGAGTTGGAAAGGCAGCAGAGCATCCTCCTGCATTAGCAGTCCTGAGCCACACACCAGATGGTGCGACCCAGACCATTGCCTGGGTGGGCAAGGGCATCGTGTACGACACTGGTGGACTCAGCATCAAGGGAAAGGTATTCTGGTTTTCTTTCCTGTGATAGAACCTGTTGAAACATCATATGAATGAATGTCATTGTCATCTAGTGACTCCAGGGAAGCCAAAGACACTCACACTCATCTGCTGCCCATCCTACAGAGCTGTAAATCACCATGTGTCATGTCAGCCTGCTGCAGTGACTCTGACCTTTGTGATCCTCCATCTTACACGCTCTGACCTGACCTGTCGCACTGAGCTTTAAGCCGATTCTCAGTTAATCCCTTTTGCATGTAGTTTCAGCTGCATGCACCACGTTTATATTGTGTCATGTGCAGAGGTGAGTGTTTGTTCTGCAGGTGTAAGCCTTACAAACCCACAGGTCCAGCTCTTCTTATTGTAAATCTATAGGACACGTGTTGTGCACAGATGCATGTCAAGGTGTAAAATGAGAGATCAGATGAATCCTCTTCATCACACATCTCATCACATGTTTGTTTTTTTTTTGTAGACCACAATGCCAGGGATGAAGAGAGACTGTGGTGGAGCTGCAGCTATTCTAGGAGCTTTCAGAGCCACCATTAAACAGGTGAGGTGACCTTTAGGATTATCCCTCAGCAGCCACTACAACTGTTCGTTTAACCTCTGATTCTGCAGCTTTTATTTTTTATTTGATCAGATTCTCTCCTTTTGTTTCCTGCAGGGCTTTAAGGACAACCTCCACGCAGTTTTCTGCCTGGCAGAGAACGCAGTTGGACCCTCGGCCACACGACCCGATGACATCCACACTCTCTACTCTGGAAAGTAAGACTGAATCTCATGTGGTTTTCTAATCATTCACAAAGTGTGAAGCCCTTCTTTGTTTTGTCATGGTGCAAATCAGCAGGAATGCAAATGGTCTGCTGTGTGTGTGTGTGTTTCATGAAGGACGGTGGAGATCAACAACACTGATGCAGAGGGCAGGCTGGTGCTGGCTGATGGGGTGGTGTACGCCAGCAAAGACCTGTCAGCTGATATCATTGTGGACATGGCCACCTTGACGGGCGCACAGGTGAGTGACTGTTGTTAAAGCTTTTAGAGGAAGTATGTTTTCAACAAAATGAGCTAAAGGGGAAAACTTTGTGCTGCTGCTGCCGTCCAGGGGATCTCCACCGGGAAGTACCACGCAGCTGTGATGACCAACAGCGAGCAGTGGGAGGTGGCCTGTGTGCGCGCAGGTCGCAGCAGTGGAGATCTTGCTCACCCTCTGGTTTACTGCCCCGAGCTGCACTTCAGCGAGTTCACCTCCGCCATGGCTGACATGAAGAACTCTGTGGCAGTAAGTGATGAGGAAACCCCCCCCCCCGAAAAACCCAGATTTAGCACAACAGCTAGTTTCCGTAGTACTAATCTCTCTGTTTAGCTTCAGTTGATGCATCTTTTCAGTCGTGTGCTTTGTCTTTGCTTAGTCACTGATCATCAACAGAGTATTTATAGTAGAATATATTTTCATGGACAGGCGTTATTATTCATTTCCTGACGTTTGTCATGTTTTCCTAACGTTGTGACAGGATCGAGAGAACGCCCAGAGCTCCTGCGCCGGCCTCTTCATTGGTTCCCACCTGGGCTTCGACTGGCCTGGAGTCTGGGTCCACGTCGACATCGCCTCTCCTGTTCACGCTGTGAGTACTGAGCGCCGTCTGATGAGCACGCAGACAGTTTGCACTTGTTTGTCCCGGAGGAAATCAGGTGATGAGCATAACTGCTCCAAGTGGCCAGTAGCTGGCTTGACAAAACACTTTACTGAAGCTGAAATGAGAAGAAGAGCAAAAGAGGGTTAGTTAGTTGGTACTTAGTCCTTCTACCTCAGAAATGAACCGAGCTCAGGCTGTGTTTTTCTGTAGCTGTTGACTCTCTGTGCTAATCACCACGTAGATGTGTGCACATAGATATATTTGTCCACATTTGTTCATCTCTGCATGTAAAGTTTAGCTGTTATTTTGTTTTATTTAAAACTGGGTCAGTCTGATCTGAGACCAGTGAGTCATTCTCCTCAAAGAAGAATGTCAGCAGATTTCGTTAAGGAAGTTGGCAACAACAGCTCAATAAAGCCAAACAGGTTTGTTGCAGCTTTAGCTGAGTTTATAAAATGTTCCTGTGTGAGCACAGCTGAGACGAGTGAAGGTTGAACGTACACAACAAAAGGTTCAAAAGGTCACGAATTTCAACGAACAGAACTAATGAGATGAGAGTTCAGCAGCGTCACAGCATGGTGTCGTTCACTCGTTCCCCTTCTCTAACGAAGAGCAACAAAAGTGAACTTAATTTTAGACCTTTTATTACATGTGTTACGTATAACTAGAGTTACCCAAAGTAACTTTGCAATATAAGCCAACAATATAAAGAAACTGATGAATCTAACCTTAGGATGTCACACTCTCATCAGCTAATGAACTCCAGACACCTGCAGACGTTTCCTGAGCCTTTACATGGTCTCCTGCTTCAGACTGCTGACCTCCATCATTTTCTACTTTATTGAGAAGCACCTGTGATTTCAGCACCTTTTTATGAGCCCCCAGCTGCACAGCCAGGATCACACCAGCTCTTCACCTCAAGAAACAATAAAAAACCCTCTTGTGATGCAGCGTAGTTACAGAGCATTGGGTTTTAGAACAAACGCGGCTTCAGGTTTCAGTCACATTAGCTGCAGCTGAAGCTAAGTCCAGGGTAGATTTACAGCACTGACTCTGATACTGTGATCTGACTCTTGTTTTCTGTTTGATTTGATCTGTGCAGGGGGAGCGAGCTACCGGCTTTGGGGTCGCCATGCTCATGGCTCTGTTCGGTCAGGCATCAGATGACTCCATGTTGAACCAAGTGTCTCCTCTGGGCGCAGCCACCAACGTGTCTGAAGACCAGATGGAGCGCGATTGCAAAAGACGAAGACTGGTGTAGGACACACACACAGGCAAACGACGGTTTACTCCCCGACTGCTCCGCTGCCGCCACACACACCCAAACTGTTGAAGCGAAGTGCTCATCCAGTTAGAGATAAAACATGTAAGCTGTGATTCAACTTCCTGTGTTTGATGAGATGTCACATGCTGAATAAAACGGATAATCATTATTAAACCAGACGTGTTATGTATGAAGGTGATAAAACACTGGCCCTCGTTTGTCCTCCTGTCCTGGTGTTTCATGCACTGATCACCTCCGTTTTTCAGTTCCTCTCGACAGAAACGTGTTGATTATTATAAAATGACTGATCCATCAGGAGTTTCACAACTGGCCATTTTTTATTCTGTCAGCAGTGATTCTGTGTAGTTCATGATTTACCTCCTGAATCATTAACCTTGTTTTCAGTATCCAGATCTCCAGCAGGCATCCTTGTTGTGTGTTGATACATCATACAAATCATGTTGTGTAACACATTGTGATAAATACTGGATCAGATTCAGTAAAGCTAAGCATTTCTCTTCTTCTTCTTCTTCTTTTTTTTTGGTAACCACTGCACTTTGTATTCATCCTGTGAAAAGTTGGGCCATGTGATCTCTGGACCAAACTGAGGACCGGGTGCTCACTGCAGATTCACAATAATGTCAAATTAGCCATGACAGACATCAGCACAGAATACACACACACACACACACACACAAGATGTCAACTGTAAGTACTGAACAGATTCCAGCGCCATTGATGTTTTTCCACCTTTGTGACAATCATGTTCTCCTTCAATAAAAGGCAGTGCCCTCTGACCTCTGTGTTCATTCACCAGTACAACAATACTCTAAAGACAAAAAATGGAAAGATGAAGAAATGGAGAATAAACTTTTATGTTTGTTTTTCCAAGATCAAGAGTTCACTCTCACTACATCAACATTAGGGATGCTAATACTCATAATACTCAGACTACGGTGGCCTGGAGGGAGCTGAGCTCTGCGGGCCACCGTACATCACCTTACCCTTAAAAAAATAACAACGAAACAGTGTTTCACAAAGTAACTTTGCAATGTAAACAAACAATATAAAGAAACTGATCAATGACAGTTTTTTAAATGAAGTTCTCCAGTTTCAAACCACTGAATAGATAACATGGGGAATTATAACTAAATGACCCCCCCTATATTTTTATAGATTTATAAAGGGTTGTTTTTATAGATCATTTCTTGAAAAACTGAAACCAACAAACTCGTGACTTCCTGTTACTGACGTCGGCGTATGATGTCACGTGTCTACGTGGTCACATGACTGCAGCAGGTACCGGTTTCTCGACTCAGAGGAGTTCAGTTAACACTGTTAGACTCACCGCCGAGCACCGACACCTCCTCCTCCGCTGCTGCTGCTGCCGTCAACCCCCCGGTCTCCGCTCTCCTCTTCTCCCCGCTGAGAGGCCTCCTGCTCCCCGTCAGTCATGTCTCGAAGAGCCGCCGTCGTGCTCCTGCTGTCGGCCGTGTTGTCCGCTGCGTCCGCCGGAGTGTTTTTCAACCCGAAGCAGCCGTGCTACATCCGCACACCGAGGACGAGCGGCTTCGGTCTCAAGTAAGAGAAACTGATTTATGGGTCTTCTTCTTCTTCTTCTTCTTCTTCATCTTCTTCTTCTTCTTCTTCTTCTCGAGTTGTAGAAGAGTAGCGTGGAGCTAACGGCTAGCTGCCGTTAGCTCGGACAGCGGTTAAACCTAATCAGGCGCCTGGAGGAGGTGGATGAGATGAGATGAGATTAACCAGCTCACAGACTGTGACACAGATCCACCAGCAGCTGGTTTACAGAGCCGGGACATGTCTTGGTTTGGCTCCGTGGCTGTGGCAGATTGGTCGGTGCAGATTCATGACAGTTTAATGTCGATTTAATCACTTTACACAAATCACGAGGCTTGTTTATCACATGTTAGAGGGAGGCAACGACACTGTACGTTTCCTTCTGCAGGGCGAGTGATACGTTCAAGTGTCAGGAATACAGCTGGGATTTTAGAAACACACACACACACACACACACACACACACACCTCGTGTTTTATCATACAGATGCAGAAAATGCAAAAACATGACTCAGCTTATAGGATTTCTCTTACATTGAAGTAAGTGACATTACAAAAAGCATCTTTACATTGTGAACATTTTGCACTTAAACGATAATAAATCTTCTCATTGTCGTGGAACTGGACAATCAGCTGACAGACATTAGGTTTTCCATCATAAGTGGAAAGTTTCGGTGACCTATGACCTTCAGCAAACAGGCAGGGGAGTTTCGATGAAGCATGAAACTGTTGTGCCAACGGCACTTACACAGTTTTACAGGAAGTTCAGACTGAGCTAAATATTTCCTGTAAATCTGATCTCTCTTCATTTTTGTCCACACGCTGTTTCTTAGCTCGGTTCAATGTGCAGTTGTTGTGAAATCCATTTTTTATTACATCTCAGCAGAGCGTCATCCCTCTGGGCCACCGTACTGATGAGCCTGTTGACCTGTCTGTTCACAGAACTGCTCCTCGGCCTCATGAGTACCTGAACGTGTCTGATCTGCCCAAGTCGTGGGACTGGAGAAACATCAACGGCACAAACTACATGAGCACGACTCGCAACCAGCACATCCCCCAGTACTGTGGCTCCTGCTGGGCCCACGGCAGCACCAGCGCCATGGCAGGTAATGACTCACAGGCGCTGGTCCTCCTCACAGCCAGCTCACACGTGTATTTTAATTTAGACTCAGTAGTTGCACTTCCTCTTTACACTGAGAGAAACTGGTTGTCAGCCGTTAATATCTGGTCTGTTTGTGTCACAGCTCTGAGTTTGCTCTCTCACCAGATCGTATCAACATCCAGAGGAAGGGAGCGTGGCCCTCGGCCTATCTCTCCGTCCAGCACGTCATCGACTGCGGCAACGCCGGCAGCTGCCACGGCGGGGACCACGACGGGGTTTGGGAATACGCCAACACACACGGCATCCCAGACGAGACGTGCAACAACTACCAGGCTAAAGACCAGAGTGAGTCAGAGGAGCAGGAAAGAATCAATCACTGATCAATCAGCTAATGCAAAACAGAAAAGGCCCAGGCAGCTGAGTCAGAGTCAGAGCACCCCTTCTGTCCTTCGCTGGCTCCCGTAGAAACGAGCATGACAGTGCAGGCTGTAGAGAGCTCTTCTTCTGTGATGTAAAACCGTTCATTCAGTTTTTAGTTTAAGATAAAGTAAATTTGTCGTGGGCTCTACACCCACACCACTAAAACACAACATACACACTGTGCAACACATTCAACATGCAAAATTACACAACACATCAATAAATAAATCAATTAATCAATACAGAGATCAAAGGTAGAGGTAATGTGGAGCCCTGGTTTTAAGGCTGGTATTGCCTTTTATTATCATTATTATTATTTTAGAGAAGTTATGAGAGAGACAGGAAATCAGCTGAGAGACAGACAGACAGACAGACAGACAGACAGACAGGCATGAAGCAAAGAGCCATGAGTTGCAAAGAGCCATGAGGGATGCTGAGGTTGGACTTCACCTACAGGATGTTTACTCTCAGTTTCTGTGTGGAGATCAGGTGTGAGCACATGAAGAGGCCTGCCCGTGTGGCCTGTGTGGCCTGTGTGGCCCGTGTGGCCTGTGTGGCTGTGATCAGAGCCGATTCCTCAGCTGATAACAGCAGTTTATAAAAGGCCTTATCGACAGTGTGAGTCTGAGATGTGATCTTCTGTCCACAGAGTGCAAACCCTTCAACGAGTGTGGCACCTGCACCACGTTTGGAGTGTGCAACATCGTGAAGAACTACACCCTGTGGAAAGTGGGAGATTACGGAGCTGTGAGCGGGAGAGAGAAGATGATGGCAGAGATCTACGCCAAAGGACCCATCAGGTTCGTTTGTTTTACAGCTCATGCATTGATGTCACAGATATACAACAGTTATATAATTATATACAGCAGGTTTCTTTTTGAAAGTGCATGTTCAAACACCTGCCGAGTCAGACGCAGCGAGGAACCACATCCCCCCCACAGATAAAAACCACAGACACAAACACAGAGAGCGAGTCACGAGTCTGAGCGACGATAGAAACATTTCAGTTTGATCTGGAAAGTCCAGACAGATCTCAGGTCAGCCAGAATCTGTCCCCACAAGGACAAAAGATGTAAAACAGTCTTTCACAACTGCCTTTGTACCTCCACACAAAGGAGCGCAAAAAAGAAAGAAAAAGGAACGAGAGGAATTCAGCTGAAAGAAACACTTGTGGTAGGAAGTTTATCAGCTGCCGCCATCTTCTAGATCTGAGTGTGGTGGTTTCAAGAGACCTGTCAATCAAATCAGTGTACAGGCCTCAAAGGAAGGTGTTTGATATTATAGTTTCACACACACACTTTGTCACATCATCAGCTGGTTCTTAAAGGTTCGTCACTCTGCAGGTGTCGACCAGGTTTTACAAACCTGGAAAATCCCATTCTTCTTACTTTGCACCTGCAACATTCAACAACCTGCAGAAAACTGTAAACCTTTCGTCACTTTGCTCCTTCAGGCTCTTTAACTCTTTAAGACATCACACTTTACTTCCAGATGTTCCATCTGTGCGTCCTTCATTTCATCATTAAGCTTTTTATTATTTTTATTGCACTTGTTTTTGACTTGAATGTGTTTGAGTTTCATGATAAAATCATACATTATTATCGACATTGTTGTTGTTTGAGCTGTGACGTCTGTGTGTGTGTGTGTGTGTATGTGTGTATATTTGTTTCTCCAGCTGTGGGATCATGGCCACCGACAAGCTGGACGCCTACACCGGAGGTCTCTACTCTGAATACCAGGAGGAAGCTTTCATCAACCACATCGTGTCCGTGGCAGGGTGGGGAGTGGAGAACGGAGTCGAGTACTGGGTCGTCCGCAACTCCTGGGGGGAGCCGTGGGTGAGTGGGTGTCAGAGAGACGATGTAAGACAGTGACAGAGGGTCAAAGGTCAGAAGAGCTAGGTTTCTAAACAAGGAGACACAGTACAATGTTTTCTTTCTTACCAAAAGTTTATTATTAGATAAAAAAAACTCACATTTTATAAAAAACACACAGTGTTGTCGGCAGAAAAACATCCAGACTCTGAAGAGGCTGAATGTTTCTATAACGTCACACGTCAGTAAAAACTTTTAGAGGAATTAACATCTGCGTCAGAAGTTTGACCAGGATCAGACAAACAGTACGACAGGAAATGTGATATCCAGCCACAGTATTTTATCACTGTCACCATGGAAACTATTGATTAAATATAAGGTAATAAGAGATGAGACTTTATTCAACTTTCCACAAAACATTAACTGAAGCAAACAGGTGGAAAAAATAAGAACACACACACACACACACACACACACACACACACCTTTGTTCTTTAAAACTTAACCTATTAAAATCAGTTTCCTTATGAGTGAGGTGATGCCTTCAGATCACCAGAGACAGATTTTTAATTAATTAATTAATTAAATTAATTAATTGATTGATTGATTGATTGATTGATTGATTGATTTCTCCTCCTTTGTGTGCAGGGTGAGAAGGGCTGGCTCAGGATCGTCACCAGCGCCTACAAAGGAGGAAGCGGCAGCAAGTACAACCTGGCGCTGGAGGAGGACTGCATGTACGGAGACCCGATTGTCCCTAAGGGCTACCTGTAGGAGAGCAGAGGGAAAGTTTTTATTTGTAAAAGCTTGAAAAGGGAAGTTCAGATTTTTCTTTATGGAAATTTTATCTGCAATTATTTTGTACACTTTTAATCAGGGTCAGATTTCACCTCTGACGTTGGAGCTGCTCGATCAGTGCAGATCTTCTGTTTTTAATCGCGGTGACGTCTCTGTGCCGGAGACCAAACTCGTCAGTGCCACTGACCTCTGTGCTGCAGGAAAAATGAAAGAAGCCACTGCATGTTGAACAGCCACAGTAGAATAAAAGCTCAATAGCACATTCATGCTTACACACACACACACACACACACACAACAGGTTTTCTGTTGAAAACCTCTAATGCAAACTGACTCAGCCAAAGAACTGGAGTGTTAATGATTTGTTTTGCACGGCTCCAGCACTGAGTGTCCTCGGCGTCTGGTTGCACTACAGTCAAAAACTTGACAGAGAGAAAATCAAACTTTAATTGTGCCTTATTTGCATATTTTGTCTTTTTTTTTTTTTTTTCACGCCAAACAATCTGCAAATCAGATATTTTCAGAAAACAACCTGATGTCTTGTGTTTCAAACTTTGCCAATAAACACATGAGAGTGATTCTCAGCACAAAGGGTCGGCCTCAGAGAAACTCGTCTGTTTAACGCTCAATGCAAATTATATTCACAACAAGTTCTTGTTCTGTTGAGGAAACGTGATGCTGAAGTTTCCGTTGTTATTTTAATCATCTCATCTGACACCTCGATGACCCACCAGTCTCCTTTATCTCCTTACACTGACTTAAGTTTATTTAGCCTGTCGTTTGGCTGCAGGAAGTATGGTGGCCCTGAGGGCTCAACACACTGCAAAGTATGGAAGCCCATTTCCACCAGAAAAAATTAAAACAAGAGGGATAAAAAGTCGAAATTATGAGATAAAAAAAAGTTGAAATTATGAGATTAAAAAGTTATAATTATGAGATATTTTCACACAGCAGTTCAAGTAGCAGCTCTTTGGAAATGGGCTTCTGTATTTTCTTGCTTAAAATCCCTTTAAAGGTGCGCTTGCTTAGTACAATCCCATGTGAATCAGCAAGCAAATTAAGTATTTCATTTGTTGTAAAGCCACGTTTAAAATAGTCCTCAATGTACTCACAATCCATTTTTAGTCCCCATTCCCATACTGAAGAGCTCCTACTTGAACTGCTGTGTGAAAATATCTCATAATTTTGACTTTTTATCTCACAATTATGACTTTTTAAAATCACATTATTATGACTTTTTATCTCATAATTTCGACTTTTTAATCTCATAATTTCGACTTTTTATCCCTCTTTTTTTTTTTTTTTTCTGGCAGAAATGGGCTCTCATAAAGAGCTCCAACTTGAACTGTTGTGTGAAAATATCTCACAGTTTCGACTTTTTGTGTCATAATTTTGACTTTTTATCTCATAATAAAACATCAAAATACAGAGGGGGCTCTGCAGACACAGTCACCCCCACACGAGTAGGAGTCCGTGATGATCAAGCTGGATTTCTGTTATATAGGTCTATATTTTGTTTTTTTAGGAAAATCCTGCAGACGCCACCTTTAAGTATTTTGAGTTTATGAGTCAAAAACGTGACATTGTATGACTACGACTGCGTAAAATTAAAAAACAAAACACGACATATTCAGTTTTTTTTATTTTAAAACATCCAACATAAAAATAGAAAATCAAATGTACAAGGTGAAAAAAGAAAAATATTTTGCTTCGTCTCCTCCATCGTCCAACCAGCTCAGCGACATCGGTGTTTTTGTTGAGAAACTTCACTCGGACAAAGTGAAAAGTTCATCTCATCGTCTCCGAGCTGCGAGCGTTCACTTTTCATCCAGATCACAGATCGTCTGTCTTCATCCGGTCGTCTTGGTAAAAATCCACAACAGAAAAGTTTTCAGTGTCCGTTTCGTCGTCAGTTGATCATGATGAAGTTTGATTTACAATGAGCTGAAACAACAAAAGGAGACAGAACAAGTTGTTATTGATTCAGAAGGAGGAAGTGAAGAGCCCTCTGCTTCCTGCTGATGTCTGTGAACCTGCACAGCTCCAATGTTGACGTGATTAACTGGAGTATTTTAAGCTCATATATCACATCACATCTCACCGATGAACTCGGCCACAGGGTCGTGTTCTCCTTCTGTGCGGATCGTTCCCGCGATGCTGTCGTTCTCCAGGATCGGCAGGAAGAGCTGAACAAAGTCTGACGTGTAGGGAGGAGCGATCACGTCCAGCACCTGCACAGAGAAACACAGGAGCTCAGTGTGACTCTGTTCTACAGGTGTTTTCTTCAGCAAATGTGTAAATGCAGCAGTGAAACTGTTTAAAATTCAGTTCATTGACCAATGCTGACCTGTCAACACAAAGGTCACGTTTGTTTCCCCGGCTGCACGAGATTCACCATTTTCACAATCAATCTCAACAATATGTGTTCGACAACAGACAAAACATCCTGGATTCAGGCTGAATGTTTCCAGTCGTTAACACTTCAAAGCTCCTCTCTCACCAAATCTAACATAGGTAAATAAACCAAATTCAGACAAGCTCATAGCTTTATCAAAATAAGCTGGTAGAGGTTCACAGTGTGAGCAGAGCTCTCACCTGTCACCTGTCAAACACAATCTGAGACACATAAAAACTCATCTCTGAACCATTTCATGGCCTTAGACGTGTGAATCCTCCTGTAACGTCTGCGAGTTTGTTCCTCTTCCACATTTTCTCTCTTCACCACTTGTGTTGGTCAGAAGCTGCCGTTACCTCGGTGACGAAGTATCTGATGAGGGAGATGTCCGTGTTGAGTTTCTCCAGACACTTCCTGATGTAGCCGACCACCGGCAGGACGTAGCCTCGGCTCAGCAGGTGAACCATCCGGTCCAGCAGCGTCTTCTTCAGCTCCAGCTGAGGAGAAAGTAAAACACACACACACACACACACACAGTCACTACACACTGACTTCTGATGAAAAGGGAAATGATGAGTGTTGGTTTAAGGTGGATCGACACACACCTGCTCCATGACGTCCAGCTGAGAGTGCTCTGTCTCAAACAGTTTGATGAGCAGCTGAAGGACCTGAGGGTGCAGCAGCTGGTGACACGTGCAGATCTGGGGACAGGGACCAGTGAGGCTTCAAATCAAAGACTGAAGACTGAACCTGCAAAGACCTGACACCTCTTTGTTTTAAAGCTCTTCATACAGCTGCTGTTCATTTTTATTTGTTTTTTAGATCCGATCCACCACTGAAAGTCCTGAGCTCCTCCACAGCTGCTCGTTTTGAATTAGAGTTTATAAATCTACTTTAATGTTGAATTTATTTTGATCCGTTTCTTTTCATTCTGTTTCAGCTATTTGCTCCAACTGTATTTGTTTGTTTTGCTTCAAGTATAAAAGACACTGAGCTGCATTTGTATACAGTGGTATACAGTAGTATACAGTGGTATACAGTAGTATACAGTGGTACAAAGCATACCTCGTCCAGCAGAGCCAAGTGAACTGGAGTGTGGTCGGTCTGCAGCTGAAAGTACCGCGGCTCAGACACGGTCCAGTCGACCCACTTCAAAACCCCCATAGCAACAACTGGGAACCTGAAAACACACACATACACACACACAAAGTCAGAGGTCAATGGGAAGTCATACATGTCAAGGCCTTTCAAAATAAAAGTCTATCAATACATTGTCTTTCCTTTACAGTTCCCTTTCTTGATAATATGAAATGCTGTTATACCTTCTCTGCGCAGACTGAGTGAGTGTTCATCTCTTCTTTTTTCTCTTTTATCACCAGTTTGCTCTCAGATCTCTGTCACTCATTAACCACCTTCACTGCAGGTCTCGTTTGTTTGCTGCTCCACTCACCGGATGCACTGGTACAGCGTTCCCAGTTCAGCCACCAGCTCTGTGGCTCCTTTGTTCTCGTTGCAGCACAGGTTGTGAACCGTCTCGATGGCCTTCGAGGTCGACTTCAGCTCGTCCTTGTTGATGTTGACTCGCTTGTTCTGGGATTGAAGAGGTGTCATGTGTTGAAAAGAGTGAGAGAGCTCGACAAGCAGGAAGTTTTTGATCTTTAGTCCTGACAAACTCTGTTTATCTGCCTGTGCAGGGTCAGTGAGGGTCACTGCTTCATTTCAAGAGCATGAAATGTCAGAGTCACAGATGTATTAATGTTTTTATATCTTTCATCACCTTGTCAGTTTGTCAGAAGTTTACACTTCCTCCAACAACCTCAATTGTTTCACTCTGAGAGCTGGAGCTGAGTCAGGTTTAAAGGCTCCTCACAGTTTCTATCTGAATAAGATGAGGACACCCAGTGTTTCGTACGACGTCCTGGGCTGTTGATGTGGGCCCAGGCAGGGCCGTCTGACACCTGCCTGGTCCAGTGGTGTTTCCACCTGTGTGCTACTGTTTCTACAGATGAATGTGGAGCCTTCAGGCATTTGGAAACTGTTCCTAAGAACAAACCAGAACTCTGGAGGGTCCACAGCTTGTTGTCTTCACATACTGTACTTCCTCAATCATAAGCTGGTATTCACTGAAGAACCAGGTCTCTTATAACATTACATGAACACAAATTTGCTACAGACTATAAGCAGATCTAAATCTCTTTCTGTACCTTCTTCCATGTCTCCACCACACTGGCAGCGTAGGCCAGGATGTGGATGTATTTGTGTTTGTGGTCTTGGTTGATCTTTGATCCGGGTTTAAACAGCGACTGCATGAACAGGTCCAGAAAAGCAGGAACTCTGATCTGAAGAGGGAAACATTTCAGTTACCAGCACGTTAACGATCGTTTGTCTGACGTAAACACAGACACTCCAGGTCCTCACCAGCTCCACAGGAGGAGGATCCATGCTGCTGAACATCTTGAACAGAACGGTGATGTCTGCAGGATTCAGGGCTCCTTTGGACAACATGGCTCCCAGGGCCTGGCAGGCTCGAGGGTAGGCTGCTGCAGTACCGAGAGCCAGGGTGATCTGACTGGCATCATGACCTCTGAGATACAAACCACAACCACAGTATTAACAGTTTTTTCATTTCATCAGTTCCTCATTTGAACCTGACTGTGCAACTAACTGTCCACTGATCGACTATTTATTGAACTACTGAGAACAGACCATGGGCTCATACACTTGTGCAGTCAGCTGTACCTCTCGTGTGCAGACTTCTGCACCTCCTGTCCAATCCTTCGAACGGCTGAACCTCCCTGTTCCTCCTGAGCCAGGATGGACATCATCGCCTGGGCAAAGAGGTAGGTGTGCTCGCCATGACACACCATCTTCTACAGGAGAGAGGAGGAAACAACTGAGCAAAGATCAACAAACAGTAAATCAGGCACGGCACCGTGACTGAGCGAGAGCAGCTGGGTTCTGTTCAAGGATGAAACCAGATCAGATTTTAGAGAACTCCTTCTCGAACGAGCTCTGAAAGATAAAAACAGGGTTTACAGAGACTAAATGACTCACAGCAAATTCTGGCAGGTTCTTCTCCAGGTTTTCTTCTCCTCCATCCAGCAGCGTGGCCAAAGACGTCCTCAGCACTCGGGAGAAAACCTCGAGCTGCTGACACGCCGTCGACACACTGGTGATCTCACCCTGATAACCAGCGTCTGAAATGAGCTGGACACAAACAGAGAGGACGTGAACAGAACGAACGACTGCACGTCAAAGAGCTCGACAGGTTCTTTTCCTATCGATAGAAACAACAAACTACAGGTTGTTGTTCGTGTTTGAGTCATTTCTACCTTCACAGTGAAGTTGAGCATGAGACAGTCTGGATGAGCCTCTGCCAGTTTGTAGAAGAGATCCCTCCATGTGGTGTGTGCTATCATCTGTTCGAGCCAGGCAGGAGTCTGAGAAACAGAGAGGGATGTTTTCATTTCATTTCACGTCTGCACTGACAAGTTCACACAAAGAAATCACCTCCCACCAGTGTCCAGAAATCTCACCTCTCCCTCCACAGTGAAAATAGAATCAGCTTTCTGAGGGTCAAAGTGTTTTATCAGGAGACTCTTCAGGTGATTCTCTACTCGCTCTTGGACCTGAGCAGGCTCCACACCTGTGGACACATCACAGATTAATGAAAGATACACAGTGATGCTAACAGGTGCAGATGGAATAACGACTCGAACAGGATCGTATCTCTTGTTGTCTCTCACTCACCCATCTGGATGAGCCACTCTGCCAGCAGGTTGACGGTCTGAGCCACAGCAGAGTAGTTTTCAGAGAGAAGCTGGATGACGTGTTCTGGAGAACCACCTGCTTGGAAATACCTGAGAGAGAAATGTAGTTTATGAGGAGATCTATTTCTAATATTTCAACTGTCTTTCTGTTATTGGTCAAAACAGAAAATCCAAGTGATTAAAAAAACAAATGTTGCTAAATTAATGGCTCAAAAAATGTAAATTGTTCAAACAGCATTTTATTTTACTTCTTACTTAGAATATGAATAAACTGCAAGAATTAAGTGTTTCCCTGGTGTAACAGTTTCCATAGAATAACCACAGAACCACATTGTGCTTGCACGAGGACACGGCTGCTCACGTTTTGAGCGTGTTGAAGATGGCAGGCTCCATGATGTAATCTCTGCTGGAGAACTTCTGGAGACAATCTTCCTGGATCTTCCCGTCATTTTCTCCTTCAACATAACCGTCCTCCTGGAGGACACATGGTTCTGCTTCAGTGACAGTCTCATGTGAAAGTCTGAATTTAAGCTTTGGACCATAAAACTAAACATACAGCTCATTTTTTATACGTTCAGACTCAGAAAAGTTGCTCCTGCATTGTTTTATATTAATTATCATCATCTGCCTCAACCAGGAACATAAAGAAATGAAATGCAAAATCCGACAACACTTTATTTGTTCAATCTGAACAGAGGATCGATCATAACAAAATCACTGTTACTGTAAACTATTGATCAAATATCGATACAGAGCTTCACAGAATCAATACAAGCTTAAATGAAACGATATTTTCTTACACTTTCATTATAGTAGAAAGAGCTCTGAGATGACTTTACAAGACACTTCTCTCCCACTGGAGCTGTGATATATATGAATTAGAAAGTGATCGATATGTGTCGAAGAATTTTGCTTGAATAATCATTCATGCACTAACTGAATGTCCCACTCCTTACTTTAACAAAACTGTATGATGAAATCTAACAAGTGTCGAAGTATGAAATTAACTGACTATAGTTTCAACCCAAATGTATATACACATTTCAGGAAATCACTTGAGCTAATAATATAAACATGAAAACAGCTGGAAATTCTAGCTAAGTGAGCTGGTGTCAGTTAGCATGTGGACCTGTTAGCTTGTAGCCGGCTTACCCAGTCACTAATCTGCTGTTAGCTTTGATAATGCAGGGCATCTGAGCATCTGTGTGGACACGACTGTCTCTACTCTCTGTTACGTTTGTGGTGACTCAACGTCCCCGTTCAACTGTCACAACAAACCAGCAGCAGGTGCTAATGGGGCTGCAGCTGGGCTAACGGTGGCGTCGCAGCAAGCTAACACTAGCTAACAGCAACAAGTCCCCACTTCTCACCATGTTGCCGTCCGGTCCTTCCCAGTCTCCTGCGCCGCCGTAATACTCCTCGTCCATGATGACGGGGAAGAGGAGGCGATGAACGGGCTGCAGTAACCGGGCTGTGACTTTATAACCTCAGTGAAGTGAACTGTGTATGTGTTTGTCCCACTGTGGAGGATGATGCTGCAGGCGGCTAACCTTTTTAGCTAGCAAGCTAACAACAACAGGAGGAAAATCAACATTCGAAAATGGCGAGACGTCACGCCCCCCGGCCAACGTCATCAACACATGTCGCCCCTGAGTTCAGACTGTCAGGTTCAGAATGCGGGAGCAACACAGGGGAACAGTTCTCTTCAAAATCCATATGTCTCATTGATCAAAACTGATCAGTTGATTGATTCTCACAGTTTATAATCTTTTCTCTCATCATTTGAGGGTCACATGGAAAATGAACCATTCAGTAATCAAAGGATCTTCTACATCTCTCCGTCCATCAAGTTACGGAAGTGGATGATGTGAGATGTTCAGAATGGCCTCTAACATCTTCAGTGAGCATCTCTCCACCACATCCTCAGTGAGTCCATCAAACATGACTGAAGTCTCCTGATGTCATTACAAGTGCCTCAGGATGTTTGGTCTGTAGGATTAACATTAACATGATGGACCAGGCCAGGGACACAGCAAAGTGGGGGACCAGGCCAGGGACACAGCAAAATGGGGGACCAGGCCGGGGACACAAAGGCCCAATTCCCCTCCACATCTCAGGCCCTGAACCCTGACTGACTTGAGCAACATCAGTGAGTGAGTGTGAGAGCCTGAAAGGGTCCAGATGCTGTGATAGGAATGGGACAGGACCAGGACCAGGACCAGGACATGAACTGACTTGATGTCATGGGACACTCACACAGTTCACATGAAGGAGCCTATGTAATTTACCGGGACCAGAATCGGGACCAGTACGCGAACCGGACCCGAACCGGGATCGGTACCGGAACTAGAACCGGAACCAGTACCGGACCCCGAACCTCGAACCGGTACCAGGCCCCGAACCGGAACAGGTACCCGAACCGGGATCGGTACTGGAACCATAACCGGGATCGGTACCGGAACTCGAAACGGGACCAGAACCGGGATCGGCAGCGAGAACACTACCGGGACTAGTTCTGCTCTGAGGCTTCCAACTACATCTCTTTGACGTCACATCCTTATGAACTGTGGGTAATTTTCTGCAGCAAAGTGAATGTCGATCATACATCCATGGTGTCGATGCTGAAAGTGAGGGGGCATAAACTAACTTGATGTCACAATGGGACACACACACTTCAGCAAGCATTTTCCCATAGAGCGCAATAGTAAAAGAGGCGGCTGTCAAACTGTTCACAGGACACCTCCAGCTGTAACCACCGTTAATTACTAATCTTTCTATTAAATATTTTTAAGTCATGGACTTTTCATCCATCAAAAAGTTTTCAAAAGGCCAGAAAAGCCCCAGAAAAGTCTCTTTTCCCATGGTGACGTCACAGCTGTGCGCAGGCACCCCCAAAGCGCGGTCGTGTTGAGTCTCGGGAACGAGGATGGCCGAAACTTAACGAGGACTCTGTTCGGCACAAAACTCAGTCAGAAAAGTGAAAAAACGACTCAGAGGTGAGTTTTCATTTGGACACATGGAGTTAATTTAACTTTATGATGTTTAATGTCTGTTGTCAGTCTCTTGTCAGCTCGTATTCTTAAACGTAACGTTTTAATTGATAAGATCGCATCGTAATAACTGGATTTACTAATGTGACACCGGCCGGTTTTACACGACTGCTCCTGTTAAACTCGTTAAACTGTTGACTCACTAACCCACCCTACATTTTTCAACAGTTTTAACTTGGTCAGTCATTCATGCTGTGTGTTTATGTGTGTGTTAGCAGTGTCTCATCGCGGCTGATGTTCAGCACCTGTTCCTCGGTTCACAACGTCCACGTTAATTTATTTTACGGCTTAATATTCCTCGGTGGTAAAATGTAAACTGAGACTTGGCCTCCATGGTCCGGTGTTTGTGGCCTGAGATGGTGCAGCCTGCTCCCTGTCTTCCACCCGGGCCTGAGGAGAAGGACCGTCCTGGACGTCCTCACCATCGTCTCTCCTCCTCAGCACGTCGTCAGTGTGTGTTCAGTGTACAGTATGCTACGCTAAATGTTCACTAACATTCATTATTAAATTGTTTGAAAAACATGCTTGTGACTTTTCCCCCTGAATCCAATATCAGCAGCAGTGTCTGGGGCATTAATGTATATACTGAAATACCTGGTTGTGTAACAGCTGCATGAGTGGACACTGACGTCCTACGTGTTGTGGAAATACTGTAAGGTTAAACTGTTTAATAACAAAGAGTCACAGCCACCTGAAGGCTTCATGATGATGATGAAACTACCTATAAACACACGCAGTAAAGACAAGGAAGATGCTTTTTTCTGAATGTGAGTAAATGAAATTCAAAGAGCTGTAATTTTCCTTAAACACACAGTATGTCTTACAAAAACAAACCACATGTGGCTGAGTTTATAACACCACCACCAGCATCCTGTAGATACAACTGTAGATCTGTGCAGCAAAGAAATTATGTGTAGAGTAAATATACTCTTCAATATTAGAAGGTAAGAGAGTAAAGTCCTCATGATAACATAATGAGGTGTTCTGAGCTAATCTGTCATGTTGAACATTAATTTCTCATGAAAAATGCACAAAAGATAGTTAATTGTAATTTATTGCCCATTGTGATTTACGCTCTACAGGTTCATATCAACTCATATAATACATCCATGGGTAAAACACGGGCTCACGGCGGCCTCAACAGAGAGACCCATAGCCACACAGCCATACACATACACACGCTATACGTTACAAAGCAGGGGGGCGGGGACAGCTGGCCGCAGCCGCTGGCTCGCGGTGAGAAAAGTAGTTTTGAGGCCGCGGTGACCAGGCCGGACGAGACAGAGAGAGCCAGCCACCCGTTCAAACACTGGGGCACACTGTACAGAGCAGGAAGCAGGGGGGCGGGGACAGCTGGCCGCAGCCGCTGGCTCGCGGTGAGAAAAGTAGTTTTGAGGCCGCGGTGACCAGGCCGGACGAGACAGAGAGAGCCAGCCACCCGTTCAAACACTGGGGCACACTGTACAGAGCAGGAAGCAGGGGGGCGGGGACAGCTGGCCGCAGCCGCTGGCTCGCGGTGAGAAAAGTAGTTTTGAGGCCGCGGTGACCAGGCCGGACGAGACAGAGAGAGCCAGCCACCCGTTCAAACACTGGGGCACACTGTACAGAGCAGGAAGCAGGGGGGCGGGGACAGCTGGCCGCAGCCGCTGGCTCGCGGTGAGAAAAGTAGTTTTGAGGCCGCGGTGACCAGGCCGGACGAGACAGAGAGAGCCAGCCACCCGTTCAAACACTGGGGCACACTGTACAGAGCAGGAAGCAGGGGGGCGGGGACAGCTGGCCGCAGCCGCTGGCTCGCGGTGAGAAAAGTAGTTTTGAGGCCGCGGTGACCAGGCCGGACGAGACAGAGAGAGCCAGCCACCCGTTCAAACACTGGGGCACACTGTACAGAGCAGGAAGCAGGGGGGCGGGGACAGCTGGCCGCAGCCGCTGGCTCGCGGTGAGAAAAGTAGTTTTGAGGCCGCGGTGACCAGGCCGGACGAGACAGAGAGAGCCAGCCACCCGTTCAAACACTGGGGCACACTGTACAGAGCAGGAAGCAGGGGGGCGGGGACAGCTGGCCGCAGCCGCTGGCTCGCGGTGAGAAAAGTAGTTTTGAGGCCGCGGTGACCAGGCCGGACGAGACAGAGAGAGCCAGCCACCCGTTCAAACACTGGGGCACACTGTACAGAGCAGGAAGCAGGGGGGCGGGGACAGCTGGCCGCAGCCGCTGGCTCGCGGTGAGAAAAGTAGTTTTGAGGCCGCGGTGACCAGGCCGGACGAGACAGAGAGAGCCAGCCACCCGTTCAAACACTGGGGCACACTGTACAGAGCAGGAAGCAGGGGGGCGGGGACAGCTGGCCGCAGCCGCTGGCTCGCGGTGAGAAAAGTAGTTTTGAGGCCGCGGTGACCAGGCCGGACGAGACAGAGAGAGCCAGCCACCCGTTCAAACACTGGGGCACACTGTACAGAGCAGGAAGCAGGGGGGCGGGGACAGCTGGCCGCAGCCGCTGGCTCGCGGTGAGAAAAGTAGTTTTGAGGCCGCGGTGACCAGGCCGGACGAGACAGAGAGAGCCAGCCACCCGTTCAAACACTGGGGCACACTGTACAGAGCAGGAAGCAGGGGGGCGGGGACAGCTGGCCGCAGCCGCTGGCTCGCGGTGAGAAAAGTAGTTTTGAGGCCGCGGTGACCAGGCCGGACGAGACAGAGAGAGCCAGCCACCCGTTCAAACACTGGGGCACACTGTACAGAGCAGGAAGCAGGGGGGCGGGGACAGCTGGCCGCAGCCGCTGGCTCGCGGTGAGAAAAGTAGTTTTGAGGCCGCGGTGACCAGGCCGGACGAGACAGAGAGAGCCAGCCACCCGTTCAAACACTGGGGCACACTGTACAGAGCAGGAAGCAGGGGGGCGGGGACAGCTGGCCGCAGCCGCTGGCTCGCGGTGAGAAAAGTAGTTTTGAGGCCGCGGTGACCAGGCCGGACGAGACAGAGAGAGCCAGCCACCCGTTCAAACACTGGGGCACACTGTACAGAGCAGGAAGCAGGGGGGCGGGGACAGCTGGCCGCAGCCGCTGGCTCGCGGTGAGAAAAGTAGTTTTGAGGCCGCGGTGACCAGGCCGGACGAGACAGAGAGAGCCAGCCACCCGTTCAAACACTGGGGCACACTGTACAGAGCAGGAAGCAGGGGGGCGGGGACAGCTGGCCGCAGCCGCTGGCTCGCGGTGAGAAAAGTAGTTTTGAGGCCGCGGTGACCAGGCCGGACGAGACAGAGAGAGCCAGCCACCCGTTCAAACACTGGGGCACACTGTACAGAGCAGGAAGCAGGGGGGCGGGGACAGCTGGCCGCAGCCGCTGGCTCGCGGTGAGAAAAGTAGTTTTGAGGCCGCGGTGACCAGGCCGGACGAGACAGAGAGAGCCAGCCACCCGTTCAAACACTGGGGCACACTGTACAGAGCAGGAAGCAGGGGGGCGGGGACAGCTGGCCGCAGCCGCTGGCTCGCGGTGAGAAAAGTAGTTTTGAGGCCGCGGTGACCAGGCCGGACGAGACAGAGAGAGCCAGCCACCCGTTCAAACACTGGGGCACACTGTACAGAGCAGGAAGCAGGGGGGCGGGGACAGCTGGCCGCAGCCGCTGGCTCGCGGTGAGAAAAGTAGTTTTGAGGCCGCGGTGACCAGGCCGGACGAGACAGAGAGAGCCAGCCACCCGTTCAAACACTGGGGCACACTGTACAGAGCAGGAAGCAGGGGGGCGGGGACAGCTGGCCGCAGCCGCTGGCTCGCGGTGAGAAAAGTAGTTTTGAGGCCGCGGTGACCAGGCCGGACGAGACAGAGAGAGCCAGCCACCCGTTCAAACACTGGGGCACACTGTACAGAGCAGGAAGCAGGGGGGCGGGGACAGCTGGCCGCAGCCGCTGGCTCGCGGTGAGAAAAGTAGTTTTGAGGCCGCGGTGACCAGGCCGGACGAGACAGAGAGAGCCAGCCACCCGTTCAAACACTGGGGCACACTGTACAGAGCAGGAAGCAGGGGGGCGGGGACAGCTGGCCGCAGCCGCTGGCTCGCGGTGAGAAAAGTAGTTTTGAGGCCGCGGTGACCAGGCCGGACGAGACAGAGAGAGCCAGCCACCCGTTCAAACACTGGGGCACACTGTACAGAGCAGGAAGCAGGGGGGCGGGGACAGCTGGCCGCAGCCGCTGGCTCGCGGTGAGAAAAGTAGTTTTGAGGCCGCGGTGACCAGGCCGGACGAGACAGAGAGAGCCAGCCACCCGTTCAAACACTGGGGCACACTGTACAGAGCAGGAAGCAGGGGGGCGGGGACAGCTGGCCGCAGCCGCTGGCTCGCGGTGAGAAAAGTAGTTTTGAGGCCGCGGTGACCAGGCCGGACGAGACAGAGAGAGCCAGCCACCCGTTCAAACACTGGGGCACACTGTACAGAGCAGGAAGCAGGGGGGCGGGGACAGCTGGCCGCAGCCGCTGGCTCGCGGTGAGAAAAGTAGTTTTGAGGCCGCGGTGACCAGGCCGGACGAGACAGAGAGAGCCAGCCACCCGTTCAAACACTGGGGCACACTGTACAGAGCAGGAAGCAGGGGGGCGGGGACAGCTGGCCGCAGCCGCTGGCTCGCGGTGAGAAAAGTAGTTTTGAGGCCGCGGTGACCAGGCCGGACGAGACAGAGAGAGCCAGCCACCCGTTCAAACACTGGGGCACACTGTACAGAGCAGGAAGCAGGGGGGCGGGGACAGCTGGCCGCAGCCGCTGGCTCGCGGTGAGAAAAGTAGTTTTGAGGCCGCGGTGACCAGGCCGGACGAGACAGAGAGAGCCAGCCACCCGTTCAAACACTGGGGCACACTGTACAGAGCAGGAAGCAGGGGGGCGGGGACAGCTGGCCGCAGCCGCTGGCTCGCGGTGAGAAAAGTAGTTTTGAGGCCGCGGTGACCAGGCCGGACGAGACAGAGAGAGCCAGCCACCCGTTCAAACACTGGGGCACACTGTACAGAGCAGGAAGCAGGGGGGCGGGGACAGCTGGCCGCAGCCGCTGGCTCGCGGTGAGAAAAGTAGTTTTGAGGCCGCGGTGACCAGGCCGGACGAGACAGAGAGAGCCAGCCACCCGTTCAAACACTGGGGCACACTGTACAGAGCAGGAAGCAGGGGGGCGGGGACAGCTGGCCGCAGCCGCTGGCTCGCGGTGAGAAAAGTAGTTTTGAGGCCGCGGTGACCAGGCCGGACGAGACAGAGAGAGCCAGCCACCCGTTCAAACACTGGGGCACACTGTACAGAGCAGGAAGCAGGGGGGCGGGGACAGCTGGCCGCAGCCGCTGGCTCGCGGTGAGAAAAGTAGTTTTGAGGCCGCGGTGACCAGGCCGGACGAGACAGAGAGAGCCAGCCACCCGTTCAAACACTGGGGCACACTGTACAGAGCAGGAAGCAGGGGGGCGGGGACAGCTGGCCGCAGCCGCTGGCTCGCGGTGAGAAAAGTAGTTTTGAGGCCGCGGTGACCAGGCCGGACGAGACAGAGAGAGCCAGCCACCCGTTCAAACACTGGGGCACACTGTACAGAGCAGGAAGCAGGGGGGCGGGGACAGCTGGCCGCAGCCGCTGGCTCGCGGTGAGAAAAGTAGTTTTGAGGCCGCGGTGACCAGGCCGGACGAGACAGAGAGAGCCAGCCACCCGTTCAAACACTGGGGCACACTGTACAGAGCAGGAAGCAGGGGGGCGGGGACAGCTGGCCGCAGCCGCTGGCTCGCGGTGAGAAAAGTAGTTTTGAGGCCGCGGTGACCAGGCCGGACGAGACAGAGAGAGCCAGCCACCCGTTCAAACACTGGGGCACACTGTACAGAGCAGGAAGCAGGGGGGCGGGGACAGCTGGCCGCAGCCGCTGGCTCGCGGTGAGAAAAGTAGTTTTGAGGCCGCGGTGACCAGGCCGGACGAGACAGAGAGAGCCAGCCACCCGTTCAAACACTGGGGCACACTGTACAGAGCAGGAAGCAGGGGGGCGGGGACAGCTGGCCGCAGCCGCTGGCTCGCGGTGAGAAAAGTAGTTTTGAGGCCGCGGTGACCAGGCCGGACGAGACAGAGAGAGCCAGCCACCCGTTCAAACACTGGGGCACACTGTACAGAGCAGGAAGCAGGGGGGCGGGGACAGCTGGCCGCAGCCGCTGGCTCGCGGTGAGAAAAGTAGTTTTGAGGCCGCGGTGACCAGGCCGGACGAGACAGAGAGAGCCAGCCACCCGTTCAAACACTGGGGCACACTGTACAGAGCAGGAAGCAGGGGGGCGGGGACAGCTGGCCGCAGCCGCTGGCTCGCGGTGAGAAAAGTAGTTTTGAGGCCGCGGTGACCAGGCCGGACGAGACAGAGAGAGCCAGCCACCCGTTCAAACACTGGGGCACACTGTACAGAGCAGGAAGCAGGGGGGCGGGGACAGCTGGCCGCAGCCGCTGGCTCGCGGTGAGAAAAGTAGTTTTGAGGCCGCGGTGACCAGGCCGGACGAGACAGAGAGAGCCAGCCACCCGTTCAAACACTGGGGCACACTGTACAGAGCAGGAAGCAGGGGGGCGGGGACAGCTGGCCGCAGCCGCTGGCTCGCGGTGAGAAAAGTAGTTTTGAGGCCGCGGTGACCAGGCCGGACGAGACAGAGAGAGCCAGCCACCCGTTCAAACACTGGGGCACACTGTACAGAGCAGGAAGCAGGGGGGCGGGGACAGCTGGCCGCAGCCGCTGGCTCGCGGTGAGAAAAGTAGTTTTGAGGCCGCGGTGACCAGGCCGGACGAGACAGAGAGAGCCAGCCACCCGTTCAAACACTGGGGCACACTGTACAGAGCAGGAAGCAGGGGGGCGGGGACAGCTGGCCGCAGCCGCTGGCTCGCGGTGAGAAAAGTAGTTTTGAGGCCGCGGTGACCAGGCCGGACGAGACAGAGAGAGCCAGCCACCCGTTCAAACACTGGGGCACACTGTACAGAGCAGGAAGCAGGGGGGCGGGGACAGCTGGCCGCAGCCGCTGGCTCGCGGTGAGAAAAGTAGTTTTGAGGCCGCGGTGACCAGGCCGGACGAGACAGAGAGAGCCAGCCACCCGTTCAAACACTGGGGCACACTGTACAGAGCAGGAAGCAGGGGGGCGGGGACAGCTGGCCGCAGCCGCTGGCTCGCGGTGAGAAAAGTAGTTTTGAGGCCGCGGTGACCAGGCCGGACGAGACAGAGAGAGCCAGCCACCCGTTCAAACACTGGGGCACACTGTACAGAGCAGGAAGCAGGGGGGCGGGGACAGCTGGCCGCAGCCGCTGGCTCGCGGTGAGAAAAGTAGTTTTGAGGCCGCGGTGACCAGGCCGGACGAGACAGAGAGAGCCAGCCACCCGTTCAAACACTGGGGCACACTGTACAGAGCAGGAAGCAGGGGGGCGGGGACAGCTGGCCGCAGCCGCTGGCTCGCGGTGAGAAAAGTAGTTTTGAGGCCGCGGTGACCAGGCCGGACGAGACAGAGAGAGCCAGCCACCCGTTCAAACACTGGGGCACACTGTACAGAGCAGGAAGCAGGGGGGCGGGGACAGCTGGCCGCAGCCGCTGGCTCGCGGTGAGAAAAGTAGTTTTGAGGCCGCGGTGACCAGGCCGGACGAGACAGAGAGAGCCAGCCACCCGTTCAAACACTGGGGCACACTGTACAGAGCAGGAAGCAGGGGGGCGGGGACAGCTGGCCGCAGCCGCTGGCTCGCGGTGAGAAAAGTAGTTTTGAGGCCGCGGTGACCAGGCCGGACGAGACAGAGAGAGCCAGCCACCCGTTCAAACACTGGGGCACACTGTACAGAGCAGGAAGCAGGGGGGCGGGGACAGCTGGCCGCAGCCGCTGGCTCGCGGTGAGAAAAGTAGTTTTGAGGCCGCGGTGACCAGGCCGGACGAGACAGAGAGAGCCAGCCACCCGTTCAAACACTGGGGCACACTGTACAGAGCAGGAAGCAGGGGGGCGGGGACAGCTGGCCGCAGCCGCTGGCTCGCGGTGAGAAAAGTAGTTTTGAGGCCGCGGTGACCAGGCCGGACGAGACAGAGAGAGCCAGCCACCCGTTCAAACACTGGGGCACACTGTACAGAGCAGGAAGCAGGGGGGCGGGGACAGCTGGCCGCAGCCGCTGGCTCGCGGTGAGAAAAGTAGTTTTGAGGCCGCGGTGACCAGGCCGGACGAGACAGAGAGAGCCAGCCACCCGTTCAAACACTGGGGCACACTGTACAGAGCAGGAAGCAGGGGGGCGGGGACAGCTGGCCGCAGCCGCTGGCTCGCGGTGAGAAAAGTAGTTTTGAGGCCGCGGTGACCAGGCCGGACGAGACAGAGAGAGCCAGCCACCCGTTCAAACACTGGGGCACACTGTACAGAGCAGGAAGCAGGGGGGCGGGGACAGCTGGCCGCAGCCGCTGGCTCGCGGTGAGAAAAGTAGTTTTGAGGCCGCGGTGACCAGGCCGGACGAGACAGAGAGAGCCAGCCACCCGTTCAAACACTGGGGCACACTGTACAGAGCAGGAAGCAGGGGGGCGGGGACAGCTGGCCGCAGCCGCTGGCTCGCGGTGAGAAAAGTAGTTTTGAGGCCGCGGTGACCAGGCCGGACGAGACAGAGAGAGCCAGCCACCCGTTCAAACACTGGGGCACACTGTACAGAGCAGGAAGCAGGGGGGCGGGGACAGCTGGCCGCAGCCGCTGGCTCGCGGTGAGAAAAGTAGTTTTGAGGCCGCGGTGACCAGGCCGGACGAGACAGAGAGAGCCAGCCACCCGTTCAAACACTGGGGCACACTGTACAGAGCAGGAAGCAGGGGGGCGGGGACAGCTGGCCGCAGCCGCTGGCTCGCGGTGAGAAAAGTAGTTTTGAGGCCGCGGTGACCAGGCCGGACGAGACAGAGAGAGCCAGCCACCCGTTCAAACACTGGGGCACACTGTACAGAGCAGGAAGCAGGGGGGCGGGGACAGCTGGCCGCAGCCGCTGGCTCGCGGTGAGAAAAGTAGTTTTGAGGCCGCGGTGACCAGGCCGGACGAGACAGAGAGAGCCAGCCACCCGTTCAAACACTGGGGCACACTGTACAGAGCAGGAAGCAGGGGGGCGGGGACAGCTGGCCGCAGCCGCTGGCTCGCGGTGAGAAAAGTAGTTTTGAGGCCGCGGTGACCAGGCCGGACGAGACAGAGAGAGCCAGCCACCCGTTCAAACACTGGGGCACACTGTACAGAGCAGGAAGCAGGGGGGCGGGGACAGCTGGCCGCAGCCGCTGGCTCGCGGTGAGAAAAGTAGTTTTGAGGCCGCGGTGACCAGGCCGGACGAGACAGAGAGAGCCAGCCACCCGTTCAAACACTGGGGCACACTGTACAGAGCAGGAAGCAGGGGGGCGGGGACAGCTGGCCGCAGCCGCTGGCTCGCGGTGAGAAAAGTAGTTTTGAGGCCGCGGTGACCAGGCCGGACGAGACAGAGAGAGCCAGCCACCCGTTCAAACACTGGGGCACACTGTACAGAGCAGGAAGCAGGGGGGCGGGGACAGCTGGCCGCAGCCGCTGGCTCGCGGTGAGAAAAGTAGTTTTGAGGCCGCGGTGACCAGGCCGGACGAGACAGAGAGAGCCAGCCACCCGTTCAAACACTGGGGCACACTGTACAGAGCAGGAAGCAGGGGGGCGGGGACAGCTGGCCGCAGCCGCTGGCTCGCGGTGAGAAAAGTAGTTTTGAGGCCGCGGTGACCAGGCCGGACGAGACAGAGAGAGCCAGCCACCCGTTCAAACACTGGGGCACACTGTACAGAGCAGGAAGCAGGGGGGCGGGGACAGCTGGCCGCAGCCGCTGGCTCGCGGTGAGAAAAGTAGTTTTGAGGCCGCGGTGACCAGGCCGGACGAGACAGAGAGAGCCAGCCACCCGTTCAAACACTGGGGCACACTGTACAGAGCAGGAAGCAGGGGGGCGGGGACAGCTGGCCGCAGCCGCTGGCTCGCGGTGAGAAAAGTAGTTTTGAGGCCGCGGTGACCAGGCCGGACGAGACAGAGAGAGCCAGCCACCCGTTCAAACACTGGGGCACACTGTACAGAGCAGGAAGCAGGGGGGCGGGGACAGCTGGCCGCAGCCGCTGGCTCGCGGTGAGAAAAGTAGTTTTGAGGCCGCGGTGACCAGGCCGGACGAGACAGAGAGAGCCAGCCACCCGTTCAAACACTGGGGCACACTGTACAGAGCAGGAAGCAGGGGGGCGGGGACAGCTGGCCGCAGCCGCTGGCTCGCGGTGAGAAAAGTAGTTTTGAGGCCGCGGTGACCAGGCCGGACGAGACAGAGAGAGCCAGCCACCCGTTCAAACACTGGGGCACACTGTACAGAGCAGGAAGCAGGGGGGCGGGGACAGCTGGCCGCAGCCGCTGGCTCGCGGTGAGAAAAGTAGTTTTGAGGCCGCGGTGACCAGGCCGGACGAGACAGAGAGAGCCAGCCACCCGTTCAAACACTGGGGCACACTGTACAGAGCAGGAAGCAGGGGGGCGGGGACAGCTGGCCGCAGCCGCTGGCTCGCGGTGAGAAAAGTAGTTTTGAGGCCGCGGTGACCAGGCCGGACGAGACAGAGAGAGCCAGCCACCCGTTCAAACACTGGGGCACACTGTACAGAGCAGGAAGCAGGGGGGCGGGGACAGCTGGCCGCAGCCGCTGGCTCGCGGTGAGAAAAGTAGTTTTGAGGCCGCGGTGACCAGGCCGGACGAGACAGAGAGAGCCAGCCACCCGTTCAAACACTGGGGCACACTGTACAGAGCAGGAAGCAGGGGGGCGGGGACAGCTGGCCGCAGCCGCTGGCTCGCGGTGAGAAAAGTAGTTTTGAGGCCGCGGTGACCAGGCCGGACGAGACAGAGAGAGCCAGCCACCCGTTCAAACACTGGGGCACACTGTACAGAGCAGGAAGCAGGGGGGCGGGGACAGCTGGCCGCAGCCGCTGGCTCGCGGTGAGAAAAGTAGTTTTGAGGCCGCGGTGACCAGGCCGGACGAGACAGAGAGAGCCAGCCACCCGTTCAAACACTGGGGCACACTGTACAGAGCAGGAAGCAGGGGGGCGGGGACAGCTGGCCGCAGCCGCTGGCTCGCGGTGAGAAAAGTAGTTTTGAGGCCGCGGTGACCAGGCCGGACGAGACAGAGAGAGCCAGCCACCCGTTCAAACACTGGGGCACACTGTACAGAGCAGGAAGCAGGGGGGCGGGGACAGCTGGCCGCAGCCGCTGGCTCGCGGTGAGAAAAGTAGTTTTGAGGCCGCGGTGACCAGGCCGGACGAGACAGAGAGAGCCAGCCACCCGTTCAAACACTGGGGCACACTGTACAGAGCAGGAAGCAGGGGGGCGGGGACAGCTGGCCGCAGCCGCTGGCTCGCGGTGAGAAAAGTAGTTTTGAGGCCGCGGTGACCAGGCCGGACGAGACAGAGAGAGCCAGCCACCCGTTCAAACACTGGGGCACACTGTACAGAGCAGGAAGCAGGGGGGCGGGGACAGCTGGCCGCAGCCGCTGGCTCGCGGTGAGAAAAGTAGTTTTGAGGCCGCGGTGACCAGGCCGGACGAGACAGAGAGAGCCAGCCACCCGTTCAAACACTGGGGCACACTGTACAGAGCAGGAAGCAGGGGGGCGGGGACAGCTGGCCGCAGCCGCTGGCTCGCGGTGAGAAAAGTAGTTTTGAGGCCGCGGTGACCAGGCCGGACGAGACAGAGAGAGCCAGCCACCCGTTCAAACACTGGGGCACACTGTACAGAGCAGGAAGCAGGGGGGCGGGGACAGCTGGCCGCAGCCGCTGGCTCGCGGTGAGAAAAGTAGTTTTGAGGCCGCGGTGACCAGGCCGGACGAGACAGAGAGAGCCAGCCACCCGTTCAAACACTGGGGCACACTGTACAGAGCAGGAAGCAGGGGGGCGGGGACAGCTGGCCGCAGCCGCTGGCTCGCGGTGAGAAAAGTAGTTTTGAGGCCGCGGTGACCAGGCCGGACGAGACAGAGAGAGCCAGCCACCCGTTCAAACACTGGGGCACACTGTACAGAGCAGGAAGCAGGGGGGCGGGGACAGCTGGCCGCAGCCGCTGGCTCGCGGTGAGAAAAGTAGTTTTGAGGCCGCGGTGACCAGGCCGGACGAGACAGAGAGAGCCAGCCACCCGTTCAAACACTGGGGCACACTGTACAGAGCAGGAAGCAGGGGGGCGGGGACAGCTGGCCGCAGCCGCTGGCTCGCGGTGAGAAAAGTAGTTTTGAGGCCGCGGTGACCAGGCCGGACGAGACAGAGAGAGCCAGCCACCCGTTCAAACACTGGGGCACACTGTACAGAGCAGGAAGCAGGGGGGCGGGGACAGCTGGCCGCAGCCGCTGGCTCGCGGTGAGAAAAGTAGTTTTGAGGCCGCGGTGACCAGGCCGGACGAGACAGAGAGAGCCAGCCACCCGTTCAAACACTGGGGCACACTGTACAGAGCAGGAAGCAGGGGGGCGGGGACAGCTGGCCGCAGCCGCTGGCTCGCGGTGAGAAAAGTAGTTTTGAGGCCGCGGTGACCAGGCCGGACGAGACAGAGAGAGCCAGCCACCCGTTCAAACACTGGGGCACACTGTACAGAGCAGGAAGCAGGGGGGCGGGGACAGCTGGCCGCAGCCGCTGGCTCGCGGTGAGAAAAGTAGTTTTGAGGCCGCGGTGACCAGGCCGGACGAGACAGAGAGAGCCAGCCACCCGTTCAAACACTGGGGCACACTGTACAGAGCAGGAAGCAGGGGGGCGGGGACAGCTGGCCGCAGCCGCTGGCTCGCGGTGAGAAAAGTAGTTTTGAGGCCGCGGTGACCAGGCCGGACGAGACAGAGAGAGCCAGCCACCCGTTCAAACACTGGGGCACACTGTACAGAGCAGGAAGCAGGGGGGCGGGGACAGCTGGCCGCAGCCGCTGGCTCGCGGTGAGAAAAGTAGTTTTGAGGCCGCGGTGACCAGGCCGGACGAGACAGAGAGAGCCAGCCACCCGTTCAAACACTGGGGCACACTGTACAGAGCAGGAAGCAGGGGGGCGGGGACAGCTGGCCGCAGCCGCTGGCTCGCGGTGAGAAAAGTAGTTTTGAGGCCGCGGTGACCAGGCCGGACGAGACAGAGAGAGCCAGCCACCCGTTCAAACACTGGGGCACACTGTACAGAGCAGGAAGCAGGGGGGCGGGGACAGCTGGCCGCAGCCGCTGGCTCGCGGTGAGAAAAGTAGTTTTGAGGCCGCGGTGACCAGGCCGGACGAGACAGAGAGAGCCAGCCACCCGTTCAAACACTGGGGCACACTGTACAGAGCAGGAAGCAGGGGGGCGGGGACAGCTGGCCGCAGCCGCTGGCTCGCGGTGAGAAAAGTAGTTTTGAGGCCGCGGTGACCAGGCCGGACGAGACAGAGAGAGCCAGCCACCCGTTCAAACACTGGGGCACACTGTACAGAGCAGGAAGCAGGGGGGCGGGGACAGCTGGCCGCAGCCGCTGGCTCGCGGTGAGAAAAGTAGTTTTGAGGCCGCGGTGACCAGGCCGGACGAGACAGAGAGAGCCAGCCACCCGTTCAAACACTGGGGCACACTGTACAGAGCAGGAAGCAGGGGGGCGGGGACAGCTGGCCGCAGCCGCTGGCTCGCGGTGAGAAAAGTAGTTTTGAGGCCGCGGTGACCAGGCCGGACGAGACAGAGAGAGCCAGCCACCCGTTCAAACACTGGGGCACACTGTACAGAGCAGGAAGCAGGGGGGCGGGGACAGCTGGCCGCAGCCGCTGGCTCGCGGTGAGAAAAGTAGTTTTGAGGCCGCGGTGACCAGGCCGGACGAGACAGAGAGAGCCAGCCACCCGTTCAAACACTGGGGCACACTGTACAGAGCAGGAAGCAGGGGGGCGGGGACAGCTGGCCGCAGCCGCTGGCTCGCGGTGAGAAAAGTAGTTTTGAGGCCGCGGTGACCAGGCCGGACGAGACAGAGAGAGCCAGCCACCCGTTCAAACACTGGGGCACACTGTACAGAGCAGGAAGCAGGGGGGCGGGGACAGCTGGCCGCAGCCGCTGGCTCGCGGTGAGAAAAGTAGTTTTGAGGCCGCGGTGACCAGGCCGGACGAGACAGAGAGAGCCAGCCACCCGTTCAAACACTGGGGCACACTGTACAGAGCAGGAAGCAGGGGGGCGGGGACAGCTGGCCGCAGCCGCTGGCTCGCGGTGAGAAAAGTAGTTTTGAGGCCGCGGTGACCAGGCCGGACGAGACAGAGAGAGCCAGCCACCCGTTCAAACACTGGGGCACACTGTACAGAGCAGGAAGCAGGGGGGCGGGGACAGCTGGCCGCAGCCGCTGGCTCGCGGTGAGAAAAGTAGTTTTGAGGCCGCGGTGACCAGGCCGGACGAGACAGAGAGAGCCAGCCACCCGTTCAAACACTGGGGCACACTGTACAGAGCAGGAAGCAGGGGGGCGGGGACAGCTGGCCGCAGCCGCTGGCTCGCGGTGAGAAAAGTAGTTTTGAGGCCGCGGTGACCAGGCCGGACGAGACAGAGAGAGCCAGCCACCCGTTCAAACACTGGGGCACACTGTACAGAGCAGGAAGCAGGGGGGCGGGGACAGCTGGCCGCAGCCGCTGGCTCGCGGTGAGAAAAGTAGTTTTGAGGCCGCGGTGACCAGGCCGGACGAGACAGAGAGAGCCAGCCACCCGTTCAAACACTGGGGCACACTGTACAGAGCAGGAAGCAGGGGGGCGGGGACAGCTGGCCGCAGCCGCTGGCTCGCGGTGAGAAAAGTAGTTTTGAGGCCGCGGTGACCAGGCCGGACGAGACAGAGAGAGCCAGCCACCCGTTCAAACACTGGGGCACACTGTACAGAGCAGGAAGCAGGGGGGCGGGGACAGCTGGCCGCAGCCGCTGGCTCGCGGTGAGAAAAGTAGTTTTGAGGCCGCGGTGACCAGGCCGGACGAGACAGAGAGAGCCAGCCACCCGTTCAAACACTGGGGCACACTGTACAGAGCAGGAAGCAGGGGGGCGGGGACAGCTGGCCGCAGCCGCTGGCTCGCGGTGAGAAAAGTAGTTTTGAGGCCGCGGTGACCAGGCCGGACGAGACAGAGAGAGCCAGCCACCCGTTCAAACACTGGGGCACACTGTACAGAGCAGGAAGCAGGGGGGCGGGGACAGCTGGCCGCAGCCGCTGGCTCGCGGTGAGAAAAGTAGTTTTGAGGCCGCGGTGACCAGGCCGGACGAGACAGAGAGAGCCAGCCACCCGTTCAAACACTGGGGCACACTGTACAGAGCAGGAAGCAGGGGGGCGGGGACAGCTGGCCGCAGCCGCTGGCTCGCGGTGAGAAAAGTAGTTTTGAGGCCGCGGTGACCAGGCCGGACGAGACAGAGAGAGCCAGCCACCCGTTCAAACACTGGGGCACACTGTACAGAGCAGGAAGCAGGGGGGCGGGGACAGCTGGCCGCAGCCGCTGGCTCGCGGTGAGAAAAGTAGTTTTGAGGCCGCGGTGACCAGGCCGGACGAGACAGAGAGAGCCAGCCACCCGTTCAAACACTGGGGCACACTGTACAGAGCAGGAAGCAGGGGGGCGGGGACAGCTGGCCGCAGCCGCTGGCTCGCGGTGAGAAAAGTAGTTTTGAGGCCGCGGTGACCAGGCCGGACGAGACAGAGAGAGCCAGCCACCCGTTCAAACACTGGGGCACACTGTACAGAGCAGGAAGCAGGGGGGCGGGGACAGCTGGCCGCAGCCGCTGGCTCGCGGTGAGAAAAGTAGTTTTGAGGCCGCGGTGACCAGGCCGGACGAGACAGAGAGAGCCAGCCACCCGTTCAAACACTGGGGCACACTGTACAGAGCAGGAAGCAGGGGGGCGGGGACAGCTGGCCGCAGCCGCTGGCTCGCGGTGAGAAAAGTAGTTTTGAGGCCGCGGTGACCAGGCCGGACGAGACAGAGAGAGCCAGCCACCCGTTCAAACACTGGGGCACACTGTACAGAGCAGGAAGCAGGGGGGCGGGGACAGCTGGCCGCAGCCGCTGGCTCGCGGTGAGAAAAGTAGTTTTGAGGCCGCGGTGACCAGGCCGGACGAGACAGAGAGAGCCAGCCACCCGTTCAAACACTGGGGCACACTGTACAGAGCAGGAAGCAGGGGGGCGGGGACAGCTGGCCGCAGCCGCTGGCTCGCGGTGAGAAAAGTAGTTTTGAGGCCGCGGTGACCAGGCCGGACGAGACAGAGAGAGCCAGCCACCCGTTCAAACACTGGGGCACACTGTACAGAGCAGGAAGCAGGGGGGCGGGGACAGCTGGCCGCAGCCGCTGGCTCGCGGTGAGAAAAGTAGTTTTGAGGCCGCGGTGACCAGGCCGGACGAGACAGAGAGAGCCAGCCACCCGTTCAAACACTGGGGCACACTGTACAGAGCAGGAAGCAGGGGGGCGGGGACAGCTGGCCGCAGCCGCTGGCTCGCGGTGAGAAAAGTAGTTTTGAGGCCGCGGTGACCAGGCCGGACGAGACAGAGAGAGCCAGCCACCCGTTCAAACACTGGGGCACACTGTACAGAGCAGGAAGCAGGGGGGCGGGGACAGCTGGCCGCAGCCGCTGGCTCGCGGTGAGAAAAGTAGTTTTGAGGCCGCGGTGACCAGGCCGGACGAGACAGAGAGAGCCAGCCACCCGTTCAAACACTGGGGCACACTGTACAGAGCAGGAAGCAGGGGGGCGGGGACAGCTGGCCGCAGCCGCTGGCTCGCGGTGAGAAAAGTAGTTTTGAGGCCGCGGTGACCAGGCCGGACGAGACAGAGAGAGCCAGCCACCCGTTCAAACACTGGGGCACACTGTACAGAGCAGGAAGCAGGGGGGCGGGGACAGCTGGCCGCAGCCGCTGGCTCGCGGTGAGAAAAGTAGTTTTGAGGCCGCGGTGACCAGGCCGGACGAGACAGAGAGAGCCAGCCACCCGTTCAAACACTGGGGCACACTGTACAGAGCAGGAAGCAGGGGGGCGGGGACAGCTGGCCGCAGCCGCTGGCTCGCGGTGAGAAAAGTAGTTTTGAGGCCGCGGTGACCAGGCCGGACGAGACAGAGAGAGCCAGCCACCCGTTCAAACACTGGGGCACACTGTACAGAGCAGGAAGCAGGGGGGCGGGGACAGCTGGCCGCAGCCGCTGGCTCGCGGTGAGAAAAGTAGTTTTGAGGCCGCGGTGACCAGGCCGGACGAGACAGAGAGAGCCAGCCACCCGTTCAAACACTGGGGCACACTGTACAGAGCAGGAAGCAGGGGGGCGGGGACAGCTGGCCGCAGCCGCTGGCTCGCGGTGAGAAAAGTAGTTTTGAGGCCGCGGTGACCAGGCCGGACGAGACAGAGAGAGCCAGCCACCCGTTCAAACACTGGGGCACACTGTACAGAGCAGGAAGCAGGGGGGCGGGGACAGCTGGCCGCAGCCGCTGGCTCGCGGTGAGAAAAGTAGTTTTGAGGCCGCGGTGACCAGGCCGGACGAGACAGAGAGAGCCAGCCACCCGTTCAAACACTGGGGCACACTGTACAGAGCAGGAAGCAGGGGGGCGGGGACAGCTGGCCGCAGCCGCTGGCTCGCGGTGAGAAAAGTAGTTTTGAGGCCGCGGTGACCAGGCCGGACGAGACAGAGAGAGCCAGCCACCCGTTCAAACACTGGGGCACACTGTACAGAGCAGGAAGCAGGGGGGCGGGGACAGCTGGCCGCAGCCGCTGGCTCGCGGTGAGAAAAGTAGTTTTGAGGCCGCGGTGACCAGGCCGGACGAGACAGAGAGAGCCAGCCACCCGTTCAAACACTGGGGCACACTGTACAGAGCAGGAAGCAGGGGGGCGGGGACAGCTGGCCGCAGCCGCTGGCTCGCGGTGAGAAAAGTAGTTTTGAGGCCACGGTGACCAGGCCGGACGAGACAGAGAGAGCCAGCCACCCGTTCAAACACTGGGGCACACTGTACAGAGCAGGAAGCAGGGGGGCGGGGACAGCTGGCCGCAGCCGCTGGCTCGCGGTGAGAAAAGTAGTTTTGAGGCCACGGTGACCAGGCCGGACGAGACAGAGAGAGCCAGCCACCCGTTCAAACACTGGGGCACACTGTACAGAGCAGGAAGCAGGGGGGCGGGGACAGCTGGCCGCAGCCGCTGGCTCGCGGTGAGAAAAGTAGTTTTGAGGCCGCGGTGACCAGGCCGGACGAGACAGAGAGAGCCAGCCACCCGTTCAAACACTGGGGCACACTGTACAGAGCAGGAAGCAGGGGGGCGGGGACAGCTGGCCGCAGCCGCTGGCTCGCGGTGAGAAAAGTAGTTTTGAGGCCGCGGTGACCAGGCCGGACGAGACAGAGAGAGCCAGCCACCCGTTCAAACACTGGGGCACACTGTACAGAGCAGGAAGCAGGGGGGCGGGGACAGCTGGCCGCAGCCGCTGGCTCGCGGTGAGAAAAGTAGTTTTGAGGCCGCGGTGACCAGGCCGGACGAGACAGAGAGAGCCAGCCACCCGTTCAAACACTGGGGCACACTGTACAGAGCAGGAAGCAGGGGGGCGGGGACAGCTGGCCGCAGCCGCTGGCTCGCGGTGAGAAAAGTAGTTTTGAGGCCGCGGTGACCAGGCCGGACGAGACAGAGAGAGCCAGCCACCCGTTCAAACACTGGGGCACACTGTACAGAGCAGGAAGCAGGGGGGCGGGGACAGCTGGCCGCAGCCGCTGGCTCGCGGTGAGAAAAGTAGTTTTGAGGCCGCGGTGACCAGGCCGGACGAGACAGAGAGAGCCAGCCACCCGTTCAAACACTGGGGCACACTGTACAGAGCAGGAAGCAGGGGGGCGGGGACAGCTGGCCGCAGCCGCTGGCTCGCGGTGAGAAAAGTAGTTTTGAGGCCACGGTGACCAGGCCGGACGAGACAGAGAGAGCCAGCCACCCGTTCAAACACTGGGGCACACTGTACAGAGCAGGAAGCAGGGGGGCGGGGACAGCTGGCCGCAGCCGCTGGCTCGCGGTGAGAAAAGTAGTTTTGAGGCCGCGGTGACCAGGCCGGACGAGACAGAGAGAGCCAGCCACCCGTTCAAACACTGGGGCACACTGTACAGAGCAGGAAGCAGGGGGGCGGGGACAGCTGGCCGCAGCCGCTGGCTCGCGGTGAGAAAAGTAGTTTTGAGGCCGCGGTGACCAGGCCGGACGAGACAGAGAGAGCCAGCCACCCGTTCAAACACTGGGGCACACTGTACAGAGCAGGAAGCAGGGGGGCGGGGACAGCTGGCCGCAGCCGCTGGCTCGCGGTGAGAAAAGTAGTTTTGAGGCCACGGTGACCAGGCCGGACGAGACAGAGAGAGCCAGCCACCCGTTCAAACACTGGGGCACACTGTACAGAGCAGGAAGCAGGGGGGCGGGGACAGCTGGCCGCAGCCGCTGGCTCGCGGTGAGAAAAGTAGTTTTGAGGCCACGGTGACCAGGCCGGACGAGACAGAGAGAGCCAGCCACCCGTTCAAACACTGGGGCACACTGTACAGAGCAGGAAGCAGGGGGGCGGGGACAGCTGGCCGCAGCCGCTGGCTCGCGGTGAGAAAAGTAGTTTTGAGGCCGCGGTGACCAGGCCGGACGAGACAGAGAGAGCCAGCCACCCGTTCAAACACTGGGGCACACTGTACAGAGCAGGAAGCAGGGGGGCGGGGACAGCTGGCCGCAGCCGCTGGCTCGCGGTGAGAAAAGTAGTTTTGAGGCCGCGGTGACCAGGCCGGACGAGACAGAGAGAGCCAGCCACCCGTTCAAACACTGGGGCACACTGTACAGAGCAGGAAGCAGGGGGGCGGGGACAGCTGGCCGCAGCCGCTGGCTCGCGGTGAGAAAAGTAGTTTTGAGGCCGCGGTGACCAGGCCGGACGAGACAGAGAGAGCCAGCCACCCGTTCAAACACTGGGGCACACTGTACAGAGCAGGAAGCAGGGGGGCGGGGACAGCTGGCCGCAGCCGCTGGCTCGCGGTGAGAAAAGTAGTTTTGAGGCCGCGGTGACCAGGCCGGACGAGACAGAGAGAGCCAGCCACCCGTTCAAACACTGGGGCACACTGTACAGAGCAGGAAGCAGGGGGGCGGGGACAGCTGGCCGCAGCCGCTGGCTCGCGGTGAGAAAAGTAGTTTTGAGGCCGCGGTGACCAGGCCGGACGAGACAGAGAGAGCCAGCCACCCGTTCAAACACTGGGGCACACTGTACAGAGCAGGAAGCAGGGGGGCGGGGACAGCTGGCCGCAGCCGCTGGCTCGCGGTGAGAAAAGTAGTTTTGAGGCCGCGGTGACCAGGCCGGACGAGACAGAGAGAGCCAGCCACCCGTTCAAACACTGGGGCACACTGTACAGAGCAGGAAGCAGGGGGGCGGGGACAGCTGGCCGCAGCCGCTGGCTCGCGGTGAGAAAAGTAGTTTTGAGGCCGCGGTGACCAGGCCGGACGAGACAGAGAGAGCCAGCCACCCGTTCAAACACTGGGGCACACTGTACAGAGCAGGAAGCAGGGGGGCGGGGACAGCTGGCCGCAGCCGCTGGCTCGCGGTGAGAAAAGTAGTTTTGAGGCCGCGGTGACCAGGCCGGACGAGACAGAGAGAGCCAGCCACCCGTTCAAACACTGGGGCACACTGTACAGAGCAGGAAGCAGGGGGGCGGGGACAGCTGGCCGCAGCCGCTGGCTCGCGGTGAGAAAAGTAGTTTTGAGGCCGCGGTGACCAGGCCGGACGAGACAGAGAGAGCCAGCCACCCGTTCAAACACTGGGGCACACTGTACAGAGCAGGAAGCAGGGGGGCGGGGACAGCTGGCCGCAGCCGCTGGCTCGCGGTGAGAAAAGTAGTTTTGAGGCCGCGGTGACCAGGCCGGACGAGACAGAGAGAGCCAGCCACCCGTTCAAACACTGGGGCACACTGTACAGAGCAGGAAGCAGGGGGGCGGGGACAGCTGGCCGCAGCCGCTGGCTCGCGGTGAGAAAAGTAGTTTTGAGGCCGCGGTGACCAGGCCGGACGAGACAGAGAGAGCCAGCCACCCGTTCAAACACTGGGGCACACTGTACAGAGCAGGAAGCAGGGGGGCGGGGACAGCTGGCCGCAGCCGCTGGCTCGCGGTGAGAAAAGTAGTTTTGAGGCCACGGTGACCAGGCCGGACGAGACAGAGAGAGCCAGCCACCCGTTCAAACACTGGGGCACACTGTACAGAGCAGGAAGCAGGGGGGCGGGGACAGCTGGCCGCAGCCGCTGGCTCGCGGTGAGAAAAGTAGTTTTGAGGCCACGGTGACCAGGCCGGACGAGACAGAGAGAGCCAGCCACCCGTTCAAACACTGGGGCACACTGTACAGAGCAGGAAGCAGGGGGGCGGGGACAGCTGGCCGCAGCCGCTGGCTCGCGGTGAGAAAAGTAGTTTTGAGGCCGCGGTGACCAGGCCGGACGAGACAGAGAGAGCCAGCCACCCGTTCAAACACTGGGGCACACTGTACAGAGCAGGAAGCAGGGGGGCGGGGACAGCTGGCCGCAGCCGCTGGCTCGCGGTGAGAAAAGTAGTTTTGAGGCCGCGGTGACCAGGCCGGACGAGACAGAGAGAGCCAGCCACCCGTTCAAACACTGGGGCACACTGTACAGAGCAGGAAGCAGGGGGGCGGGGACAGCTGGCCGCAGCCGCTGGCTCGCGGTGAGAAAAGTAGTTTTGAGGCCGCGGTGACCAGGCCGGACGAGACAGAGAGAGCCAGCCACCCGTTCAAACACTGGGGCACACTGTACAGAGCAGGAAGCAGGGGGGCGGGGACAGCTGGCCGCAGCCGCTGGCTCGCGGTGAGAAAAGTAGTTTTGAGGCCACGGTGACCAGGCCGGACGAGACAGAGAGAGCCAGCCACCCGTTCAAACACTGGGGCACACTGTACAGAGCAGGAAGCAGGGGGGCGGGGACAGCTGGCCGCAGCCGCTGGCTCGCGGTGAGAAAAGTAGTTTTGAGGCCGCGGTGACCAGGCCGGACGAGACAGAGAGAGCCAGCCACCCGTTCAAACACTGGGGCACACTGTACAGAGCAGGAAGCAGGGGGGCGGGGACAGCTGGCCGCAGCCGCTGGCTCGCGGTGAGAAAAGTAGTTTTGAGGCCACGGTGACCAGGCCGGACGAGACAGAGAGAGCCAGCCACCCGTTCAAACACTGGGGCACACTGTACAGAGCAGGAAGCAGGGGGGCGGGGACAGCTGGCCGCAGCCGCTGGCTCGCGGTGAGAAAAGTAGTTTTGAGGCCGCGGTGACCAGGCCGGACGAGACAGAGAGAGCCAGCCACCCGTTCAAACACTGGGGCACACTGTACAGAGCAGGAAGCAGGGGGGCGGGGACAGCTGGCCGCAGCCGCTGGCTCGCGGTGAGAAAAGTAGTTTTGAGGCCGCGGTGACCAGGCCGGACGAGACAGAGAGAGCCAGCCACCCGTTCAAACACTGGGGCACACTGTACAGAGCAGGAAGCAGGGGGGCGGGGACAGCTGGCCGCAGCCGCTGGCTCGCGGTGAGAAAAGTAGTTTTGAGGCCACGGTGACCAGGCCGGACGAGACAGAGAGAGCCAGCCACCCGTTCAAACACTGGGGCACACTGTACAGAGCAGGAAGCAGGGGGGCGGGGACAGCTGGCCGCAGCCGCTGGCTCGCGGTGAGAAAAGTAGTTTTGAGGCCACGGTGACCAGGCCGGACGAGACAGAGAGAGCCAGCCACCCGTTCAAACACTGGGGCACACTGTACAGAGCAGGAAGCAGGGGGGCGGGGACAGCTGGCCGCAGCCGCTGGCTCGCGGTGAGAAAAGTAGTTTTGAGGCCACGGTGACCAGGCCGGACGAGACAGAGAGAGCCAGCCACCCGTTCAAACACTGGGGCACACTGTACAGAGCAGGAAGCAGGGGGGCGGGGACAGCTGGCCGCAGCCGCTGGCTCGCGGTGAGAAAAGTAGTTTTGAGGCCACGGTGACCAGGCCGGACGAGACAGAGAGAGCCAGCCACCCGTTCAAACACTGGGGCACACTGTACAGAGCAGGAAGCAGGGGGGCGGGGACAGCTGGCCGCAGCCGCTGGCTCGCGGTGAGAAAAGTAGTTTTGAGGCCACGGTGACCAGGCCGGACGAGACAGAGAGAGCCAGCCACCCGTTCAAACACTGGGGCACACTGTACAGAGCAGGAAGCAGGGGGGCGGGGACAGCTGGCCGCAGCCGCTGGCTCGCGGTGAGAAAAGTAGTTTTGAGGCCACGGTGACCAGGCCGGACGAGACAGAGAGAGCCAGCCACCCGTTCAAACACTGGGGCACACTGTACAGAGCAGGAAGCAGGGGGGCGGGGACAGCTGGCCGCAGCCGCTGGCTCGCGGTGAGAAAAGTAGTTTTGAGGCCACGGTGACCAGGCCGGACGAGACAGAGAGAGCCAGCCACCCGTTCAAACACTGGGGCACACTGTACAGAGCAGGAAGCAGGGGGGCGGGGACAGCTGGCCGCAGCCGCTGGCTCGCGGTGAGAAAAGTAGTTTTGAGGCCACGGTGACCAGGCCGGACGAGACAGAGAGAGCCAGCCACCCGTTCAAACACTGGGGCACACTGTACAGAGCAGGAAGCAGGGGGGCGGGGACAGCTGGCCGCAGCCGCTGGCTCGCGGTGAGAAAAGTAGTTTTGAGGCCACGGTGACCAGGCCGGACGAGACAGAGAGAGCCAGCCACCCGTTCAAACACTGGGGCACACTGTACAGAGCAGGAAGCAGGGGGGCGGGGACAGCTGGCCGCAGCCGCTGGCTCGCGGTGAGAAAAGTAGTTTTGAGGCCACGGTGACCAGGCCGGACGAGACAGAGAGAGCCAGCCACCCGTTCAAACACTGGGGCACACTGTACAGAGCAGGAAGCAGGGGGGCGGGGACAGCTGGCCGCAGCCGCTGGCTCGCGGTGAGAAAAGTAGTTTTGAGGCCACGGTGACCAGGCCGGACGAGACAGAGAGAGCCAGCCACCCGTTCAAACACTGGGGCACACTGTACAGAGCAGGAAGCAGGGGGGCGGGGACAGCTGGCCGCAGCCGCTGGCTCGCGGTGAGAAAAGTAGTTTTGAGGCCACGGTGACCAGGCCGGACGAGACAGAGAGAGCCAGCCACCCGTTCAAACACTGGGGCACACTGTACAGAGCAGGAAGCAGGGGGGCGGGGACAGCTGGCCGCAGCCGCTGGCTCGCGGTGAGAAAAGTAGTTTTGAGGCCACGGTGACCAGGCCGGACGAGACAGAGAGAGCCAGCCACCCGTTCAAACACTGGGGCACACTGTACAGAGCAGGAAGCAGGGGGGCGGGGACAGCTGGCCGCAGCCGCTGGCTCGCGGTGAGAAAAGTAGTTTTGAGGCCACGGTGACCAGGCCGGACGAGACAGAGAGAGCCAGCCACCCGTTCAAACACTGGGGCACACTGTACAGAGCAGGAAGCAGGGGGGCGGGGACAGCTGGCCGCAGCCGCTGGCTCGCGGTGAGAAAAGTAGTTTTGAGGCCACGGTGACCAGGCCGGACGAGACAGAGAGAGCCAGCCACCCGTTCAAACACTGGGGCACACTGTACAGAGCAGGAAGCAGGGGGGCGGGGACAGCTGGCCGCAGCCGCTGGCTCGCGGTGAGAAAAGTAGTTTTGAGGCCACGGTGACCAGGCCGGACGAGACAGAGAGAGCCAGCCACCCGTTCAAACACTGGGGCACACTGTACAGAGCAGGAAGCAGGGGGGCGGGGACAGCTGGCCGCAGCCGCTGGCTCGCGGTGAGAAAAGTAGTTTTGAGGCCACGGTGACCAGGCCGGACGAGACAGAGAGAGCCAGCCACCCGTTCAAACACTGGGGCACACTGTACAGAGCAGGAAGCAGGGGGGCGGGGACAGCTGGCCGCAGCCGCTGGCTCGCGGTGAGAAAAGTAGTTTTGAGGCCACGGTGACCAGGCCGGACGAGACAGAGAGAGCCAGCCACCCGTTCAAACACTGGGGCACACTGTACAGAGCAGGAAGCAGGGGGGCGGGGACAGCTGGCCGCAGCCGCTGGCTCGCGGTGAGAAAAGTAGTTTTGAGGCCACGGTGACCAGGCCGGACGAGACAGAGAGAGCCAGCCACCCGTTCAAACACTGGGGCACACTGTACAGAGCAGGAAGCAGGGGGGCGGGGACAGCTGGCCGCAGCCGCTGGCTCGCGGTGAGAAAAGTAGTTTTGAGGCCACGGTGACCAGGCCGGACGAGACAGAGAGAGCCAGCCACCCGTTCAAACACTGGGGCACACTGTACAGAGCAGGAAGCAGGGGGGCGGGGACAGCTGGCCGCAGCCGCTGGCTCGCGGTGAGAAAAGTAGTTTTGAGGCCACGGTGACCAGGCCGGACGAGACAGAGAGAGCCAGCCACCCGTTCAAACACTGGGGCACACTGTACAGAGCAGGAAGCAGGGGGGCGGGGACAGCTGGCCGCAGCCGCTGGCTCGCGGTGAGAAAAGTAGTTTTGAGGCCACGGTGACCAGGCCGGACGAGACAGAGAGAGCCAGCCACCCGTTCAAACACTGGGGCACACTGTACAGAGCAGGAAGCAGGGGGGCGGGGACAGCTGGCCGCAGCCGCTGGCTCGCGGTGAGAAAAGTAGTTTTGAGGCCACGGTGACCAGGCCGGACGAGACAGAGAGAGCCAGCCACCCGTTCAAACACTGGGGCACACTGTACAGAGCAGGAAGCAGGGGGGCGGGGACAGCTGGCCGCAGCCGCTGGCTCGCGGTGAGAAAAGTAGTTTTGAGGCCACGGTGACCAGGCCGGACGAGACAGAGAGAGCCAGCCACCCGTTCAAACACTGGGGCACACTGTACAGAGCAGGAAGCAGGGGGGCGGGGACAGCTGGCCGCAGCCGCTGGCTCGCGGTGAGAAAAGTAGTTTTGAGGCCACGGTGACCAGGCCGGACGAGACAGAGAGAGCCAGCCACCCGTTCAAACACTGGGGCACACTGTACAGAGCAGGAAGCAGGGGGGCGGGGACAGCTGGCCGCAGCCGCTGGCTCGCGGTGAGAAAAGTAGTTTTGAGGCCACGGTGACCAGGCCGGACGAGACAGAGAGAGCCAGCCACCCGTTCAAACACTGGGGCACACTGTACAGAGCAGGAAGCAGGGGGGCGGGGACAGCTGGCCGCAGCCGCTGGCTCGCGGTGAGAAAAGTAGTTTTGAGGCCACGGTGACCAGGCCGGACGAGACAGAGAGAGCCAGCCACCCGTTCAAACACTGGGGCACACTGTACAGAGCAGGAAGCAGGGGGGCGGGGACAGCTGGCCGCAGCCGCTGGCTCGCGGTGAGAAAAGTAGTTTTGAGGCCACGGTGACCAGGCCGGACGAGACAGAGAGAGCCAGCCACCCGTTCAAACACTGGGGCACACTGTACAGAGCAGGAAGCAGGGGGGCGGGGACAGCTGGCCGCAGCCGCTGGCTCGCGGTGAGAAAAGTAGTTTTGAGGCCACGGTGACCAGGCCGGACGAGACAGAGAGAGCCAGCCACCCGTTCAAACACTGGGGCACACTGTACAGAGCAGGAAGCAGGGGGGCGGGGACAGCTGGCCGCAGCCGCTGGCTCGCGGTGAGAAAAGTAGTTTTGAGGCCACGGTGACCAGGCCGGACGAGACAGAGAGAGCCAGCCACCCGTTCAAACACTGGGGCACACTGTACAGAGCAGGAAGCAGGGGGGCGGGGACAGCTGGCCGCAGCCGCTGGCTCGCGGTGAGAAAAGTAGTTTTGAGGCCACGGTGACCAGGCCGGACGAGACAGAGAGAGCCAGCCACCCGTTCAAACACTGGGGCACACTGTACAGAGCAGGAAGCAGGGGGGCGGGGACAGCTGGCCGCAGCCGCTGGCTCGCGGTGAGAAAAGTAGTTTTGAGGCCACGGTGACCAGGCCGGACGAGACAGAGAGAGCCAGCCACCCGTTCAAACACTGGGGCACACTGTACAGAGCAGGAAGCAGGGGGGCGGGGACAGCTGGCCGCAGCCGCTGGCTCGCGGTGAGAAAAGTAGTTTTGAGGCCACGGTGACCAGGCCGGACGAGACAGAGAGAGCCAGCCACCCGTTCAAACACTGGGGCACACTGTACAGAGCAGGAAGCAGGGGGGCGGGGACAGCTGGCCGCAGCCGCTGGCTCGCGGTGAGAAAAGTAGTTTTGAGGCCACGGTGACCAGGCCGGACGAGACAGAGAGAGCCAGCCACCCGTTCAAACACTGGGGCACACTGTACAGAGCAGGAAGCAGGGGGGCGGGGACAGCTGGCCGCAGCCGCTGGCTCGCGGTGAGAAAAGTAGTTTTGAGGCCACGGTGACCAGGCCGGACGAGACAGAGAGAGCCAGCCACCCGTTCAAACACTGGGGCACACTGTACAGAGCAGGAAGCAGGGGGGCGGGGACAGCTGGCCGCAGCCGCTGGCTCGCGGTGAGAAAAGTAGTTTTGAGGCCACGGTGACCAGGCCGGACGAGACAGAGAGAGCCAGCCACCCGTTCAAACACTGGGGCACACTGTACAGAGCAGGAAGCAGGGGGGCGGGGACAGCTGGCCGCAGCCGCTGGCTCGCGGTGAGAAAAGTAGTTTTGAGGCCACGGTGACCAGGCCGGACGAGACAGAGAGAGCCAGCCACCCGTTCAAACACTGGGGCACACTGTACAGAGCAGGAAGCAGGGGGGCGGGGACAGCTGGCCGCAGCCGCTGGCTCGCGGTGAGAAAAGTAGTTTTGAGGCCACGGTGACCAGGCCGGACGAGACAGAGAGAGCCAGCCACCCGTTCAAACACTGGGGCACACTGTACAGAGCAGGAAGCAGGGGGGCGGGGACAGCTGGCCGCAGCCGCTGGCTCGCGGTGAGAAAAGTAGTTTTGAGGCCACGGTGACCAGGCCGGACGAGACAGAGAGAGCCAGCCACCCGTTCAAACACTGGGGCACACTGTACAGAGCAGGAAGCAGGGGGGCGGGGACAGCTGGCCGCAGCCGCTGGCTCGCGGTGAGAAAAGTAGTTTTGAGGCCACGGTGACCAGGCCGGACGAGACAGAGAGAGCCAGCCACCCGTTCAAACACTGGGGCACACTGTACAGAGCAGGAAGCAGGGGGGCGGGGACAGCTGGCCGCAGCCGCTGGCTCGCGGTGAGAAAAGTAGTTTTGAGGCCACGGTGACCAGGCCGGACGAGACAGAGAGAGCCAGCCACCCGTTCAAACACTGGGGCACACTGTACAGAGCAGGAAGCAGGGGGGCGGGGACAGCTGGCCGCAGCCGCTGGCTCGCGGTGAGAAAAGTAGTTTTGAGGCCACGGTGACCAGGCCGGACGAGACAGAGAGAGCCAGCCACCCGTTCAAACACTGGGGCACACTGTACAGAGCAGGAAGCAGGGGGGCGGGGACAGCTGGCCGCAGCCGCTGGCTCGCGGTGAGAAAAGTAGTTTTGAGGCCACGGTGACCAGGCCGGACGAGACAGAGAGAGCCAGCCACCCGTTCAAACACTGGGGCACACTGTACAGAGCAGGAAGCAGGGGGGCGGGGACAGCTGGCCGCAGCCGCTGGCTCGCGGTGAGAAAAGTAGTTTTGAGGCCACGGTGACCAGGCCGGACGAGACAGAGAGAGCCAGCCACCCGTTCAAACACTGGGGCACACTGTACAGAGCAGGAAGCAGGGGGGCGGGGACAGCTGGCCGCAGCCGCTGGCTCGCGGTGAGAAAAGTAGTTTTGAGGCCACGGTGACCAGGCCGGACGAGACAGAGAGAGCCAGCCACCCGTTCAAACACTGGGGCACACTGTACAGAGCAGGAAGCAGGGGGGCGGGGACAGCTGGCCGCAGCCGCTGGCTCGCGGTGAGAAAAGTAGTTTTGAGGCCACGGTGACCAGGCCGGACGAGACAGAGAGAGCCAGCCACCCGTTCAAACACTGGGGCACACTGTACAGAGCAGGAAGCAGGGGGGCGGGGACAGCTGGCCGCAGCCGCTGGCTCGCGGTGAGAAAAGTAGTTTTGAGGCCACGGTGACCAGGCCGGACGAGACAGAGAGAGCCAGCCACCCGTTCAAACACTGGGGCACACTGTACAGAGCAGGAAGCAGGGGGGCGGGGACAGCTGGCCGCAGCCGCTGGCTCGCGGTGAGAAAAGTAGTTTTGAGGCCACGGTGACCAGGCCGGACGAGACAGAGAGAGCCAGCCACCCGTTCAAACACTGGGGCACACTGTACAGAGCAGGAAGCAGGGGGGCGGGGACAGCTGGCCGCAGCCGCTGGCTCGCGGTGAGAAAAGTAGTTTTGAGGCCACGGTGACCAGGCCGGACGAGACAGAGAGAGCCAGCCACCCGTTCAAACACTGGGGCACACTGTACAGAGCAGGAAGCAGGGGGGCGGGGACAGCTGGCCGCAGCCGCTGGCTCGCGGTGAGAAAAGTAGTTTTGAGGCCACGGTGACCAGGCCGGACGAGACAGAGAGAGCCAGCCACCCGTTCAAACACTGGGGCACACTGTACAGAGCAGGAAGCAGGGGGGCGGGGACAGCTGGCCGCAGCCGCTGGCTCGCGGTGAGAAAAGTAGTTTTGAGGCCACGGTGACCAGGCCGGACGAGACAGAGAGAGCCAGCCACCCGTTCAAACACTGGGGCACACTGTACAGAGCAGGAAGCAGGGGGGCGGGGACAGCTGGCCGCAGCCGCTGGCTCGCGGTGAGAAAAGTAGTTTTGAGGCCACGGTGACCAGGCCGGACGAGACAGAGAGAGCCAGCCACCCGTTCAAACACTGGGGCACACTGTACAGAGCAGGAAGCAGGGGGGCGGGGACAGCTGGCCGCAGCCGCTGGCTCGCGGTGAGAAAAGTAGTTTTGAGGCCACGGTGACCAGGCCGGACGAGACAGAGAGAGCCAGCCACCCGTTCAAACACTGGGGCACACTGTACAGAGCAGGAAGCAGGGGGGCGGGGACAGCTGGCCGCAGCCGCTGGCTCGCGGTGAGAAAAGTAGTTTTGAGGCCACGGTGACCAGGCCGGACGAGACAGAGAGAGCCAGCCACCCGTTCAAACACTGGGGCACACTGTACAGAGCAGGAAGCAGGGGGGCGGGGACAGCTGGCCGCAGCCGCTGGCTCGCGGTGAGAAAAGTAGTTTTGAGGCCACGGTGACCAGGCCGGACGAGACAGAGAGAGCCAGCCACCCGTTCAAACACTGGGGCACACTGTACAGAGCAGGAAGCAGGGGGGCGGGGACAGCTGGCCGCAGCCGCTGGCTCGCGGTGAGAAAAGTAGTTTTGAGGCCACGGTGACCAGGCCGGACGAGACAGAGAGAGCCAGCCACCCGTTCAAACACTGGGGCACACTGTACAGAGCAGGAAGCAGGGGGGCGGGGACAGCTGGCCGCAGCCGCTGGCTCGCGGTGAGAAAAGTAGTTTTGAGGCCACGGTGACCAGGCCGGACGAGACAGAGAGAGCCAGCCACCCGTTCAAACACTGGGGCACACTGTACAGAGCAGGAAGCAGGGGGGCGGGGACAGCTGGCCGCAGCCGCTGGCTCGCGGTGAGAAAAGTAGTTTTGAGGCCACGGTGACCAGGCCGGACGAGACAGAGAGAGCCAGCCACCCGTTCAAACACTGGGGCACACTGTACAGAGCAGGAAGCAGGGGGGCGGGGACAGCTGGCCGCAGCCGCTGGCTCGCGGTGAGAAAAGTAGTTTTGAGGCCACGGTGACCAGGCCGGACGAGACAGAGAGAGCCAGCCACCCGTTCAAACACTGGGGCACACTGTACAGAGCAGGAAGCAGGGGGGCGGGGACAGCTGGCCGCAGCCGCTGGCTCGCGGTGAGAAAAGTAGTTTTGAGGCCACGGTGACCAGGCCGGACGAGACAGAGAGAGCCAGCCACCCGTTCAAACACTGGGGCACACTGTACAGAGCAGGAAGCAGGGGGGCGGGGACAGCTGGCCGCAGCCGCTGGCTCGCGGTGAGAAAAGTAGTTTTGAGGCCACGGTGACCAGGCCGGACGAGACAGAGAGAGCCAGCCACCCGTTCAAACACTGGGGCACACTGTACAGAGCAGGAAGCAGGGGGGCGGGGACAGCTGGCCGCAGCCGCTGGCTCGCGGTGAGAAAAGTAGTTTTGAGGCCACGGTGACCAGGCCGGACGAGACAGAGAGAGCCAGCCACCCGTTCAAACACTGGGGCACACTGTACAGAGCAGGAAGCAGGGGGGCGGGGACAGCTGGCCGCAGCCGCTGGCTCGCGGTGAGAAAAGTAGTTTTGAGGCCACGGTGACCAGGCCGGACGAGACAGAGAGAGCCAGCCACCCGTTCAAACACTGGGGCACACTGTACAGAGCAGGAAGCAGGGGGGCGGGGACAGCTGGCCGCAGCCGCTGGCTCGCGGTGAGAAAAGTAGTTTTGAGGCCACGGTGACCAGGCCGGACGAGACAGAGAGAGCCAGCCACCCGTTCAAACACTGGGGCACACTGTACAGAGCAGGAAGCAGGGGGGCGGGGACAGCTGGCCGCAGCCGCTGGCTCGCGGTGAGAAAAGTAGTTTTGAGGCCACGGTGACCAGGCCGGACGAGACAGAGAGAGCCAGCCACCCGTTCAAACACTGGGGCACACTGTACAGAGCAGGAAGCAGGGGGGCGGGGACAGCTGGCCGCAGCCGCTGGCTCGCGGTGAGAAAAGTAGTTTTGAGGCCACGGTGACCAGGCCGGACGAGACAGAGAGAGCCAGCCACCCGTTCAAACACTGGGGCACACTGTACAGAGCAGGAAGCAGGGGGGCGGGGACAGCTGGCCGCAGCCGCTGGCTCGCGGTGAGAAAAGTAGTTTTGAGGCCACGGTGACCAGGCCGGACGAGACAGAGAGAGCCAGCCACCCGTTCAAACACTGGGGCACACTGTACAGAGCAGGAAGCAGGGGGGCGGGGACAGCTGGCCGCAGCCGCTGGCTCGCGGTGAGAAAAGTAGTTTTGAGGCCACGGTGACCAGGCCGGACGAGACAGAGAGAGCCAGCCACCCGTTCAAACACTGGGGCACACTGTACAGAGCAGGAAGCAGGGGGGCGGGGACAGCTGGCCGCAGCCGCTGGCTCGCGGTGAGAAAAGTAGTTTTGAGGCCACGGTGACCAGGCCGGACGAGACAGAGAGAGCCAGCCACCCGTTCAAACACTGGGGCACACTGTACAGAGCAGGAAGCAGGGGGGCGGGGACAGCTGGCCGCAGCCGCTGGCTCGCGGTGAGAAAAGTAGTTTTGAGGCCACGGTGACCAGGCCGGACGAGACAGAGAGAGCCAGCCACCCGTTCAAACACTGGGGCACACTGTACAGAGCAGGAAGCAGGGGGGCGGGGACAGCTGGCCGCAGCCGCTGGCTCGCGGTGAGAAAAGTAGTTTTGAGGCCACGGTGACCAGGCCGGACGAGACAGAGAGAGCCAGCCACCCGTTCAAACACTGGGGCACACTGTACAGAGCAGGAAGCAGGGGGGCGGGGACAGCTGGCCGCAGCCGCTGGCTCGCGGTGAGAAAAGTAGTTTTGAGGCCACGGTGACCAGGCCGGACGAGACAGAGAGAGCCAGCCACCCGTTCAAACACTGGGGCACACTGTACAGAGCAGGAAGCAGGGGGGCGGGGACAGCTGGCCGCAGCCGCTGGCTCGCGGTGAGAAAAGTAGTTTTGAGGCCACGGTGACCAGGCCGGACGAGACAGAGAGAGCCAGCCACCCGTTCAAACACTGGGGCACACTGTACAGAGCAGGAAGCAGGGGGGCGGGGACAGCTGGCCGCAGCCGCTGGCTCGCGGTGAGAAAAGTAGTTTTGAGGCCACGGTGACCAGGCCGGACGAGACAGAGAGAGCCAGCCACCCGTTCAAACACTGGGGCACACTGTACAGAGCAGGAAGCAGGGGGGCGGGGACAGCTGGCCGCAGCCGCTGGCTCGCGGTGAGAAAAGTAGTTTTGAGGCCACGGTGACCAGGCCGGACGAGACAGAGAGAGCCAGCCACCCGTTCAAACACTGGGGCACACTGTACAGAGCAGGAAGCAGGGGGGCGGGGACAGCTGGCCGCAGCCGCTGGCTCGCGGTGAGAAAAGTAGTTTTGAGGCCACGGTGACCAGGCCGGACGAGACAGAGAGAGCCAGCCACCCGTTCAAACACTGGGGCACACTGTACAGAGCAGGAAGCAGGGGGGCGGGGACAGCTGGCCGCAGCCGCTGGCTCGCGGTGAGAAAAGTAGTTTTGAGGCCACGGTGACCAGGCCGGACGAGACAGAGAGAGCCAGCCACCCGTTCAAACACTGGGGCACACTGTACAGAGCAGGAAGCAGGGGGGCGGGGACAGCTGGCCGCAGCCGCTGGCTCGCGGTGAGAAAAGTAGTTTTGAGGCCACGGTGACCAGGCCGGACGAGACAGAGAGAGCCAGCCACCCGTTCAAACACTGGGGCACACTGTACAGAGCAGGAAGCAGGGGGGCGGGGACAGCTGGCCGCAGCCGCTGGCTCGCGGTGAGAAAAGTAGTTTTGAGGCCACGGTGACCAGGCCGGACGAGACAGAGAGAGCCAGCCACCCGTTCAAACACTGGGGCACACTGTACAGAGCAGGAAGCAGGGGGGCGGGGACAGCTGGCCGCAGCCGCTGGCTCGCGGTGAGAAAAGTAGTTTTGAGGCCACGGTGACCAGGCCGGACGAGACAGAGAGAGCCAGCCACCCGTTCAAACACTGGGGCACACTGTACAGAGCAGGAAGCAGGGGGGCGGGGACAGCTGGCCGCAGCCGCTGGCTCGCGGTGAGAAAAGTAGTTTTGAGGCCACGGTGACCAGGCCGGACGAGACAGAGAGAGCCAGCCACCCGTTCAAACACTGGGGCACACTGTACAGAGCAGGAAGCAGGGGGGCGGGGACAGCTGGCCGCAGCCGCTGGCTCGCGGTGAGAAAAGTAGTTTTGAGGCCACGGTGACCAGGCCGGACGAGACAGAGAGAGCCAGCCACCCGTTCAAACACTGGGGCACACTGTACAGAGCAGGAAGCAGGGGGGCGGGGACAGCTGGCCGCAGCCGCTGGCTCGCGGTGAGAAAAGTAGTTTTGAGGCCACGGTGACCAGGCCGGACGAGACAGAGAGAGCCAGCCACCCGTTCAAACACTGGGGCACACTGTACAGAGCAGGAAGCAGGGGGGCGGGGACAGCTGGCCGCAGCCGCTGGCTCGCGGTGAGAAAAGTAGTTTTGAGGCCACGGTGACCAGGCCGGACGAGACAGAGAGAGCCAGCCACCCGTTCAAACACTGGGGCACACTGTACAGAGCAGGAAGCAGGGGGGCGGGGACAGCTGGCCGCAGCCGCTGGCTCGCGGTGAGAAAAGTAGTTTTGAGGCCACGGTGACCAGGCCGGACGAGACAGAGAGAGCCAGCCACCCGTTCAAACACTGGGGCACACTGTACAGAGCAGGAAGCAGGGGGGCGGGGACAGCTGGCCGCAGCCGCTGGCTCGCGGTGAGAAAAGTAGTTTTGAGGCCACGGTGACCAGGCCGGACGAGACAGAGAGAGCCAGCCACCCGTTCAAACACTGGGGCACACTGTACAGAGCAGGAAGCAGGGGGGCGGGGACAGCTGGCCGCAGCCGCTGGCTCGCGGTGAGAAAAGTAGTTTTGAGGCCACGGTGACCAGGCCGGACGAGACAGAGAGAGCCAGCCACCCGTTCAAACACTGGGGCACACTGTACAGAGCAGGAAGCAGGGGGGCGGGGACAGCTGGCCGCAGCCGCTGGCTCGCGGTGAGAAAAGTAGTTTTGAGGCCACGGTGACCAGGCCGGACGAGACAGAGAGAGCCAGCCACCCGTTCAAACACTGGGGCACACTGTACAGAGCAGGAAGCAGGGGGGCGGGGACAGCTGGCCGCAGCCGCTGGCTCGCGGTGAGAAAAGTAGTTTTGAGGCCACGGTGACCAGGCCGGACGAGACAGAGAGAGCCAGCCACCCGTTCAAACACTGGGGCACACTGTACAGAGCAGGAAGCAGGGGGGCGGGGACAGCTGGCCGCAGCCGCTGGCTCGCGGTGAGAAAAGTAGTTTTGAGGCCACGGTGACCAGGCCGGACGAGACAGAGAGAGCCAGCCACCCGTTCAAACACTGGGGCACACTGTACAGAGCAGGAAGCAGGGGGGCGGGGACAGCTGGCCGCAGCCGCTGGCTCGCGGTGAGAAAAGTAGTTTTGAGGCCACGGTGACCAGGCCGGACGAGACAGAGAGAGCCAGCCACCCGTTCAAACACTGGGGCACACTGTACAGAGCAGGAAGCAGGGGGGCGGGGACAGCTGGCCGCAGCCGCTGGCTCGCGGTGAGAAAAGTAGTTTTGAGGCCACGGTGACCAGGCCGGACGAGACAGAGAGAGCCAGCCACCCGTTCAAACACTGGGGCACACTGTACAGAGCAGGAAGCAGGGGGGCGGGGACAGCTGGCCGCAGCCGCTGGCTCGCGGTGAGAAAAGTAGTTTTGAGGCCACGGTGACCAGGCCGGACGAGACAGAGAGAGCCAGCCACCCGTTCAAACACTGGGGCACACTGTACAGAGCAGGAAGCAGGGGGGCGGGGACAGCTGGCCGCAGCCGCTGGCTCGCGGTGAGAAAAGTAGTTTTGAGGCCACGGTGACCAGGCCGGACGAGACAGAGAGAGCCAGCCACCCGTTCAAACACTGGGGCACACTGTACAGAGCAGGAAGCAGGGGGGCGGGGACAGCTGGCCGCAGCCGCTGGCTCGCGGTGAGAAAAGTAGTTTTGAGGCCACGGTGACCAGGCCGGACGAGACAGAGAGAGCCAGCCACCCGTTCAAACACTGGGGCACACTGTACAGAGCAGGAAGCAGGGGGGCGGGGACAGCTGGCCGCAGCCGCTGGCTCGCGGTGAGAAAAGTAGTTTTGAGGCCACGGTGACCAGGCCGGACGAGACAGAGAGAGCCAGCCACCCGTTCAAACACTGGGGCACACTGTACAGAGCAGGAAGCAGGGGGGCGGGGACAGCTGGCCGCAGCCGCTGGCTCGCGGTGAGAAAAGTAGTTTTGAGGCCACGGTGACCAGGCCGGACGAGACAGAGAGAGCCAGCCACCCGTTCAAACACTGGGGCACACTGTACAGAGCAGGAAGCAGGGGGGCGGGGACAGCTGGCCGCAGCCGCTGGCTCGCGGTGAGAAAAGTAGTTTTGAGGCCACGGTGACCAGGCCGGACGAGACAGAGAGAGCCAGCCACCCGTTCAAACACTGGGGCACACTGTACAGAGCAGGAAGCAGGGGGGCGGGGACAGCTGGCCGCAGCCGCTGGCTCGCGGTGAGAAAAGTAGTTTTGAGGCCACGGTGACCAGGCCGGACGAGACAGAGAGAGCCAGCCACCCGTTCAAACACTGGGGCACACTGTACAGAGCAGGAAGCAGGGGGGCGGGGACAGCTGGCCGCAGCCGCTGGCTCGCGGTGAGAAAAGTAGTTTTGAGGCCACGGTGACCAGGCCGGACGAGACAGAGAGAGCCAGCCACCCGTTCAAACACTGGGGCACACTGTACAGAGCAGGAAGCAGGGGGGCGGGGACAGCTGGCCGCAGCCGCTGGCTCGCGGTGAGAAAAGTAGTTTTGAGGCCACGGTGACCAGGCCGGACGAGACAGAGAGAGCCAGCCACCCGTTCAAACACTGGGGCACACTGTACAGAGCAGGAAGCAGGGGGGCGGGGACAGCTGGCCGCAGCCGCTGGCTCGCGGTGAGAAAAGTAGTTTTGAGGCCACGGTGACCAGGCCGGACGAGACAGAGAGAGCCAGCCACCCGTTCAAACACTGGGGCACACTGTACAGAGCAGGAAGCAGGGGGGCGGGGACAGCTGGCCGCAGCCGCTGGCTCGCGGTGAGAAAAGTAGTTTTGAGGCCACGGTGACCAGGCCGGACGAGACAGAGAGAGCCAGCCACCCGTTCAAACACTGGGGCACACTGTACAGAGCAGGAAGCAGGGGGGCGGGGACAGCTGGCCGCAGCCGCTGGCTCGCGGTGAGAAAAGTAGTTTTGAGGCCACGGTGACCAGGCCGGACGAGACAGAGAGAGCCAGCCACCCGTTCAAACACTGGGGCACACTGTACAGAGCAGGAAGCAGGGGGGCGGGGACAGCTGGCCGCAGCCGCTGGCTCGCGGTGAGAAAAGTAGTTTTGAGGCCACGGTGACCAGGCCGGACGAGACAGAGAGAGCCAGCCACCCGTTCAAACACTGGGGCACACTGTACAGAGCAGGAAGCAGGGGGGCGGGGACAGCTGGCCGCAGCCGCTGGCTCGCGGTGAGAAAAGTAGTTTTGAGGCCACGGTGACCAGGCCGGACGAGACAGAGAGAGCCAGCCACCCGTTCAAACACTGGGGCACACTGTACAGAGCAGGAAGCAGGGGGGCGGGGACAGCTGGCCGCAGCCGCTGGCTCGCGGTGAGAAAAGTAGTTTTGAGGCCACGGTGACCAGGCCGGACGAGACAGAGAGAGCCAGCCACCCGTTCAAACACTGGGGCACACTGTACAGAGCAGGAAGCAGGGGGGCGGGGACAGCTGGCCGCAGCCGCTGGCTCGCGGTGAGAAAAGTAGTTTTGAGGCCACGGTGACCAGGCCGGACGAGACAGAGAGAGCCAGCCACCCGTTCAAACACTGGGGCACACTGTACAGAGCAGGAAGCAGGGGGGCGGGGACAGCTGGCCGCAGCCGCTGGCTCGCGGTGAGAAAAGTAGTTTTGAGGCCACGGTGACCAGGCCGGACGAGACAGAGAGAGCCAGCCACCCGTTCAAACACTGGGGCACACTGTACAGAGCAGGAAGCAGGGGGGCGGGGACAGCTGGCCGCAGCCGCTGGCTCGCGGTGAGAAAAGTAGTTTTGAGGCCACGGTGACCAGGCCGGACGAGACAGAGAGAGCCAGCCACCCGTTCAAACACTGGGGCACACTGTACAGAGCAGGAAGCAGGGGGGCGGGGACAGCTGGCCGCAGCCGCTGGCTCGCGGTGAGAAAAGTAGTTTTGAGGCCACGGTGACCAGGCCGGACGAGACAGAGAGAGCCAGCCACCCGTTCAAACACTGGGGCACACTGTACAGAGCAGGAAGCAGGGGGGCGGGGACAGCTGGCCGCAGCCGCTGGCTCGCGGTGAGAAAAGTAGTTTTGAGGCCACGGTGACCAGGCCGGACGAGACAGAGAGAGCCAGCCACCCGTTCAAACACTGGGGCACACTGTACAGAGCAGGAAGCAGGGGGGCGGGGACAGCTGGCCGCAGCCGCTGGCTCGCGGTGAGAAAAGTAGTTTTGAGGCCACGGTGACCAGGCCGGACGAGACAGAGAGAGCCAGCCACCCGTTCAAACACTGGGGCACACTGTACAGAGCAGGAAGCAGGGGGGCGGGGACAGCTGGCCGCAGCCGCTGGCTCGCGGTGAGAAAAGTAGTTTTGAGGCCACGGTGACCAGGCCGGACGAGACAGAGAGAGCCAGCCACCCGTTCAAACACTGGGGCACACTGTACAGAGCAGGAAGCAGGGGGGCGGGGACAGCTGGCCGCAGCCGCTGGCTCGCGGTGAGAAAAGTAGTTTTGAGGCCACGGTGACCAGGCCGGACGAGACAGAGAGAGCCAGCCACCCGTTCAAACACTGGGGCACACTGTACAGAGCAGGAAGCAGGGGGGCGGGGACAGCTGGCCGCAGCCGCTGGCTCGCGGTGAGAAAAGTAGTTTTGAGGCCACGGTGACCAGGCCGGACGAGACAGAGAGAGCCAGCCACCCGTTCAAACACTGGGGCACACTGTACAGAGCAGGAAGCAGGGGGGCGGGGACAGCTGGCCGCAGCCGCTGGCTCGCGGTGAGAAAAGTAGTTTTGAGGCCACGGTGACCAGGCCGGACGAGACAGAGAGAGCCAGCCACCCGTTCAAACACTGGGGCACACTGTACAGAGCAGGAAGCAGGGGGGCGGGGACAGCTGGCCGCAGCCGCTGGCTCGCGGTGAGAAAAGTAGTTTTGAGGCCACGGTGACCAGGCCGGACGAGACAGAGAGAGCCAGCCACCCGTTCAAACACTGGGGCACACTGTACAGAGCAGGAAGCAGGGGGGCGGGGACAGCTGGCCGCAGCCGCTGGCTCGCGGTGAGAAAAGTAGTTTTGAGGCCACGGTGACCAGGCCGGACGAGACAGAGAGAGCCAGCCACCCGTTCAAACACTGGGGCACACTGTACAGAGCAGGAAGCAGGGGGGCGGGGACAGCTGGCCGCAGCCGCTGGCTCGCGGTGAGAAAAGTAGTTTTGAGGCCACGGTGACCAGGCCGGACGAGACAGAGAGAGCCAGCCACCCGTTCAAACACTGGGGCACACTGTACAGAGCAGGAAGCAGGGGGGCGGGGACAGCTGGCCGCAGCCGCTGGCTCGCGGTGAGAAAAGTAGTTTTGAGGCCACGGTGACCAGGCCGGACGAGACAGAGAGAGCCAGCCACCCGTTCAAACACTGGGGCACACTGTACAGAGCAGGAAGCAGGGGGGCGGGGACAGCTGGCCGCAGCCGCTGGCTCGCGGTGAGAAAAGTAGTTTTGAGGCCACGGTGACCAGGCCGGACGAGACAGAGAGAGCCAGCCACCCGTTCAAACACTGGGGCACACTGTACAGAGCAGGAAGCAGGGGGGCGGGGACAGCTGGCCGCAGCCGCTGGCTCGCGGTGAGAAAAGTAGTTTTGAGGCCACGGTGACCAGGCCGGACGAGACAGAGAGAGCCAGCCACCCGTTCAAACACTGGGGCACACTGTACAGAGCAGGAAGCAGGGGGGCGGGGACAGCTGGCCGCAGCCGCTGGCTCGCGGTGAGAAAAGTAGTTTTGAGGCCACGGTGACCAGGCCGGACGAGACAGAGAGAGCCAGCCACCCGTTCAAACACTGGGGCACACTGTACAGAGCAGGAAGCAGGGGGGCGGGGACAGCTGGCCGCAGCCGCTGGCTCGCGGTGAGAAAAGTAGTTTTGAGGCCACGGTGACCAGGCCGGACGAGACAGAGAGAGCCAGCCACCCGTTCAAACACTGGGGCACACTGTACAGAGCAGGAAGCAGGGGGGCGGGGACAGCTGGCCGCAGCCGCTGGCTCGCGGTGAGAAAAGTAGTTTTGAGGCCACGGTGACCAGGCCGGACGAGACAGAGAGAGCCAGCCACCCGTTCAAACACTGGGGCACACTGTACAGAGCAGGAAGCAGGGGGGCGGGGACAGCTGGCCGCAGCCGCTGGCTCGCGGTGAGAAAAGTAGTTTTGAGGCCACGGTGACCAGGCCGGACGAGACAGAGAGAGCCAGCCACCCGTTCAAACACTGGGGCACACTGTACAGAGCAGGAAGCAGGGGGGCGGGGACAGCTGGCCGCAGCCGCTGGCTCGCGGTGAGAAAAGTAGTTTTGAGGCCACGGTGACCAGGCCGGACGAGACAGAGAGAGCCAGCCACCCGTTCAAACACTGGGGCACACTGTACAGAGCAGGAAGCAGGGGGGCGGGGACAGCTGGCCGCAGCCGCTGGCTCGCGGTGAGAAAAGTAGTTTTGAGGCCACGGTGACCAGGCCGGACGAGACAGAGAGAGCCAGCCACCCGTTCAAACACTGGGGCACACTGTACAGAGCAGGAAGCAGGGGGGCGGGGACAGCTGGCCGCAGCCGCTGGCTCGCGGTGAGAAAAGTAGTTTTGAGGCCACGGTGACCAGGCCGGACGAGACAGAGAGAGCCAGCCACCCGTTCAAACACTGGGGCACACTGTACAGAGCAGGAAGCAGGGGGGCGGGGACAGCTGGCCGCAGCCGCTGGCTCGCGGTGAGAAAAGTAGTTTTGAGGCCACGGTGACCAGGCCGGACGAGACAGAGAGAGCCAGCCACCCGTTCAAACACTGGGGCACACTGTACAGAGCAGGAAGCAGGGGGGCGGGGACAGCTGGCCGCAGCCGCTGGCTCGCGGTGAGAAAAGTAGTTTTGAGGCCACGGTGACCAGGCCGGACGAGACAGAGAGAGCCAGCCACCCGTTCAAACACTGGGGCACACTGTACAGAGCAGGAAGCAGGGGGGCGGGGACAGCTGGCCGCAGCCGCTGGCTCGCGGTGAGAAAAGTAGTTTTGAGGCCACGGTGACCAGGCCGGACGAGACAGAGAGAGCCAGCCACCCGTTCAAACACTGGGGCACACTGTACAGAGCAGGAAGCAGGGGGGCGGGGACAGCTGGCCGCAGCCGCTGGCTCGCGGTGAGAAAAGTAGTTTTGAGGCCACGGTGACCAGGCCGGACGAGACAGAGAGAGCCAGCCACCCGTTCAAACACTGGGGCACACTGTACAGAGCAGGAAGCAGGGGGGCGGGGACAGCTGGCCGCAGCCGCTGGCTCGCGGTGAGAAAAGTAGTTTTGAGGCCACGGTGACCAGGCCGGACGAGACAGAGAGAGCCAGCCACCCGTTCAAACACTGGGGCACACTGTACAGAGCAGGAAGCAGGGGGGCGGGGACAGCTGGCCGCAGCCGCTGGCTCGCGGTGAGAAAAGTAGTTTTGAGGCCACGGTGACCAGGCCGGACGAGACAGAGAGAGCCAGCCACCCGTTCAAACACTGGGGCACACTGTACAGAGCAGGAAGCAGGGGGGCGGGGACAGCTGGCCGCAGCCGCTGGCTCGCGGTGAGAAAAGTAGTTTTGAGGCCACGGTGACCAGGCCGGACGAGACAGAGAGAGCCAGCCACCCGTTCAAACACTGGGGCACACTGTACAGAGCAGGAAGCAGGGGGGCGGGGACAGCTGGCCGCAGCCGCTGGCTCGCGGTGAGAAAAGTAGTTTTGAGGCCACGGTGACCAGGCCGGACGAGACAGAGAGAGCCAGCCACCCGTTCAAACACTGGGGCACACTGTACAGAGCAGGAAGCAGGGGGGCGGGGACAGCTGGCCGCAGCCGCTGGCTCGCGGTGAGAAAAGTAGTTTTGAGGCCACGGTGACCAGGCCGGACGAGACAGAGAGAGCCAGCCACCCGTTCAAACACTGGGGCACACTGTACAGAGCAGGAAGCAGGGGGGCGGGGACAGCTGGCCGCAGCCGCTGGCTCGCGGTGAGAAAAGTAGTTTTGAGGCCACGGTGACCAGGCCGGACGAGACAGAGAGAGCCAGCCACCCGTTCAAACACTGGGGCACACTGTACAGAGCAGGAAGCAGGGGGGCGGGGACAGCTGGCCGCAGCCGCTGGCTCGCGGTGAGAAAAGTAGTTTTGAGGCCACGGTGACCAGGCCGGACGAGACAGAGAGAGCCAGCCACCCGTTCAAACACTGGGGCACACTGTACAGAGCAGGAAGCAGGGGGGCGGGGACAGCTGGCCGCAGCCGCTGGCTCGCGGTGAGAAAAGTAGTTTTGAGGCCACGGTGACCAGGCCGGACGAGACAGAGAGAGCCAGCCACCCGTTCAAACACTGGGGCACACTGTACAGAGCAGGAAGCAGGGGGGCGGGGACAGCTGGCCGCAGCCGCTGGCTCGCGGTGAGAAAAGTAGTTTTGAGGCCACGGTGACCAGGCCGGACGAGACAGAGAGAGCCAGCCACCCGTTCAAACACTGGGGCACACTGTACAGAGCAGGAAGCAGGGGGGCGGGGACAGCTGGCCGCAGCCGCTGGCTCGCGGTGAGAAAAGTAGTTTTGAGGCCACGGTGACCAGGCCGGACGAGACAGAGAGAGCCAGCCACCCGTTCAAACACTGGGGCACACTGTACAGAGCAGGAAGCAGGGGGGCGGGGACAGCTGGCCGCAGCCGCTGGCTCGCGGTGAGAAAAGTAGTTTTGAGGCCACGGTGACCAGGCCGGACGAGACAGAGAGAGCCAGCCACCCGTTCAAACACTGGGGCACACTGTACAGAGCAGGAAGCAGGGGGGCGGGGACAGCTGGCCGCAGCCGCTGGCTCGCGGTGAGAAAAGTAGTTTTGAGGCCACGGTGACCAGGCCGGACGAGACAGAGAGAGCCAGCCACCCGTTCAAACACTGGGGCACACTGTACAGAGCAGGAAGCAGGGGGGCGGGGACAGCTGGCCGCAGCCGCTGGCTCGCGGTGAGAAAAGTAGTTTTGAGGCCACGGTGACCAGGCCGGACGAGACAGAGAGAGCCAGCCACCCGTTCAAACACTGGGGCACACTGTACAGAGCAGGAAGCAGGGGGGCGGGGACAGCTGGCCGCAGCCGCTGGCTCGCGGTGAGAAAAGTAGTTTTGAGGCCACGGTGACCAGGCCGGACGAGACAGAGAGAGCCAGCCACCCGTTCAAACACTGGGGCACACTGTACAGAGCAGGAAGCAGGGGGGCGGGGACAGCTGGCCGCAGCCGCTGGCTCGCGGTGAGAAAAGTAGTTTTGAGGCCACGGTGACCAGGCCGGACGAGACAGAGAGAGCCAGCCACCCGTTCAAACACTGGGGCACACTGTACAGAGCAGGAAGCAGGGGGGCGGGGACAGCTGGCCGCAGCCGCTGGCTCGCGGTGAGAAAAGTAGTTTTGAGGCCACGGTGACCAGGCCGGACGAGACAGAGAGAGCCAGCCACCCGTTCAAACACTGGGGCACACTGTACAGAGCAGGAAGCAGGGGGGCGGGGACAGCTGGCCGCAGCCGCTGGCTCGCGGTGAGAAAAGTAGTTTTGAGGCCACGGTGACCAGGCCGGACGAGACAGAGAGAGCCAGCCACCCGTTCAAACACTGGGGCACACTGTACAGAGCAGGAAGCAGGGGGGCGGGGACAGCTGGCCGCAGCCGCTGGCTCGCGGTGAGAAAAGTAGTTTTGAGGCCACGGTGACCAGGCCGGACGAGACAGAGAGAGCCAGCCACCCGTTCAAACACTGGGGCACACTGTACAGAGCAGGAAGCAGGGGGGCGGGGACAGCTGGCCGCAGCCGCTGGCTCGCGGTGAGAAAAGTAGTTTTGAGGCCACGGTGACCAGGCCGGACGAGACAGAGAGAGCCAGCCACCCGTTCAAACACTGGGGCACACTGTACAGAGCAGGAAGCAGGGGGGCGGGGACAGCTGGCCGCAGCCGCTGGCTCGCGGTGAGAAAAGTAGTTTTGAGGCCACGGTGACCAGGCCGGACGAGACAGAGAGAGCCAGCCACCCGTTCAAACACTGGGGCACACTGTACAGAGCAGGAAGCAGGGGGGCGGGGACAGCTGGCCGCAGCCGCTGGCTCGCGGTGAGAAAAGTAGTTTTGAGGCCACGGTGACCAGGCCGGACGAGACAGAGAGAGCCAGCCACCCGTTCAAACACTGGGGCACACTGTACAGAGCAGGAAGCAGGGGGGCGGGGACAGCTGGCCGCAGCCGCTGGCTCGCGGTGAGAAAAGTAGTTTTGAGGCCACGGTGACCAGGCCGGACGAGACAGAGAGAGCCAGCCACCCGTTCAAACACTGGGGCACACTGTACAGAGCAGGAAGCAGGGGGGCGGGGACAGCTGGCCGCAGCCGCTGGCTCGCGGTGAGAAAAGTAGTTTTGAGGCCACGGTGACCAGGCCGGACGAGACAGAGAGAGCCAGCCACCCGTTCAAACACTGGGGCACACTGTACAGAGCAGGAAGCAGGGGGGCGGGGACAGCTGGCCGCAGCCGCTGGCTCGCGGTGAGAAAAGTAGTTTTGAGGCCACGGTGACCAGGCCGGACGAGACAGAGAGAGCCAGCCACCCGTTCAAACACTGGGGCACACTGTACAGAGCAGGAAGCAGGGGGGCGGGGACAGCTGGCCGCAGCCGCTGGCTCGCGGTGAGAAAAGTAGTTTTGAGGCCACGGTGACCAGGCCGGACGAGACAGAGAGAGCCAGCCACCCGTTCAAACACTGGGGCACACTGTACAGAGCAGGAAGCAGGGGGGCGGGGACAGCTGGCCGCAGCCGCTGGCTCGCGGTGAGAAAAGTAGTTTTGAGGCCACGGTGACCAGGCCGGACGAGACAGAGAGAGCCAGCCACCCGTTCAAACACTGGGGCACACTGTACAGAGCAGGAAGCAGGGGGGCGGGGACAGCTGGCCGCAGCCGCTGGCTCGCGGTGAGAAAAGTAGTTTTGAGGCCACGGTGACCAGGCCGGACGAGACAGAGAGAGCCAGCCACCCGTTCAAACACTGGGGCACACTGTACAGAGCAGGAAGCAGGGGGGCGGGGACAGCTGGCCGCAGCCGCTGGCTCGCGGTGAGAAAAGTAGTTTTGAGGCCACGGTGACCAGGCCGGACGAGACAGAGAGAGCCAGCCACCCGTTCAAACACTGGGGCACACTGTACAGAGCAGGAAGCAGGGGGGCGGGGACAGCTGGCCGCAGCCGCTGGCTCGCGGTGAGAAAAGTAGTTTTGAGGCCACGGTGACCAGGCCGGACGAGACAGAGAGAGCCAGCCACCCGTTCAAACACTGGGGCACACTGTACAGAGCAGGAAGCAGGGGGGCGGGGACAGCTGGCCGCAGCCGCTGGCTCGCGGTGAGAAAAGTAGTTTTGAGGCCACGGTGACCAGGCCGGACGAGACAGAGAGAGCCAGCCACCCGTTCAAACACTGGGGCACACTGTACAGAGCAGGAAGCAGGGGGGCGGGGACAGCTGGCCGCAGCCGCTGGCTCGCGGTGAGAAAAGTAGTTTTGAGGCCACGGTGACCAGGCCGGACGAGACAGAGAGAGCCAGCCACCCGTTCAAACACTGGGGCACACTGTACAGAGCAGGAAGCAGGGGGGCGGGGACAGCTGGCCGCAGCCGCTGGCTCGCGGTGAGAAAAGTAGTTTTGAGGCCACGGTGACCAGGCCGGACGAGACAGAGAGAGCCAGCCACCCGTTCAAACACTGGGGCACACTGTACAGAGCAGGAAGCAGGGGGGCGGGGACAGCTGGCCGCAGCCGCTGGCTCGCGGTGAGAAAAGTAGTTTTGAGGCCACGGTGACCAGGCCGGACGAGACAGAGAGAGCCAGCCACCCGTTCAAACACTGGGGCACACTGTACAGAGCAGGAAGCAGGGGGGCGGGGACAGCTGGCCGCAGCCGCTGGCTCGCGGTGAGAAAAGTAGTTTTGAGGCCACGGTGACCAGGCCGGACGAGACAGAGAGAGCCAGCCACCCGTTCAAACACTGGGGCACACTGTACAGAGCAGGAAGCAGGGGGGCGGGGACAGCTGGCCGCAGCCGCTGGCTCGCGGTGAGAAAAGTAGTTTTGAGGCCACGGTGACCAGGCCGGACGAGACAGAGAGAGCCAGCCACCCGTTCAAACACTGGGGCACACTGTACAGAGCAGGAAGCAGGGGGGCGGGGACAGCTGGCCGCAGCCGCTGGCTCGCGGTGAGAAAAGTAGTTTTGAGGCCACGGTGACCAGGCCGGACGAGACAGAGAGAGCCAGCCACCCGTTCAAACACTGGGGCACACTGTACAGAGCAGGAAGCAGGGGGGCGGGGACAGCTGGCCGCAGCCGCTGGCTCGCGGTGAGAAAAGTAGTTTTGAGGCCACGGTGACCAGGCCGGACGAGACAGAGAGAGCCAGCCACCCGTTCAAACACTGGGGCACACTGTACAGAGCAGGAAGCAGGGGGGCGGGGACAGCTGGCCGCAGCCGCTGGCTCGCGGTGAGAAAAGTAGTTTTGAGGCCACGGTGACCAGGCCGGACGAGACAGAGAGAGCCAGCCACCCGTTCAAACACTGGGGCACACTGTACAGAGCAGGAAGCAGGGGGGCGGGGACAGCTGGCCGCAGCCGCTGGCTCGCGGTGAGAAAAGTAGTTTTGAGGCCACGGTGACCAGGCCGGACGAGACAGAGAGAGCCAGCCACCCGTTCAAACACTGGGGCACACTGTACAGAGCAGGAAGCAGGGGGGCGGGGACAGCTGGCCGCAGCCGCTGGCTCGCGGTGAGAAAAGTAGTTTTGAGGCCACGGTGACCAGGCCGGACGAGACAGAGAGAGCCAGCCACCCGTTCAAACACTGGGGCACACTGTACAGAGCAGGAAGCAGGGGGGCGGGGACAGCTGGCCGCAGCCGCTGGCTCGCGGTGAGAAAAGTAGTTTTGAGGCCACGGTGACCAGGCCGGACGAGACAGAGAGAGCCAGCCACCCGTTCAAACACTGGGGCACACTGTACAGAGCAGGAAGCAGGGGGGCGGGGACAGCTGGCCGCAGCCGCTGGCTCGCGGTGAGAAAAGTAGTTTTGAGGCCACGGTGACCAGGCCGGACGAGACAGAGAGAGCCAGCCACCCGTTCAAACACTGGGGCACACTGTACAGAGCAGGAAGCAGGGGGGCGGGGACAGCTGGCCGCAGCCGCTGGCTCGCGGTGAGAAAAGTAGTTTTGAGGCCACGGTGACCAGGCCGGACGAGACAGAGAGAGCCAGCCACCCGTTCAAACACTGGGGCACACTGTACAGAGCAGGAAGCAGGGGGGCGGGGACAGCTGGCCGCAGCCGCTGGCTCGCGGTGAGAAAAGTAGTTTTGAGGCCACGGTGACCAGGCCGGACGAGACAGAGAGAGCCAGCCACCCGTTCAAACACTGGGGCACACTGTACAGAGCAGGAAGCAGGGGGGCGGGGACAGCTGGCCGCAGCCGCTGGCTCGCGGTGAGAAAAGTAGTTTTGAGGCCACGGTGACCAGGCCGGACGAGACAGAGAGAGCCAGCCACCCGTTCAAACACTGGGGCACACTGTACAGAGCAGGAAGCAGGGGGGCGGGGACAGCTGGCCGCAGCCGCTGGCTCGCGGTGAGAAAAGTAGTTTTGAGGCCACGGTGACCAGGCCGGACGAGACAGAGAGAGCCAGCCACCCGTTCAAACACTGGGGCACACTGTACAGAGCAGGAAGCAGGGGGGCGGGGACAGCTGGCCGCAGCCGCTGGCTCGCGGTGAGAAAAGTAGTTTTGAGGCCACGGTGACCAGGCCGGACGAGACAGAGAGAGCCAGCCACCCGTTCAAACACTGGGGCACACTGTACAGAGCAGGAAGCAGGGGGGCGGGGACAGCTGGCCGCAGCCGCTGGCTCGCGGTGAGAAAAGTAGTTTTGAGGCCACGGTGACCAGGCCGGACGAGACAGAGAGAGCCAGCCACCCGTTCAAACACTGGGGCACACTGTACAGAGCAGGAAGCAGGGGGGCGGGGACAGCTGGCCGCAGCCGCTGGCTCGCGGTGAGAAAAGTAGTTTTGAGGCCACGGTGACCAGGCCGGACGAGACAGAGAGAGCCAGCCACCCGTTCAAACACTGGGGCACACTGTACAGAGCAGGAAGCAGGGGGGCGGGGACAGCTGGCCGCAGCCGCTGGCTCGCGGTGAGAAAAGTAGTTTTGAGGCCACGGTGACCAGGCCGGACGAGACAGAGAGAGCCAGCCACCCGTTCAAACACTGGGGCACACTGTACAGAGCAGGAAGCAGGGGGGCGGGGACAGCTGGCCGCAGCCGCTGGCTCGCGGTGAGAAAAGTAGTTTTGAGGCCACGGTGACCAGGCCGGACGAGACAGAGAGAGCCAGCCACCCGTTCAAACACTGGGGCACACTGTACAGAGCAGGAAGCAGGGGGGCGGGGACAGCTGGCCGCAGCCGCTGGCTCGCGGTGAGAAAAGTAGTTTTGAGGCCACGGTGACCAGGCCGGACGAGACAGAGAGAGCCAGCCACCCGTTCAAACACTGGGGCACACTGTACAGAGCAGGAAGCAGGGGGGCGGGGACAGCTGGCCGCAGCCGCTGGCTCGCGGTGAGAAAAGTAGTTTTGAGGCCACGGTGACCAGGCCGGACGAGACAGAGAGAGCCAGCCACCCGTTCAAACACTGGGGCACACTGTACAGAGCAGGAAGCAGGGGGGCGGGGACAGCTGGCCGCAGCCGCTGGCTCGCGGTGAGAAAAGTAGTTTTGAGGCCACGGTGACCAGGCCGGACGAGACAGAGAGAGCCAGCCACCCGTTCAAACACTGGGGCACACTGTACAGAGCAGGAAGCAGGGGGGCGGGGACAGCTGGCCGCAGCCGCTGGCTCGCGGTGAGAAAAGTAGTTTTGAGGCCACGGTGACCAGGCCGGACGAGACAGAGAGAGCCAGCCACCCGTTCAAACACTGGGGCACACTGTACAGAGCAGGAAGCAGGGGGGCGGGGACAGCTGGCCGCAGCCGCTGGCTCGCGGTGAGAAAAGTAGTTTTGAGGCCACGGTGACCAGGCCGGACGAGACAGAGAGAGCCAGCCACCCGTTCAAACACTGGGGCACACTGTACAGAGCAGGAAGCAGGGGGGCGGGGACAGCTGGCCGCAGCCGCTGGCTCGCGGTGAGAAAAGTAGTTTTGAGGCCACGGTGACCAGGCCGGACGAGACAGAGAGAGCCAGCCACCCGTTCAAACACTGGGGCACACTGTACAGAGCAGGAAGCAGGGGGGCGGGGACAGCTGGCCGCAGCCGCTGGCTCGCGGTGAGAAAAGTAGTTTTGAGGCCACGGTGACCAGGCCGGACGAGACAGAGAGAGCCAGCCACCCGTTCAAACACTGGGGCACACTGTACAGAGCAGGAAGCAGGGGGGCGGGGACAGCTGGCCGCAGCCGCTGGCTCGCGGTGAGAAAAGTAGTTTTGAGGCCACGGTGACCAGGCCGGACGAGACAGAGAGAGCCAGCCACCCGTTCAAACACTGGGGCACACTGTACAGAGCAGGAAGCAGGGGGGCGGGGACAGCTGGCCGCAGCCGCTGGCTCGCGGTGAGAAAAGTAGTTTTGAGGCCACGGTGACCAGGCCGGACGAGACAGAGAGAGCCAGCCACCCGTTCAAACACTGGGGCACACTGTACAGAGCAGGAAGCAGGGGGGCGGGGACAGCTGGCCGCAGCCGCTGGCTCGCGGTGAGAAAAGTAGTTTTGAGGCCACGGTGACCAGGCCGGACGAGACAGAGAGAGCCAGCCACCCGTTCAAACACTGGGGCACACTGTACAGAGCAGGAAGCAGGGGGGCGGGGACAGCTGGCCGCAGCCGCTGGCTCGCGGTGAGAAAAGTAGTTTTGAGGCCACGGTGACCAGGCCGGACGAGACAGAGAGAGCCAGCCACCCGTTCAAACACTGGGGCACACTGTACAGAGCAGGAAGCAGGGGGGCGGGGACAGCTGGCCGCAGCCGCTGGCTCGCGGTGAGAAAAGTAGTTTTGAGGCCACGGTGACCAGGCCGGACGAGACAGAGAGAGCCAGCCACCCGTTCAAACACTGGGGCACACTGTACAGAGCAGGAAGCAGGGGGGCGGGGACAGCTGGCCGCAGCCGCTGGCTCGCGGTGAGAAAAGTAGTTTTGAGGCCACGGTGACCAGGCCGGACGAGACAGAGAGAGCCAGCCACCCGTTCAAACACTGGGGCACACTGTACAGAGCAGGAAGCAGGGGGGCGGGGACAGCTGGCCGCAGCCGCTGGCTCGCGGTGAGAAAAGTAGTTTTGAGGCCACGGTGACCAGGCCGGACGAGACAGAGAGAGCCAGCCACCCGTTCAAACACTGGGGCACACTGTACAGAGCAGGAAGCAGGGGGGCGGGGACAGCTGGCCGCAGCCGCTGGCTCGCGGTGAGAAAAGTAGTTTTGAGGCCACGGTGACCAGGCCGGACGAGACAGAGAGAGCCAGCCACCCGTTCAAACACTGGGGCACACTGTACAGAGCAGGAAGCAGGGGGGCGGGGACAGCTGGCCGCAGCCGCTGGCTCGCGGTGAGAAAAGTAGTTTTGAGGCCACGGTGACCAGGCCGGACGAGACAGAGAGAGCCAGCCACCCGTTCAAACACTGGGGCACACTGTACAGAGCAGGAAGCAGGGGGGCGGGGACAGCTGGCCGCAGCCGCTGGCTCGCGGTGAGAAAAGTAGTTTTGAGGCCACGGTGACCAGGCCGGACGAGACAGAGAGAGCCAGCCACCCGTTCAAACACTGGGGCACACTGTACAGAGCAGGAAGCAGGGGGGCGGGGACAGCTGGCCGCAGCCGCTGGCTCGCGGTGAGAAAAGTAGTTTTGAGGCCACGGTGACCAGGCCGGACGAGACAGAGAGAGCCAGCCACCCGTTCAAACACTGGGGCACACTGTACAGAGCAGGAAGCAGGGGGGCGGGGACAGCTGGCCGCAGCCGCTGGCTCGCGGTGAGAAAAGTAGTTTTGAGGCCACGGTGACCAGGCCGGACGAGACAGAGAGAGCCAGCCACCCGTTCAAACACTGGGGCACACTGTACAGAGCAGGAAGCAGGGGGGCGGGGACAGCTGGCCGCAGCCGCTGGCTCGCGGTGAGAAAAGTAGTTTTGAGGCCACGGTGACCAGGCCGGACGAGACAGAGAGAGCCAGCCACCCGTTCAAACACTGGGGCACACTGTACAGAGCAGGAAGCAGGGGGGCGGGGACAGCTGGCCGCAGCCGCTGGCTCGCGGTGAGAAAAGTAGTTTTGAGGCCACGGTGACCAGGCCGGACGAGACAGAGAGAGCCAGCCACCCGTTCAAACACTGGGGCACACTGTACAGAGCAGGAAGCAGGGGGGCGGGGACAGCTGGCCGCAGCCGCTGGCTCGCGGTGAGAAAAGTAGTTTTGAGGCCACGGTGACCAGGCCGGACGAGACAGAGAGAGCCAGCCACCCGTTCAAACACTGGGGCACACTGTACAGAGCAGGAAGCAGGGGGGCGGGGACAGCTGGCCGCAGCCGCTGGCTCGCGGTGAGAAAAGTAGTTTTGAGGCCACGGTGACCAGGCCGGACGAGACAGAGAGAGCCAGCCACCCGTTCAAACACTGGGGCACACTGTACAGAGCAGGAAGCAGGGGGGCGGGGACAGCTGGCCGCAGCCGCTGGCTCGCGGTGAGAAAAGTAGTTTTGAGGCCACGGTGACCAGGCCGGACGAGACAGAGAGAGCCAGCCACCCGTTCAAACACTGGGGCACACTGTACAGAGCAGGAAGCAGGGGGGCGGGGACAGCTGGCCGCAGCCGCTGGCTCGCGGTGAGAAAAGTAGTTTTGAGGCCACGGTGACCAGGCCGGACGAGACAGAGAGAGCCAGCCACCCGTTCAAACACTGGGGCACACTGTACAGAGCAGGAAGCAGGGGGGCGGGGACAGCTGGCCGCAGCCGCTGGCTCGCGGTGAGAAAAGTAGTTTTGAGGCCACGGTGACCAGGCCGGACGAGACAGAGAGAGCCAGCCACCCGTTCAAACACTGGGGCACACTGTACAGAGCAGGAAGCAGGGGGGCGGGGACAGCTGGCCGCAGCCGCTGGCTCGCGGTGAGAAAAGTAGTTTTGAGGCCACGGTGACCAGGCCGGACGAGACAGAGAGAGCCAGCCACCCGTTCAAACACTGGGGCACACTGTACAGAGCAGGAAGCAGGGGGGCGGGGACAGCTGGCCGCAGCCGCTGGCTCGCGGTGAGAAAAGTAGTTTTGAGGCCACGGTGACCAGGCCGGACGAGACAGAGAGAGCCAGCCACCCGTTCAAACACTGGGGCACACTGTACAGAGCAGGAAGCAGGGGGGCGGGGACAGCTGGCCGCAGCCGCTGGCTCGCGGTGAGAAAAGTAGTTTTGAGGCCACGGTGACCAGGCCGGACGAGACAGAGAGAGCCAGCCACCCGTTCAAACACTGGGGCACACTGTACAGAGCAGGAAGCAGGGGGGCGGGGACAGCTGGCCGCAGCCGCTGGCTCGCGGTGAGAAAAGTAGTTTTGAGGCCACGGTGACCAGGCCGGACGAGACAGAGAGAGCCAGCCACCCGTTCAAACACTGGGGCACACTGTACAGAGCAGGAAGCAGGGGGGCGGGGACAGCTGGCCGCAGCCGCTGGCTCGCGGTGAGAAAAGTAGTTTTGAGGCCACGGTGACCAGGCCGGACGAGACAGAGAGAGCCAGCCACCCGTTCAAACACTGGGGCACACTGTACAGAGCAGGAAGCAGGGGGGCGGGGACAGCTGGCCGCAGCCGCTGGCTCGCGGTGAGAAAAGTAGTTTTGAGGCCACGGTGACCAGGCCGGACGAGACAGAGAGAGCCAGCCACCCGTTCAAACACTGGGGCACACTGTACAGAGCAGGAAGCAGGGGGGCGGGGACAGCTGGCCGCAGCCGCTGGCTCGCGGTGAGAAAAGTAGTTTTGAGGCCACGGTGACCAGGCCGGACGAGACAGAGAGAGCCAGCCACCCGTTCAAACACTGGGGCACACTGTACAGAGCAGGAAGCAGGGGGGCGGGGACAGCTGGCCGCAGCCGCTGGCTCGCGGTGAGAAAAGTAGTTTTGAGGCCACGGTGACCAGGCCGGACGAGACAGAGAGAGCCAGCCACCCGTTCAAACACTGGGGCACACTGTACAGAGCAGGAAGCAGGGGGGCGGGGACAGCTGGCCGCAGCCGCTGGCTCGCGGTGAGAAAAGTAGTTTTGAGGCCACGGTGACCAGGCCGGACGAGACAGAGAGAGCCAGCCACCCGTTCAAACACTGGGGCACACTGTACAGAGCAGGAAGCAGGGGGGCGGGGACAGCTGGCCGCAGCCGCTGGCTCGCGGTGAGAAAAGTAGTTTTGAGGCCACGGTGACCAGGCCGGACGAGACAGAGAGAGCCAGCCACCCGTTCAAACACTGGGGCACACTGTACAGAGCAGGAAGCAGGGGGGCGGGGACAGCTGGCCGCAGCCGCTGGCTCGCGGTGAGAAAAGTAGTTTTGAGGCCACGGTGACCAGGCCGGACGAGACAGAGAGAGCCAGCCACCCGTTCAAACACTGGGGCACACTGTACAGAGCAGGAAGCAGGGGGGCGGGGACAGCTGGCCGCAGCCGCTGGCTCGCGGTGAGAAAAGTAGTTTTGAGGCCACGGTGACCAGGCCGGACGAGACAGAGAGAGCCAGCCACCCGTTCAAACACTGGGGCACACTGTACAGAGCAGGAAGCAGGGGGGCGGGGACAGCTGGCCGCAGCCGCTGGCTCGCGGTGAGAAAAGTAGTTTTGAGGCCACGGTGACCAGGCCGGACGAGACAGAGAGAGCCAGCCACCCGTTCAAACACTGGGGCACACTGTACAGAGCAGGAAGCAGGGGGGCGGGGACAGCTGGCCGCAGCCGCTGGCTCGCGGTGAGAAAAGTAGTTTTGAGGCCACGGTGACCAGGCCGGACGAGACAGAGAGAGCCAGCCACCCGTTCAAACACTGGGGCACACTGTACAGAGCAGGAAGCAGGGGGGCGGGGACAGCTGGCCGCAGCCGCTGGCTCGCGGTGAGAAAAGTAGTTTTGAGGCCACGGTGACCAGGCCGGACGAGACAGAGAGAGCCAGCCACCCGTTCAAACACTGGGGCACACTGTACAGAGCAGGAAGCAGGGGGGCGGGGACAGCTGGCCGCAGCCGCTGGCTCGCGGTGAGAAAAGTAGTTTTGAGGCCACGGTGACCAGGCCGGACGAGACAGAGAGAGCCAGCCACCCGTTCAAACACTGGGGCACACTGTACAGAGCAGGAAGCAGGGGGGCGGGGACAGCTGGCCGCAGCCGCTGGCTCGCGGTGAGAAAAGTAGTTTTGAGGCCACGGTGACCAGGCCGGACGAGACAGAGAGAGCCAGCCACCCGTTCAAACACTGGGGCACACTGTACAGAGCAGGAAGCAGGGGGGCGGGGACAGCTGGCCGCAGCCGCTGGCTCGCGGTGAGAAAAGTAGTTTTGAGGCCACGGTGACCAGGCCGGACGAGACAGAGAGAGCCAGCCACCCGTTCAAACACTGGGGCACACTGTACAGAGCAGGAAGCAGGGGGGCGGGGACAGCTGGCCGCAGCCGCTGGCTCGCGGTGAGAAAAGTAGTTTTGAGGCCACGGTGACCAGGCCGGACGAGACAGAGAGAGCCAGCCACCCGTTCAAACACTGGGGCACACTGTACAGAGCAGGAAGCAGGGGGGCGGGGACAGCTGGCCGCAGCCGCTGGCTCGCGGTGAGAAAAGTAGTTTTGAGGCCACGGTGACCAGGCCGGACGAGACAGAGAGAGCCAGCCACCCGTTCAAACACTGGGGCACACTGTACAGAGCAGGAAGCAGGGGGGCGGGGACAGCTGGCCGCAGCCGCTGGCTCGCGGTGAGAAAAGTAGTTTTGAGGCCACGGTGACCAGGCCGGACGAGACAGAGAGAGCCAGCCACCCGTTCAAACACTGGGGCACACTGTACAGAGCAGGAAGCAGGGGGGCGGGGACAGCTGGCCGCAGCCGCTGGCTCGCGGTGAGAAAAGTAGTTTTGAGGCCACGGTGACCAGGCCGGACGAGACAGAGAGAGCCAGCCACCCGTTCAAACACTGGGGCACACTGTACAGAGCAGGAAGCAGGGGGGCGGGGACAGCTGGCCGCAGCCGCTGGCTCGCGGTGAGAAAAGTAGTTTTGAGGCCACGGTGACCAGGCCGGACGAGACAGAGAGAGCCAGCCACCCGTTCAAACACTGGGGCACACTGTACAGAGCAGGAAGCAGGGGGGCGGGGACAGCTGGCCGCAGCCGCTGGCTCGCGGTGAGAAAAGTAGTTTTGAGGCCACGGTGACCAGGCCGGACGAGACAGAGAGAGCCAGCCACCCGTTCAAACACTGGGGCACACTGTACAGAGCAGGAAGCAGGGGGGCGGGGACAGCTGGCCGCAGCCGCTGGCTCGCGGTGAGAAAAGTAGTTTTGAGGCCACGGTGACCAGGCCGGACGAGACAGAGAGAGCCAGCCACCCGTTCAAACACTGGGGCACACTGTACAGAGCAGGAAGCAGGGGGGCGGGGACAGCTGGCCGCAGCCGCTGGCTCGCGGTGAGAAAAGTAGTTTTGAGGCCACGGTGACCAGGCCGGACGAGACAGAGAGAGCCAGCCACCCGTTCAAACACTGGGGCACACTGTACAGAGCAGGAAGCAGGGGGGCGGGGACAGCTGGCCGCAGCCGCTGGCTCGCGGTGAGAAAAGTAGTTTTGAGGCCACGGTGACCAGGCCGGACGAGACAGAGAGAGCCAGCCACCCGTTCAAACACTGGGGCACACTGTACAGAGCAGGAAGCAGGGGGGCGGGGACAGCTGGCCGCAGCCGCTGGCTCGCGGTGAGAAAAGTAGTTTTGAGGCCACGGTGACCAGGCCGGACGAGACAGAGAGAGCCAGCCACCCGTTCAAACACTGGGGCACACTGTACAGAGCAGGAAGCAGGGGGGCGGGGACAGCTGGCCGCAGCCGCTGGCTCGCGGTGAGAAAAGTAGTTTTGAGGCCACGGTGACCAGGCCGGACGAGACAGAGAGAGCCAGCCACCCGTTCAAACACTGGGGCACACTGTACAGAGCAGGAAGCAGGGGGGCGGGGACAGCTGGCCGCAGCCGCTGGCTCGCGGTGAGAAAAGTAGTTTTGAGGCCACGGTGACCAGGCCGGACGAGACAGAGAGAGCCAGCCACCCGTTCAAACACTGGGGCACACTGTACAGAGCAGGAAGCAGGGGGGCGGGGACAGCTGGCCGCAGCCGCTGGCTCGCGGTGAGAAAAGTAGTTTTGAGGCCACGGTGACCAGGCCGGACGAGACAGAGAGAGCCAGCCACCCGTTCAAACACTGGGGCACACTGTACAGAGCAGGAAGCAGGGGGGCGGGGACAGCTGGCCGCAGCCGCTGGCTCGCGGTGAGAAAAGTAGTTTTGAGGCCACGGTGACCAGGCCGGACGAGACAGAGAGAGCCAGCCACCCGTTCAAACACTGGGGCACACTGTACAGAGCAGGAAGCAGGGGGGCGGGGACAGCTGGCCGCAGCCGCTGGCTCGCGGTGAGAAAAGTAGTTTTGAGGCCACGGTGACCAGGCCGGACGAGACAGAGAGAGCCAGCCACCCGTTCAAACACTGGGGCACACTGTACAGAGCAGGAAGCAGGGGGGCGGGGACAGCTGGCCGCAGCCGCTGGCTCGCGGTGAGAAAAGTAGTTTTGAGGCCACGGTGACCAGGCCGGACGAGACAGAGAGAGCCAGCCACCCGTTCAAACACTGGGGCACACTGTACAGAGCAGGAAGCAGGGGGGCGGGGACAGCTGGCCGCAGCCGCTGGCTCGCGGTGAGAAAAGTAGTTTTGAGGCCACGGTGACCAGGCCGGACGAGACAGAGAGAGCCAGCCACCCGTTCAAACACTGGGGCACACTGTACAGAGCAGGAAGCAGGGGGGCGGGGACAGCTGGCCGCAGCCGCTGGCTCGCGGTGAGAAAAGTAGTTTTGAGGCCACGGTGACCAGGCCGGACGAGACAGAGAGAGCCAGCCACCCGTTCAAACACTGGGGCACACTGTACAGAGCAGGAAGCAGGGGGGCGGGGACAGCTGGCCGCAGCCGCTGGCTCGCGGTGAGAAAAGTAGTTTTGAGGCCACGGTGACCAGGCCGGACGAGACAGAGAGAGCCAGCCACCCGTTCAAACACTGGGGCACACTGTACAGAGCAGGAAGCAGGGGGGCGGGGACAGCTGGCCGCAGCCGCTGGCTCGCGGTGAGAAAAGTAGTTTTGAGGCCACGGTGACCAGGCCGGACGAGACAGAGAGAGCCAGCCACCCGTTCAAACACTGGGGCACACTGTACAGAGCAGGAAGCAGGGGGGCGGGGACAGCTGGCCGCAGCCGCTGGCTCGCGGTGAGAAAAGTAGTTTTGAGGCCACGGTGACCAGGCCGGACGAGACAGAGAGAGCCAGCCACCCGTTCAAACACTGGGGCACACTGTACAGAGCAGGAAGCAGGGGGGCGGGGACAGCTGGCCGCAGCCGCTGGCTCGCGGTGAGAAAAGTAGTTTTGAGGCCACGGTGACCAGGCCGGACGAGACAGAGAGAGCCAGCCACCCGTTCAAACACTGGGGCACACTGTACAGAGCAGGAAGCAGGGGGGCGGGGACAGCTGGCCGCAGCCGCTGGCTCGCGGTGAGAAAAGTAGTTTTGAGGCCACGGTGACCAGGCCGGACGAGACAGAGAGAGCCAGCCACCCGTTCAAACACTGGGGCACACTGTACAGAGCAGGAAGCAGGGGGGCGGGGACAGCTGGCCGCAGCCGCTGGCTCGCGGTGAGAAAAGTAGTTTTGAGGCCACGGTGACCAGGCCGGACGAGACAGAGAGAGCCAGCCACCCGTTCAAACACTGGGGCACACTGTACAGAGCAGGAAGCAGGGGGGCGGGGACAGCTGGCCGCAGCCGCTGGCTCGCGGTGAGAAAAGTAGTTTTGAGGCCACGGTGACCAGGCCGGACGAGACAGAGAGAGCCAGCCACCCGTTCAAACACTGGGGCACACTGTACAGAGCAGGAAGCAGGGGGGCGGGGACAGCTGGCCGCAGCCGCTGGCTCGCGGTGAGAAAAGTAGTTTTGAGGCCACGGTGACCAGGCCGGACGAGACAGAGAGAGCCAGCCACCCGTTCAAACACTGGGGCACACTGTACAGAGCAGGAAGCAGGGGGGCGGGGACAGCTGGCCGCAGCCGCTGGCTCGCGGTGAGAAAAGTAGTTTTGAGGCCACGGTGACCAGGCCGGACGAGACAGAGAGAGCCAGCCACCCGTTCAAACACTGGGGCACACTGTACAGAGCAGGAAGCAGGGGGGCGGGGACAGCTGGCCGCAGCCGCTGGCTCGCGGTGAGAAAAGTAGTTTTGAGGCCACGGTGACCAGGCCGGACGAGACAGAGAGAGCCAGCCACCCGTTCAAACACTGGGGCACACTGTACAGAGCAGGAAGCAGGGGGGCGGGGACAGCTGGCCGCAGCCGCTGGCTCGCGGTGAGAAAAGTAGTTTTGAGGCCACGGTGACCAGGCCGGACGAGACAGAGAGAGCCAGCCACCCGTTCAAACACTGGGGCACACTGTACAGAGCAGGAAGCAGGGGGGCGGGGACAGCTGGCCGCAGCCGCTGGCTCGCGGTGAGAAAAGTAGTTTTGAGGCCACGGTGACCAGGCCGGACGAGACAGAGAGAGCCAGCCACCCGTTCAAACACTGGGGCACACTGTACAGAGCAGGAAGCAGGGGGGCGGGGACAGCTGGCCGCAGCCGCTGGCTCGCGGTGAGAAAAGTAGTTTTGAGGCCACGGTGACCAGGCCGGACGAGACAGAGAGAGCCAGCCACCCGTTCAAACACTGGGGCACACTGTACAGAGCAGGAAGCAGGGGGGCGGGGACAGCTGGCCGCAGCCGCTGGCTCGCGGTGAGAAAAGTAGTTTTGAGGCCACGGTGACCAGGCCGGACGAGACAGAGAGAGCCAGCCACCCGTTCAAACACTGGGGCACACTGTACAGAGCAGGAAGCAGGGGGGCGGGGACAGCTGGCCGCAGCCGCTGGCTCGCGGTGAGAAAAGTAGTTTTGAGGCCACGGTGACCAGGCCGGACGAGACAGAGAGAGCCAGCCACCCGTTCAAACACTGGGGCACACTGTACAGAGCAGGAAGCAGGGGGGCGGGGACAGCTGGCCGCAGCCGCTGGCTCGCGGTGAGAAAAGTAGTTTTGAGGCCACGGTGACCAGGCCGGACGAGACAGAGAGAGCCAGCCACCCGTTCAAACACTGGGGCACACTGTACAGAGCAGGAAGCAGGGGGGCGGGGACAGCTGGCCGCAGCCGCTGGCTCGCGGTGAGAAAAGTAGTTTTGAGGCCACGGTGACCAGGCCGGACGAGACAGAGAGAGCCAGCCACCCGTTCAAACACTGGGGCACACTGTACAGAGCAGGAAGCAGGGGGGCGGGGACAGCTGGCCGCAGCCGCTGGCTCGCGGTGAGAAAAGTAGTTTTGAGGCCACGGTGACCAGGCCGGACGAGACAGAGAGAGCCAGCCACCCGTTCAAACACTGGGGCACACTGTACAGAGCAGGAAGCAGGGGGGCGGGGACAGCTGGCCGCAGCCGCTGGCTCGCGGTGAGAAAAGTAGTTTTGAGGCCACGGTGACCAGGCCGGACGAGACAGAGAGAGCCAGCCACCCGTTCAAACACTGGGGCACACTGTACAGAGCAGGAAGCAGGGGGGCGGGGACAGCTGGCCGCAGCCGCTGGCTCGCGGTGAGAAAAGTAGTTTTGAGGCCACGGTGACCAGGCCGGACGAGACAGAGAGAGCCAGCCACCCGTTCAAACACTGGGGCACACTGTACAGAGCAGGAAGCAGGGGGGCGGGGACAGCTGGCCGCAGCCGCTGGCTCGCGGTGAGAAAAGTAGTTTTGAGGCCACGGTGACCAGGCCGGACGAGACAGAGAGAGCCAGCCACCCGTTCAAACACTGGGGCACACTGTACAGAGCAGGAAGCAGGGGGGCGGGGACAGCTGGCCGCAGCCGCTGGCTCGCGGTGAGAAAAGTAGTTTTGAGGCCACGGTGACCAGGCCGGACGAGACAGAGAGAGCCAGCCACCCGTTCAAACACTGGGGCACACTGTACAGAGCAGGAAGCAGGGGGGCGGGGACAGCTGGCCGCAGCCGCTGGCTCGCGGTGAGAAAAGTAGTTTTGAGGCCACGGTGACCAGGCCGGACGAGACAGAGAGAGCCAGCCACCCGTTCAAACACTGGGGCACACTGTACAGAGCAGGAAGCAGGGGGGCGGGGACAGCTGGCCGCAGCCGCTGGCTCGCGGTGAGAAAAGTAGTTTTGAGGCCACGGTGACCAGGCCGGACGAGACAGAGAGAGCCAGCCACCCGTTCAAACACTGGGGCACACTGTACAGAGCAGGAAGCAGGGGGGCGGGGACAGCTGGCCGCAGCCGCTGGCTCGCGGTGAGAAAAGTAGTTTTGAGGCCACGGTGACCAGGCCGGACGAGACAGAGAGAGCCAGCCACCCGTTCAAACACTGGGGCACACTGTACAGAGCAGGAAGCAGGGGGGCGGGGACAGCTGGCCGCAGCCGCTGGCTCGCGGTGAGAAAAGTAGTTTTGAGGCCACGGTGACCAGGCCGGACGAGACAGAGAGAGCCAGCCACCCGTTCAAACACTGGGGCACACTGTACAGAGCAGGAAGCAGGGGGGCGGGGACAGCTGGCCGCAGCCGCTGGCTCGCGGTGAGAAAAGTAGTTTTGAGGCCACGGTGACCAGGCCGGACGAGACAGAGAGAGCCAGCCACCCGTTCAAACACTGGGGCACACTGTACAGAGCAGGAAGCAGGGGGGCGGGGACAGCTGGCCGCAGCCGCTGGCTCGCGGTGAGAAAAGTAGTTTTGAGGCCACGGTGACCAGGCCGGACGAGACAGAGAGAGCCAGCCACCCGTTCAAACACTGGGGCACACTGTACAGAGCAGGAAGCAGGGGGGCGGGGACAGCTGGCCGCAGCCGCTGGCTCGCGGTGAGAAAAGTAGTTTTGAGGCCACGGTGACCAGGCCGGACGAGACAGAGAGAGCCAGCCACCCGTTCAAACACTGGGGCACACTGTACAGAGCAGGAAGCAGGGGGGCGGGGACAGCTGGCCGCAGCCGCTGGCTCGCGGTGAGAAAAGTAGTTTTGAGGCCACGGTGACCAGGCCGGACGAGACAGAGAGAGCCAGCCACCCGTTCAAACACTGGGGCACACTGTACAGAGCAGGAAGCAGGGGGGCGGGGACAGCTGGCCGCAGCCGCTGGCTCGCGGTGAGAAAAGTAGTTTTGAGGCCACGGTGACCAGGCCGGACGAGACAGAGAGAGCCAGCCACCCGTTCAAACACTGGGGCACACTGTACAGAGCAGGAAGCAGGGGGGCGGGGACAGCTGGCCGCAGCCGCTGGCTCGCGGTGAGAAAAGTAGTTTTGAGGCCACGGTGACCAGGCCGGACGAGACAGAGAGAGCCAGCCACCCGTTCAAACACTGGGGCACACTGTACAGAGCAGGAAGCAGGGGGGCGGGGACAGCTGGCCGCAGCCGCTGGCTCGCGGTGAGAAAAGTAGTTTTGAGGCCACGGTGACCAGGCCGGACGAGACAGAGAGAGCCAGCCACCCGTTCAAACACTGGGGCACACTGTACAGAGCAGGAAGCAGGGGGGCGGGGACAGCTGGCCGCAGCCGCTGGCTCGCGGTGAGAAAAGTAGTTTTGAGGCCACGGTGACCAGGCCGGACGAGACAGAGAGAGCCAGCCACCCGTTCAAACACTGGGGCACACTGTACAGAGCAGGAAGCAGGGGGGCGGGGACAGCTGGCCGCAGCCGCTGGCTCGCGGTGAGAAAAGTAGTTTTGAGGCCACGGTGACCAGGCCGGACGAGACAGAGAGAGCCAGCCACCCGTTCAAACACTGGGGCACACTGTACAGAGCAGGAAGCAGGGGGGCGGGGACAGCTGGCCGCAGCCGCTGGCTCGCGGTGAGAAAAGTAGTTTTGAGGCCACGGTGACCAGGCCGGACGAGACAGAGAGAGCCAGCCACCCGTTCAAACACTGGGGCACACTGTACAGAGCAGGAAGCAGGGGGGCGGGGACAGCTGGCCGCAGCCGCTGGCTCGCGGTGAGAAAAGTAGTTTTGAGGCCACGGTGACCAGGCCGGACGAGACAGAGAGAGCCAGCCACCCGTTCAAACACTGGGGCACACTGTACAGAGCAGGAAGCAGGGGGGCGGGGACAGCTGGCCGCAGCCGCTGGCTCGCGGTGAGAAAAGTAGTTTTGAGGCCACGGTGACCAGGCCGGACGAGACAGAGAGAGCCAGCCACCCGTTCAAACACTGGGGCACACTGTACAGAGCAGGAAGCAGGGGGGCGGGGACAGCTGGCCGCAGCCGCTGGCTCGCGGTGAGAAAAGTAGTTTTGAGGCCACGGTGACCAGGCCGGACGAGACAGAGAGAGCCAGCCACCCGTTCAAACACTGGGGCACACTGTACAGAGCAGGAAGCAGGGGGGCGGGGACAGCTGGCCGCAGCCGCTGGCTCGCGGTGAGAAAAGTAGTTTTGAGGCCACGGTGACCAGGCCGGACGAGACAGAGAGAGCCAGCCACCCGTTCAAACACTGGGGCACACTGTACAGAGCAGGAAGCAGGGGGGCGGGGACAGCTGGCCGCAGCCGCTGGCTCGCGGTGAGAAAAGTAGTTTTGAGGCCACGGTGACCAGGCCGGACGAGACAGAGAGAGCCAGCCACCCGTTCAAACACTGGGGCACACTGTACAGAGCAGGAAGCAGGGGGGCGGGGACAGCTGGCCGCAGCCGCTGGCTCGCGGTGAGAAAAGTAGTTTTGAGGCCACGGTGACCAGGCCGGACGAGACAGAGAGAGCCAGCCACCCGTTCAAACACTGGGGCACACTGTACAGAGCAGGAAGCAGGGGGGCGGGGACAGCTGGCCGCAGCCGCTGGCTCGCGGTGAGAAAAGTAGTTTTGAGGCCACGGTGACCAGGCCGGACGAGACAGAGAGAGCCAGCCACCCGTTCAAACACTGGGGCACACTGTACAGAGCAGGAAGCAGGGGGGCGGGGACAGCTGGCCGCAGCCGCTGGCTCGCGGTGAGAAAAGTAGTTTTGAGGCCACGGTGACCAGGCCGGACGAGACAGAGAGAGCCAGCCACCCGTTCAAACACTGGGGCACACTGTACAGAGCAGGAAGCAGGGGGGCGGGGACAGCTGGCCGCAGCCGCTGGCTCGCGGTGAGAAAAGTAGTTTTGAGGCCACGGTGACCAGGCCGGACGAGACAGAGAGAGCCAGCCACCCGTTCAAACACTGGGGCACACTGTACAGAGCAGGAAGCAGGGGGGCGGGGACAGCTGGCCGCAGCCGCTGGCTCGCGGTGAGAAAAGTAGTTTTGAGGCCACGGTGACCAGGCCGGACGAGACAGAGAGAGCCAGCCACCCGTTCAAACACTGGGGCACACTGTACAGAGCAGGAAGCAGGGGGGCGGGGACAGCTGGCCGCAGCCGCTGGCTCGCGGTGAGAAAAGTAGTTTTGAGGCCACGGTGACCAGGCCGGACGAGACAGAGAGAGCCAGCCACCCGTTCAAACACTGGGGCACACTGTACAGAGCAGGAAGCAGGGGGGCGGGGACAGCTGGCCGCAGCCGCTGGCTCGCGGTGAGAAAAGTAGTTTTGAGGCCACGGTGACCAGGCCGGACGAGACAGAGAGAGCCAGCCACCCGTTCAAACACTGGGGCACACTGTACAGAGCAGGAAGCAGGGGGGCGGGGACAGCTGGCCGCAGCCGCTGGCTCGCGGTGAGAAAAGTAGTTTTGAGGCCACGGTGACCAGGCCGGACGAGACAGAGAGAGCCAGCCACCCGTTCAAACACTGGGGCACACTGTACAGAGCAGGAAGCAGGGGGGCGGGGACAGCTGGCCGCAGCCGCTGGCTCGCGGTGAGAAAAGTAGTTTTGAGGCCACGGTGACCAGGCCGGACGAGACAGAGAGAGCCAGCCACCCGTTCAAACACTGGGGCACACTGTACAGAGCAGGAAGCAGGGGGGCGGGGACAGCTGGCCGCAGCCGCTGGCTCGCGGTGAGAAAAGTAGTTTTGAGGCCACGGTGACCAGGCCGGACGAGACAGAGAGAGCCAGCCACCCGTTCAAACACTGGGGCACACTGTACAGAGCAGGAAGCAGGGGGGCGGGGACAGCTGGCCGCAGCCGCTGGCTCGCGGTGAGAAAAGTAGTTTTGAGGCCACGGTGACCAGGCCGGACGAGACAGAGAGAGCCAGCCACCCGTTCAAACACTGGGGCACACTGTACAGAGCAGGAAGCAGGGGGGCGGGGACAGCTGGCCGCAGCCGCTGGCTCGCGGTGAGAAAAGTAGTTTTGAGGCCACGGTGACCAGGCCGGACGAGACAGAGAGAGCCAGCCACCCGTTCAAACACTGGGGCACACTGTACAGAGCAGGAAGCAGGGGGGCGGGGACAGCTGGCCGCAGCCGCTGGCTCGCGGTGAGAAAAGTAGTTTTGAGGCCACGGTGACCAGGCCGGACGAGACAGAGAGAGCCAGCCACCCGTTCAAACACTGGGGCACACTGTACAGAGCAGGAAGCAGGGGGGCGGGGACAGCTGGCCGCAGCCGCTGGCTCGCGGTGAGAAAAGTAGTTTTGAGGCCACGGTGACCAGGCCGGACGAGACAGAGAGAGCCAGCCACCCGTTCAAACACTGGGGCACACTGTACAGAGCAGGAAGCAGGGGGGCGGGGACAGCTGGCCGCAGCCGCTGGCTCGCGGTGAGAAAAGTAGTTTTGAGGCCACGGTGACCAGGCCGGACGAGACAGAGAGAGCCAGCCACCCGTTCAAACACTGGGGCACACTGTACAGAGCAGGAAGCAGGGGGGCGGGGACAGCTGGCCGCAGCCGCTGGCTCGCGGTGAGAAAAGTAGTTTTGAGGCCACGGTGACCAGGCCGGACGAGACAGAGAGAGCCAGCCACCCGTTCAAACACTGGGGCACACTGTACAGAGCAGGAAGCAGGGGGGCGGGGACAGCTGGCCGCAGCCGCTGGCTCGCGGTGAGAAAAGTAGTTTTGAGGCCACGGTGACCAGGCCGGACGAGACAGAGAGAGCCAGCCACCCGTTCAAACACTGGGGCACACTGTACAGAGCAGGAAGCAGGGGGGCGGGGACAGCTGGCCGCAGCCGCTGGCTCGCGGTGAGAAAAGTAGTTTTGAGGCCACGGTGACCAGGCCGGACGAGACAGAGAGAGCCAGCCACCCGTTCAAACACTGGGGCACACTGTACAGAGCAGGAAGCAGGGGGGCGGGGACAGCTGGCCGCAGCCGCTGGCTCGCGGTGAGAAAAGTAGTTTTGAGGCCACGGTGACCAGGCCGGACGAGACAGAGAGAGCCAGCCACCCGTTCAAACACTGGGGCACACTGTACAGAGCAGGAAGCAGGGGGGCGGGGACAGCTGGCCGCAGCCGCTGGCTCGCGGTGAGAAAAGTAGTTTTGAGGCCACGGTGACCAGGCCGGACGAGACAGAGAGAGCCAGCCACCCGTTCAAACACTGGGGCACACTGTACAGAGCAGGAAGCAGGGGGGCGGGGACAGCTGGCCGCAGCCGCTGGCTCGCGGTGAGAAAAGTAGTTTTGAGGCCACGGTGACCAGGCCGGACGAGACAGAGAGAGCCAGCCACCCGTTCAAACACTGGGGCACACTGTACAGAGCAGGAAGCAGGGGGGCGGGGACAGCTGGCCGCAGCCGCTGGCTCGCGGTGAGAAAAGTAGTTTTGAGGCCACGGTGACCAGGCCGGACGAGACAGAGAGAGCCAGCCACCCGTTCAAACACTGGGGCACACTGTACAGAGCAGGAAGCAGGGGGGCGGGGACAGCTGGCCGCAGCCGCTGGCTCGCGGTGAGAAAAGTAGTTTTGAGGCCACGGTGACCAGGCCGGACGAGACAGAGAGAGCCAGCCACCCGTTCAAACACTGGGGCACACTGTACAGAGCAGGAAGCAGGGGGGCGGGGACAGCTGGCCGCAGCCGCTGGCTCGCGGTGAGAAAAGTAGTTTTGAGGCCACGGTGACCAGGCCGGACGAGACAGAGAGAGCCAGCCACCCGTTCAAACACTGGGGCACACTGTACAGAGCAGGAAGCAGGGGGGCGGGGACAGCTGGCCGCAGCCGCTGGCTCGCGGTGAGAAAAGTAGTTTTGAGGCCACGGTGACCAGGCCGGACGAGACAGAGAGAGCCAGCCACCCGTTCAAACACTGGGGCACACTGTACAGAGCAGGAAGCAGGGGGGCGGGGACAGCTGGCCGCAGCCGCTGGCTCGCGGTGAGAAAAGTAGTTTTGAGGCCACGGTGACCAGGCCGGACGAGACAGAGAGAGCCAGCCACCCGTTCAAACACTGGGGCACACTGTACAGAGCAGGAAGCAGGGGGGCGGGGACAGCTGGCCGCAGCCGCTGGCTCGCGGTGAGAAAAGTAGTTTTGAGGCCACGGTGACCAGGCCGGACGAGACAGAGAGAGCCAGCCACCCGTTCAAACACTGGGGCACACTGTACAGAGCAGGAAGCAGGGGGGCGGGGACAGCTGGCCGCAGCCGCTGGCTCGCGGTGAGAAAAGTAGTTTTGAGGCCACGGTGACCAGGCCGGACGAGACAGAGAGAGCCAGCCACCCGTTCAAACACTGGGGCACACTGTACAGAGCAGGAAGCAGGGGGGCGGGGACAGCTGGCCGCAGCCGCTGGCTCGCGGTGAGAAAAGTAGTTTTGAGGCCACGGTGACCAGGCCGGACGAGACAGAGAGAGCCAGCCACCCGTTCAAACACTGGGGCACACTGTACAGAGCAGGAAGCAGGGGGGCGGGGACAGCTGGCCGCAGCCGCTGGCTCGCGGTGAGAAAAGTAGTTTTGAGGCCACGGTGACCAGGCCGGACGAGACAGAGAGAGCCAGCCACCCGTTCAAACACTGGGGCACACTGTACAGAGCAGGAAGCAGGGGGGCGGGGACAGCTGGCCGCAGCCGCTGGCTCGCGGTGAGAAAAGTAGTTTTGAGGCCACGGTGACCAGGCCGGACGAGACAGAGAGAGCCAGCCACCCGTTCAAACACTGGGGCACACTGTACAGAGCAGGAAGCAGGGGGGCGGGGACAGCTGGCCGCAGCCGCTGGCTCGCGGTGAGAAAAGTAGTTTTGAGGCCACGGTGACCAGGCCGGACGAGACAGAGAGAGCCAGCCACCCGTTCAAACACTGGGGCACACTGTACAGAGCAGGAAGCAGGGGGGCGGGGACAGCTGGCCGCAGCCGCTGGCTCGCGGTGAGAAAAGTAGTTTTGAGGCCACGGTGACCAGGCCGGACGAGACAGAGAGAGCCAGCCACCCGTTCAAACACTGGGGCACACTGTACAGAGCAGGAAGCAGGGGGGCGGGGACAGCTGGCCGCAGCCGCTGGCTCGCGGTGAGAAAAGTAGTTTTGAGGCCACGGTGACCAGGCCGGACGAGACAGAGAGAGCCAGCCACCCGTTCAAACACTGGGGCACACTGTACAGAGCAGGAAGCAGGGGGGCGGGGACAGCTGGCCGCAGCCGCTGGCTCGCGGTGAGAAAAGTAGTTTTGAGGCCACGGTGACCAGGCCGGACGAGACAGAGAGAGCCAGCCACCCGTTCAAACACTGGGGCACACTGTACAGAGCAGGAAGCAGGGGGGCGGGGACAGCTGGCCGCAGCCGCTGGCTCGCGGTGAGAAAAGTAGTTTTGAGGCCACGGTGACCAGGCCGGACGAGACAGAGAGAGCCAGCCACCCGTTCAAACACTGGGGCACACTGTACAGAGCAGGAAGCAGGGGGGCGGGGACAGCTGGCCGCAGCCGCTGGCTCGCGGTGAGAAAAGTAGTTTTGAGGCCACGGTGACCAGGCCGGACGAGACAGAGAGAGCCAGCCACCCGTTCAAACACTGGGGCACACTGTACAGAGCAGGAAGCAGGGGGGCGGGGACAGCTGGCCGCAGCCGCTGGCTCGCGGTGAGAAAAGTAGTTTTGAGGCCACGGTGACCAGGCCGGACGAGACAGAGAGAGCCAGCCACCCGTTCAAACACTGGGGCACACTGTACAGAGCAGGAAGCAGGGGGGCGGGGACAGCTGGCCGCAGCCGCTGGCTCGCGGTGAGAAAAGTAGTTTTGAGGCCACGGTGACCAGGCCGGACGAGACAGAGAGAGCCAGCCACCCGTTCAAACACTGGGGCACACTGTACAGAGCAGGAAGCAGGGGGGCGGGGACAGCTGGCCGCAGCCGCTGGCTCGCGGTGAGAAAAGTAGTTTTGAGGCCACGGTGACCAGGCCGGACGAGACAGAGAGAGCCAGCCACCCGTTCAAACACTGGGGCACACTGTACAGAGCAGGAAGCAGGGGGGCGGGGACAGCTGGCCGCAGCCGCTGGCTCGCGGTGAGAAAAGTAGTTTTGAGGCCACGGTGACCAGGCCGGACGAGACAGAGAGAGCCAGCCACCCGTTCAAACACTGGGGCACACTGTACAGAGCAGGAAGCAGGGGGGCGGGGACAGCTGGCCGCAGCCGCTGGCTCGCGGTGAGAAAAGTAGTTTTGAGGCCACGGTGACCAGGCCGGACGAGACAGAGAGAGCCAGCCACCCGTTCAAACACTGGGGCACACTGTACAGAGCAGGAAGCAGGGGGGCGGGGACAGCTGGCCGCAGCCGCTGGCTCGCGGTGAGAAAAGTAGTTTTGAGGCCACGGTGACCAGGCCGGACGAGACAGAGAGAGCCAGCCACCCGTTCAAACACTGGGGCACACTGTACAGAGCAGGAAGCAGGGGGGCGGGGACAGCTGGCCGCAGCCGCTGGCTCGCGGTGAGAAAAGTAGTTTTGAGGCCACGGTGACCAGGCCGGACGAGACAGAGAGAGCCAGCCACCCGTTCAAACACTGGGGCACACTGTACAGAGCAGGAAGCAGGGGGGCGGGGACAGCTGGCCGCAGCCGCTGGCTCGCGGTGAGAAAAGTAGTTTTGAGGCCACGGTGACCAGGCCGGACGAGACAGAGAGAGCCAGCCACCCGTTCAAACACTGGGGCACACTGTACAGAGCAGGAAGCAGGGGGGCGGGGACAGCTGGCCGCAGCCGCTGGCTCGCGGTGAGAAAAGTAGTTTTGAGGCCACGGTGACCAGGCCGGACGAGACAGAGAGAGCCAGCCACCCGTTCAAACACTGGGGCACACTGTACAGAGCAGGAAGCAGGGGGGCGGGGACAGCTGGCCGCAGCCGCTGGCTCGCGGTGAGAAAAGTAGTTTTGAGGCCACGGTGACCAGGCCGGACGAGACAGAGAGAGCCAGCCACCCGTTCAAACACTGGGGCACACTGTACAGAGCAGGAAGCAGGGGGGCGGGGACAGCTGGCCGCAGCCGCTGGCTCGCGGTGAGAAAAGTAGTTTTGAGGCCACGGTGACCAGGCCGGACGAGACAGAGAGAGCCAGCCACCCGTTCAAACACTGGGGCACACTGTACAGAGCAGGAAGCAGGGGGGCGGGGACAGCTGGCCGCAGCCGCTGGCTCGCGGTGAGAAAAGTAGTTTTGAGGCCACGGTGACCAGGCCGGACGAGACAGAGAGAGCCAGCCACCCGTTCAAACACTGGGGCACACTGTACAGAGCAGGAAGCAGGGGGGCGGGGACAGCTGGCCGCAGCCGCTGGCTCGCGGTGAGAAAAGTAGTTTTGAGGCCACGGTGACCAGGCCGGACGAGACAGAGAGAGCCAGCCACCCGTTCAAACACTGGGGCACACTGTACAGAGCAGGAAGGGGCTAGCCGGCCTGTCCTGCCGGTGGTCGCGGTACACCCATGGATCTATCATAAGAGCTGGATACGGCGCCGCCCCTCAGCCGACACGCCGATTTTTTCCCAGTGGCCAATCGTGGTATTGCAAGAAAAAATCCCCATGAGCCCAAAAAGCATTTTTCCCATAGAGCGCAATAGTAAAAGAGACGGCTGTCAAACTGTTCACAGGACACCTCCAGCTGTAACCACCGTTTATTTACTGATCTTTCTATTGAATATTTTAAGTCATGGACTTTTTATCCATCAAAAAGTTTTCAAAAGGCCAGAAAAGCCCCAGAAAAGTCTCTTTTCCCATGGTGACGTCACAGCTGTGCGCAGGCACTCCCAAAGCGCGGTCGTGTTGAGTCTCGGGAACGAGGATGGCTGAAACTTAACGAGGACTCTGTTCGGCACAAAACTCAGTCAGAAAAGTGAAAAAACGACTCAGAGGTGAGTTTTCATTTGGACACATGGAGTTAATTTAACTTTATGATGTTTAATGTCTGTTGTCAGTCTCTTGTCAGCTCGTATTCTTAAACGTAACGTTTTAATTGATAAGATCGCATCGTAATAACTGGATTTACTAATGTGACACCGGCCGGTTTTACACGACTGCTCCTGTTAAACTCGTTAAACTGTTGACTCACTAACCCACCCTACATTTTTCAACTGTTTTAACTTGGTCAGTCATTCATGCTGTGTGTTTATGTGTGTGTTAGCAGTGTCTCATCGCGGCTGATGTTCAACACCTGTTCCTCGGTTCACAACGTCCACGTTAATTTATTTTACGGCTTAATATTCCTCGGTGGTAAAATGTAAACTGAGACTTGGCCTCCATGGGTCGGTGTTTGTGGCCTGAGATGGTGCAGCCTGCTCCCTGTCTTCCACCCGGGCCTGAGGAGAAGGACCGTCCTGGACGTCCTCACCATCGTCTCTCCTCCTCAGCACGTCGTCAGTGTGTGTTCAGTGTACAGTATGCTACGATAAATGTTCACTTACATTCATTATTAAATTGTTTGAAAAACATGCTTGTGAATTTTTCCCCCCTGAATCCAATATCTGCAGCAGTGTCTGGGGCATTCATGTATATACTGAAATACCTGGTTGTGTAACAGCTGCATGAGTGGACACTGACGTCCTACGTGTTGTGGAAACACTGTAAGGTTAAACTGTTTAATAACAAAGAGTCACAGCCACCTGAAGGCTTAATGATGATGATGAAACTACCTATAAACACACGCAGTAAAGACAAGGAAGATGCTTTTTTCTGACTGTAAGTAAATGAAATTCAAAGAGCTGTAATTTTCCTTAAACACACAGTATGTCTTACAAAAACAAACCACATGTGGCTGAGTTTATAACACCACCACCTGCATCCTGTAGATACAACTGTAGATCTGTGCAGCAAAGAAATTATGTGTAGAGTAAATATACTCTTCAATATTAAAAGGTAAGAGAGTAAAGTCCTCATGATAACATGATCTGAGGTGTTCTGAGCTAATCTGTCATGTTTAACATTAATTTCTCATCAAAAACGCACAAAAGACAGTTGATTGTAATTTATTGCCCATTGTGATTTAAGCTCTACAGGTTCGAATCAACTCGTTTTCAGTGTAACATCGTAGATAAACAGATCAGAACGAGTTAACGATTATATCAACGATCATAATAAACCTACAATCACACCGACTTACTTTTTCAACCATTATCTTTGTTTTCCAGCCCGTGTGAGTCTTGTAAGTCTTAAAACTAGTTCTTTGAACGCGCAGCGCCAAAACCAGAACGCCGATCGCGCGTCCTCTTTGCCCAGAGGCATGATGGGAGGGGCCCAAAGCATCATGGGGGGTCACTCTACTGCGCATATTCAGTGGGCCCATAACGCGGAAGTAAACCCGGAAGCCTGAAACTTTTTCGGCGTGTGCGCCAGGCGAGTAACTCTAATTGAAATCAACGGCGGCCATTTTCGATCCGGCATCCAGTTCATATAATACATCCATGGACCAGACTGGAACTCAGCCATTAACATGACGGACCAGGCCGGGGACACAGCAAAGTGAGGGCCTGAGGCACACAAGGGGCCAATCCCATTCCGCCTCTCAGGCCTTGAACCCTGACTGACTTGAACAACTGCTGTGTGTGGGTCCATAAACCAACCGCAGTCAGAACAGCCACTCACAGCCACAGATGAAGCTCAGAACAGCACCAAACCTCGTCAACAGTATAAATGACGTCCCAGCACATAAACCGAGGCATCAACTGCTGCTTACAGTTTCAGTTATTATTTGCACACACAAAATATGTGCAAATATATGTGTGTGTGTTTGTGTGTGTGTGTCTTGACAAACCCAGGCACATGGGAACAAACATTTTTATTTTATAATGCAAACTGCAACATATGAATTATATTATTTACCCAAAGGAGCAGAAAAGGTCATATACCCGTGGCAAATAAATCACACAGTCTGTGTTAAATCTAAGTCCAACACAATATTTTCATCCTAAACCATAAAAAGAGAAAAAATCCACCCTAAAAACAAAATGTACATTCCTTTGATGTCGGACAGTTCATTCTTACTTTGTGAACATCATCAAGTGTCACCAGCTCCAAGAACGACAGATCCAGGGCTCGTTTTCTTTTTCCTCCATCGACAGCGCAAAAAGGAAACTTTGACTTCATCGCAAAGTCAGTGATTCTTTCAGGATTCTGGGCAAAAGATTCAGGTACAAACTTCTGATCGTTTTGGATCAACAAGCTCAGACAAACAGTCTTTGTCTCTGCTGTCTCTGATTCAAGTTGTTCACAAATTATAACTGAACTGTGTCATATCAGAGGGTTGATAAAGTGAATTCTTCAGAGTTTTAGCTTCATGCCTGCTGCAGACACCCTATCAAAGAATGTCTAAGCACAAATACAGTTCAGGAGAAAAGAGAACTTCAATTAATCAGTTCTGTTATTGCTTAGATAAATAATAATAACTCTACAAGAGAAAGATAAATTTCACATTGTTCTGATGCATGTAAAAAAAAAAAAAAAAAAAAAAAAGAAACGGTTTGAAAATGTGATGTCAAATTGACTTTTTTTCTTTTTTTGGTTGAAAAATCCCTGCGCTGTTGGTTCTTGAAACATTTTGCCGTTTTTGTACATCTGCATCAAGTCTTGGAAAGTTTCAGAAAGGGTTAGTTGATTGGCTGAAAAATGAGCCACGTGACGAAAACAGTGACAGAAGTCTTTTGTAACTCGGAGAAGAAAAAAAAAAAAAAGTAAATAGCACCATGTTCACTAAGGGCAAGCCAGACGGTAAAGAGGGACGGGGTGGGGGCGGGGGGGCAGGGAGGGGGGGCGCAGGGCACACAGAGTTCAGGTGTGCACTGAAGTGCTGCAGACTGCAACAAGACTGCTGATCCTTCAACGTCACTTTTTGGTCTTCATTCTCCTTTCTTGTAGTCCGGCTGCGTGCAGCTGATGCAGATGTAGTCCTCCCTCTCTGCTCGCTCAGCGCTCAGGCCCACACACACCTGGTGGAACCACTGGTTGCAGCTGCCATCACACTGGACCCAGTTCACCTGAGAGCACATTTCAGTTAGCATTCAGATGGGATGAAACCACGAGTGATTCTGGGCAGGAAACGGATGGATATCTAACAAACACTATCAGCAGCAGCAGAGGAAGCAGTCACACTGAACTGAGGTGCAATTTCTGTACCTACAGTCAATCTCTTAGAATTTAAGGAAGCAGTTTTACAGATGTGAAAACAATAACACATCTTAGATGTTTATTTCTTCACACTATCACTATACTTTGATTTGTACATGGCAACACAGATCACACCACAGGCTTCCATGTGAACGGAGACCTTTGTCCTCCTGAGGCTGCCGTACATGTGACAGGAGGAAACACTCGCACACACTTTATAACTTGTCTGACTGATCGCTGTTTTAGTGGGACGGCTCTTCACATGCAGTGGGATGACGCTGCGTTCAAGAAGGAAATGAGACAAACGCCGTCCAGCAGTGATTCAGAACAGGATGTGCTATTTAACCCTCTAATACAGGACGTTACTGTGTTTCCACAGACGGGTGAAAACCCCCGTGGAAACACAGACACAGTCTGAATACACACGTCACATGACGAAATTAATCATGCGTTAACTTTTTTTTTTTTGATGCGTTACTGTTTCCAGATTAATCGCACGCGTTAACTTCAACAGCTCTGGTAAATACAGCACATGGTGTAGTGATGGTGTAAAACCGACCTCGTCGCCCTCTGGCTCGCGGCACCACGGCGCAGCACACAGCGAGTAGTCCTCCTCTGAGTCCGACGGAGCAGGATCAGACACTGTGTGTGTGGGGGAGCTCGTCCTCTTGGTTTCCTCGCTCCTCTCTTTGCTCTTCTTGGACTTCTTCTTGCGGCACTTCTTGGCGCTGTCGCCGTGCTGAGAGTCGGAGCTCTCCTTCCGTCTCTTGGTCCTTTTGCTCTGACCGTTCACCGCCTCCTTTTTCAGACTGGAGCCTCCGTTCTGCACCGAGACACAGGATTTATGAGAATAAGAAATACACCAACAAGTACTGAACACATGTCGAGCTTTTCACCCGGGGGGTCGTCCTCAGTACCTTGTTGTGGTGGGGGCTCCCTCTCGGAGACTGTTGGTCCTGTTCTGTGTTGTTCCCACAGGGGGCGCTGTGTGAGGGCAGAGGGGCCAGTTTGTACAGCAGGTATCTGTACAGCTGCTCGGTCTCGGGCAGGGTGACCTGCAGCAGGAAGCCCTCCACCATCAGCTCGTCCAGCTCAGGACCAAGTCCTGCAACAAACACGATGGAGGTCAGAGGCTGAAACGCAGAGCGTGTGCAGATGTGAAGAGTGAGAAGGATTAAACACCGACCCTGCAGTGGAACAGACTGATGCTCTGTGTAAAAAGATGAACCATTGATTTCCTGAGTCTGATGTGATGATATTCTGGGTGCAGCTCTCCCCTGAAACAATCAAGAACCAATCAAGTCAAACCAAAGCCGCCCAGATGGCACACGACAGAGACAGTGGCTTAAATCAGCACAGTATCAGGTACCAGCCTCGTCAGCTGACTCCAAACACACTGAGCCTGACTCACCATCTTTGACACTTTCTCCAGCGCTCCCTCGGTGCACGCCTGCTGAACTCTGTGCTGCCACCGCACCGTCCTCTCGATGAGGAAGCGCAGGGCGTCTCCTTCTGGGAGTCGAACCCGAATCCTCTGCAGCGAAGCCAGCAGGGGCAGGACCTTGTCCAGAGGAGGTTTTCTCGACCGCTGACACAGAGGGCAGAGCCAGGCTTGGCCGTACTCCGGCTCCGAGGTCGTCTCCACGCAGCCACAGTGGAAGAGCTCTCGACAGAGCTCGCACTGCACCGTGGCGCCAGAGGGGGCCTTTTGGCAAACGCAGACACTAGGCGTGCCACAGCTCTCAGCAGGAAGAAGCTTCGACTCGTTCGACGCCCTCAGGGCCAACAGGAGCTCCAGCTCCCTCTGGTGGACCTCAGCCAGAGTGCTCATCTGTGACGGGACAAGATCACATCTGTTAAATGACAAAGCCGCTCTGCTTCCTGACACTGAGCTGCTGAGTGCTTTATGTCATGAGACAAACAGCAATCAAAAAAAAAACTAGTGACACAACTACATTTGTCTTCAACAGGAACAAAGTCAAGCAGATGACAGGTCAGTGCACTCACAGCAGAGGCAGAGTCCTTGCTCTCAGACAGCGCTCTCTCCACGTCACACACAGACTCCAGCTTCCACGGTGATTTTTTACTCATCTGTGGAGCCTCCTTTGTTTTCTTCGATCGAGACTTCTGATGCCCCGACCCCACGTCACATCTTGGGCAAAGCACCTAAAAAAAAACACACACACACACACACACATTATCTGTTGGTCCTGACGTGTTATAATCAGCTTGAGGTGACTCCTACTGTGTGATATCTCTCTGTTTACCTCGAGGAGGGAGAAGGGGGAGTTTTTCAGTAGGAATGTCTTGGCGGCGCTCTCCTTCCAGGTCTGGACGTCACTGATCAGGGCCTCCAGTCGGCTCAGAGACTCCAGCCTCACTGGGATGCCCTCGGCTCTGAGAACCAGCTCAGAGAGGCTGTCCAGCACAGGAATACGCCCACCAAGCTGCACGCAGAGTCACACAACATTTACAATCCACACACCGCCCCCGCCGCCTCCAGCCGGGAGGTGTCAACATTCTTTGTGCAGAGTTTTCTACCTGGAGTGCTTCAGCTTCATGCAGCCACTTCTTGGCCTTGGTGACCACGTCCTTCAGCTGCAGACAGTTGGGCAGATAAGCGGGGATGTTTTCTACTTCTTGTAGAGCGGCGTCAAGTGTTTCCAAGCTGTGATACGGCCTGAGAAGAGACGGGAGAGTCAGCCACCACACCCTCAGCCGTGTATAATCATCACATATGAGACTGCTTCGGGCGCCTGCTGTGGCGGAGTCGCTCTGAGCCATTAGTGGGTTAAGCACTGTCACAACACCATGATCCTCTTTATCCACCATGATCCTGCTCTGCAGACTTGGCACATTTCACTCTGCACTGTCTGAAGTTTAAGCTGGTTTCATGTTTTCACATCTGGCACCGTTATTTAAGAAAACTGTGCATTAAGTTTTTGATTTCAGATTTTACTGTACGTTCAGACAGAGTACTGCGAGCTCACGGCTGTAAAGGCAGAGGTTTCAGACCGTGGAGTTTGTTTTGTTTTGATAGGTGATTTGGTTTTTCAGAAAACTTCACCAACATTTCCCTGAGACTAAAAACAGCGAAATGTTTCCCCAAACTCCTGCTGATTTAATCTACAGGCTCAACATCATGAACAATAATGACTCGGTGTCCTCACCTGGCCTCCATGAGGCTGAGCACCTTCTCCTCCCACTGCTCCGACACCGTCAGCAGCTCCTGCAGACGAGCCATGGCTCTCTCCACGGAGCTGTGAGGGGCCAGGCCCACGCCCTGGTCTATCAGCCTCCTCATGGTGTCCAGACAGAGGCTGTCCGGCCAGCTGCTGGCCTGCTGCACGGCCTCCAGCCAGCGAGCCTGCTCCAGTCGCTCCCTCAGCAGGGGCAGCTGTGGCAGCTCCACATCCAGCCCCAGACTCACATCCAGCAGGTCCTGCAGCTCCTGAGGACTGGGGGAGTCGTCGGAGAGCAGATGCTCGCTGCGCTGCTGGAAGTCGTCCACTCTGGTCAACAGGTCCTGGAGATCAGAGTGAACAGGCAGTGAGTCCCAACCTGGAGAACACTTCTTAAAACTCTATAAACACACATGTAGCGTAAAGGTTAACAAACATGATGCACGTTCACCAACCTTGAGTAAAGGAGCCTGTCGGATGGTGCAGGGCAAACTGTCCAGCTGTCGGACAAAAGACCTCAGCTCCTCCACGGTCAGTTCATTCTGGTTCTGAGACTTTCCTCCTCCAGAGCGATACCTGCATCACATGACACATTGTTGTACTTGGTGGTGAACAGGTCAGGATCACTTACACTGACAACACAGTGACCCTGGGTGGCATCAACCAGCGTCGAGTGAACCAGACCAGGACTCGGCCTTCACTTCAGAGATCACACACACACCTTCTATTATCTTGAAGAGCTCATATTAAAGTCCCGACTGATGACTCTGAACTTCCTGTTTGATAAAGTATACAGCTCCTATGTTTGCTGTTATTGATAAAACAAGTTACAGCTAACAGGCATTGTTTTTTTTATATTTTCCATGATGACAAACTGGCAGCATGTGCAGCTGTTTCTAGTCTCTTTCCTTGTGGCTCAGAATCAATAAGGATTTTTTTTTGATTGTGTCACAGTCAGATTTAACACATTTGGCTGCATCACTGTGAACATCAGCAGCTCTACCTCGTCTGTCTCTTCCCATTGAGGAGCTGTTGTGCCATCGCAGCCACTTTATCTGCCTCCGACGTGATCGAGCGCAGCTGCTCCAGGAGGCTGGCTTGCGGGAACGCCTTTGTTTCTGCCTGCTCCACCAGGCCGTGAAGCTCCTCCAGACCTGACCAGGAAACAGTTCTGTGAGTCTGAAGGTCGGTGTTTACACATGTCACTACAATGAAAGGGGGTGGGCTGAAAAACCCAAACATGAGATGGTGTTTCTAACTGACAGAGCACCAGAGAGGCGCAGATGAGACAAAGGTTTAGTGATATGAGCTTTTTTTTTTTTGGGGGGGGGGGCATTTTCTTCAAACCTTTTTTCTTGTTTCCTTTGTTCTCCAGGATTTCCTGAACGTTACACAGCCAGTCTTTATACGACTCTGCGCGCAGCTTCACCGACTCCATCATGGGGTACAGCTCATCCAGTGTAAACTTGTAACTGTGGGAAAACAAAGCAGGACAATAAACACACTTTTCATTATCGCTCCACTTCTCTAACAGAAAATAAATGTGTAATTCATGCATTTCTAAATTCACCTTGGATGAGAGATTATAAATAAAGCAGGAAGCTGTCGAGTGCCTTTTTGGGGGATTTCGCAACGATCAACCTACAGTATTACTGCAAAACCTAACTGCCTTGTTTATTCAGTACGAACTCTCTCTCCCTCTCTGAACTCTGATTTTTTCAGCAACATGCAAATTTCAGAGAAGAGATTTTTTCTTTTAGAAAAGAAAGAATCATTATTAGGAGGTTTTACATCTGTTCTTTCCACCTTGTGAGATGAAAACATAAGGAAACTCATCTTTTTTCATTCAGTAAAATGTGAACTCATCTGAAACTGTGCATCTAGTTTCCAGGTGAGTGAAAGAAATATTGAATTCCTGGCACAATTAGGTCACAACACACGGGTTAAACTGCTAATTTCTGCTAATATGTTGATCACACTGTTATTCTGTGTGATGATCAGAGGTTTTATTTCAGACGAGTGTGTTCGTTGGTGTGATGACCGAGGACGACTCACTGGAGTGTGAGGTTGCTCTGAGGACATGAGCACAGGTCCTTGGCGTGGTACAGACAAACCACTTTGCCAGGACTGCAGGCACAGGTGATGCCAGACAGGTAGCAGGTGGTCCAACACTTGCAGCACTGCCGCTCCTCATCTGGGAGCACTTCATAGTCGACCTGTTGTGATTGCACCACACCCTGGGGACGGACGAGACAGAGGAGCTAAATGTGACAGCTGTGCAGACAAACATCTGTCTGGATGATGTAACAAATATCAACGTTTTCTCTAATTTATACTTGATGACACATCGAGGTGCGGCTGTTTGCTGTGACGCTGCTGAAGGCGCTTATATAAAAAATAATCAGCCAGATTCAGACCTTGAACTGCCCCATCAACCCGTGTCATGTGCTCACCATTTTCTTAATCTTCTGCCTTAGTTCCTCCTCTTCCCGCAGCATGAGGACCATCTCCTTCTGCACCGCCGACGCCAAATCCACATCCATCGTGTCTGCTTTGCCGGCCATGTTGCAAACCATCTCGTCATGCGAGAAGACGCAGTACCTGCTCAGCTGCCGGTAGTGCTTCACACACTGACGGCCGATGGGCATCTGCCAGAAAACATGGACACAAGTTGTTATCATTATTCCAGTGAATGCCTGTTCCTGTTTTCCCCTAAGCTCAGACAAAACAAAACGTCTCACCCAGTCCATTGTGCAGAAGTTGACAGCTTCAGCGAAGTTGAAGCCCTGGTTGAATCCACTGTGATAAGCTCTGGGAAAAGTGATGACAAACTCTCCTGCACACTGGTTGGTGCGATAGATCTGGACAGAAACAAGTTGCACATGTTTATAATCCTGTTTTTAGTAGGAAATGTTTTGATCTCTTCAACTATTCATCTTAATTCATCAGAGAGTTAACAAGAATAACGTGTAATCTGTGATGCCATATGTGAGCTTCCTGTTACCGGGACGCCGTTGTTCATCAGCGTGTTGGGATTCATGATGGTGACCAGCTGGTGAAGGAGGTCTGGCTGGGATTCAAACAGTTCAGGGGCCAGTCTCTTCATGACCGACTCGAGGTGCTCAGCAGCATAACCAGGAGCTCCATACCACGTCTTTGGCTCCCCCCTTCACACACACACACACAGTCGAATACAACAGTTGTATCTCCACAGATATGAGAATATCAAGACAAACATTAAGGTCACTATCACAGACACAGAATGGAGTCTGTACCAGTGTAGATAGTTGATGGAGTAGCTCCAGTGGTCCTCAATGTGCCAGCAGAAGGAGGAGAAGCACATGCCCACATAGAGCCAGGGTAACTTCATCCCACAGATGTCGGCCGTGACGTGAGTCAGAACCGAGGCATCCAGCACCGGCATGTTGTTCAGGTTCCACCCGCTGCTCAGGTAATGCTGCAGGTCAGAGACAGGTCTCAACTCAACACACACAAACAAACACACACTCAAAAACATCCATGTTCACTGAGAACTCACACATCTGTAAACAAAACATGATGTCAGAGCTTCACAGCCTACGACCTCCCACCTCCACCTGCAGAAATGTTTTTGCTTTTGTTTTGATGATCAGTGTTTGTTTGAACCCGGGTGTATGACGGCGACCTCTGCTTTCAGTTGTGTTAGGTATTAAACAGTCATCACATATTTCAGCTTCCGGTTCAATTAATCTGATTAATGACTTATATGAGTGAATATATGAACCGTGACAGCAGCCATGTTTGACAGCATCACCATAACAACAGAAAATTTGTACCTCGTCCTCAGGAGAGATTTCAAAATGGCCGTTCCTCACAGGGAAACCACTCCCAAACTCCTTGGAGGCGATGTCTGCCCCGTACTCCACAGTGACATCCTCCTCGATGGTGCTGACGAGACGCCAGAACTCCTTCTCCACCAGCTCTGTGGGAACCATCTGAAAAACAACAACAACAACAACAACAACAACATTATTAAACACAAATTCAGACAGAGAACACATTCACCACATAAACAGTGATCTCTGCTGAAGTTTTCTGCCTGCAGCCGGATCAGAGCAGGAATGTTGCACTTTTATTCCGCCTCGTTGTTCTGTATAAAAGATATCAACACAGAATGCTGAGGCATTGTTGTTGTGGCATCAAGCCGGCAGCGGAGGTAGCCACAGAGCTGGACTGACGCCTGTGTAAAAAAGGGAGAGTCGGGCAAAGCAAGAGAGACGTTGAAACTCGACCCCCCCCCCCACCCTCCTCCTCCTCCTCCTCCTCCTCCCCAAAGCATTAGATAAGACAAACAGGACTTTCTCTGCAAGTGTGTTATCAAAGCATTCCTTTGTTGCAGACCAAAGTCATAAAAGCAAATAACAGAGTCCAGAGAGTTTCCCTTTAAAATCTGCCAGAATCTGCCTCCAGTCCCACAAGACTGATAAATATAGAACAACTGGGAAGTTTTGTGCATATTGATATTTGGACGGTTTGTAATAATTAGTTAATTTAACCCTGGGTTTTCTCTGTCAGGACACACAGTATGTGGGGTTATACATTAACATCAATGATGTTTGTTGGGGGGAACAGTGACTTTAGAAATGATGGCTGTTGGGTCGTAAAAACATACGTCCAAATATAATTATAAAATCATCTGGTAATAAAAGGTGGAAGCTTGGCCTTTAAAATAAGAGTCAACTTCCTTCATCACCACACCTTTGATTCAGAACTATAACTGCTGTGAATCTTTACCAGTCTGGACCAGTTCTGATTTTCTACAGAACTCAAACACAAGAGATAAGGAGATGAAGTTGTGAAACAGAGGAGCCACTTATTCATTCAGCCCTGCACAGAAGAGGAGCTGATCATGGCTGATACCTCTGCTACGACAAGCTGCGTTTACCTACACTTGTGTGAAAAGAGGCTCCAACTGAAGAGACTGAGAGCGTCCAAGGACCCAGGGAAGACAGGCCGTACGACCATTAAATCTAATACTGATTTATTTGCAGCCATTTAAATCATCTTTTCTCATCACTGAGTGCCCAACACTTCTAACATCATACACCCTGAGACGTGTATGAACAAAAAGAGCAACTCTCATCCATATATTTTCCATCGGAGTTAAACCAAGGACTTGAAGAATGAAAACTAAGTGTGTGACGTGAACTCACATGAACTGGCATGTTGAAATAATCGGACTTGAAGGAGTCGGCCATGTCTCCAAAAGCTTGGAGGGTGTAGCTCCGGCTCGCCTGCTCAAAGCCAAAAGCGACAGGTGGTTTGCCACATTCCTGTGAGAATAAAGATGGGACGTGAAGTTAAAAACAAATCCACTGACATCTGTAGCACATCCTGGATTATTCTCCTGTTTCCCAATTAGAAAATTCTCTGTTTGGATTTCGCTCCCCGGAGGTGGGTGGAGGGCTCAGAGAGCTCACCTGTGCCAGGCACTTGGGGCACCTCCAGTCGCCTTTGGGAACGTCGTGGAGAGGAGGGATCAGACAGAAGATGTGATAGCTGTCATCACAGCCGTCACACAGCAGCAGGCGGTCCTCTGCGCTCCCACTGCCACACACCAGACACATGTACTGGTCCACCTGATCACACAGAGCAGAACAGTGTGAACATATGTGAGTATTAGGACGTAAATCCTCATTTCAACACGACAGAAGCAACTTACTTTATTCTGAGGAGGTTTGTTTATATTATTTAACAGCGTTTCTTCATATTCTGTCCGATCCTTGTGTTCAATGGGCTCCTTTTTCACCTCGGTCACAGCCATCCTCACTGAAAGACAGGGACGCTCGGCTCAGTGGAAGCTCTATGATTCTCTAACGATAGAGAACAAATCCCATTGTCTGTAACAACCCATCAGCGCTGCTTTGTCTTTGTTCTTACCGGGCTCTGGTTTGGCAACAAACGTTCCCATCCTCCTCCTGAGGTTGGGACGATTCTCACAAATTTCTCCAGGTTCGGTTTTGACACCGCCTCTCTGTCAGAGAACACAGTGTCAGTCAGAGAGACAGGAACAGAGGTTTGCCTGAGTGTATACGTGTTTAAACCAGGGGACTAAACCACTCTGTGGTAAACATCTGAGCGTGCATCAAAGCTGTGTAGGTACGAGTGTCAAACAACTGCATATGATTGATGCAGTAACATGAGAGGACATCACACTCAGCTCACCTCAGATCTCATTCTTTTTGCCCGGCGTGCGATGCTGCAGGTCTCCTGGGGCTGCACAGACTGGCGCTGCGGCAGGTCATGAGGAGTGTACTCCTTATCTTTAGTGTCATTGGTCAAGGTGGCCTTCTGCAGGAGGAAGTAAAAGAGAACCGCCGTCATTTAACAGTGAACTGGACCAGTTAGTTAGTTAGTGAGATTATCTTTCAGCTAAACACCGGGCAAAGCCAAATCCACTGGTGCAGAACTCTGCACAAACTTTAAAGAAGGAAAACATTTGAATAGCTGAAAATTAGGATTTCAATGTTTTTTTTTTTCCAAGGATTTGCTCTTAAAAAAGATGGCAGCATGGGCCACACCATACATCCTAGTACAACCTGTAATCTGATACAACACTCATTAATTGCTGCTGTATTCGTCACCTCGCGGCGCCACAAACAAACGTGTCTGACAAGCCTCAGTAAGAAACCAGATCGCACCGACAGCAGCAATGGAGAAAGTCAGTGGATATGACTTTATCATAATAAAATAAATGAATATGGTGATGGACTGAAAACTCTTCCAGCAAACATCCACCCTACTTTACTTACAGGCAAATTGGCCCCGGTCTGGAACAGGTTATATGGGTAGAGGATCCTCTCATAATGAGCCCTCAGGTGAGAGCCAATGGCCTTTCCAGGAGCAAAACCCAACTTCACAGATATCTTTGTCCAGCGCCGCTCTCTGCAGACGGCGTCAAACCCTCCCTCCTCGTGTACCAGCTTCGAAGAGAGAGAAACCATGTCACCAGTCATATGTAGAAAGTCGTCATGTGCAAATAAACAAACATACAATTCAGTTATAAAACTAGAATTTGCACACACTTTGTTCAACTGGTAAAGATCCAAAATCTTTCTTTCCACATGAGGAATTTTCAGAGTGCATCCTTGGAGCTCCCAGAATTTAGCTATTTGATCCAGGAAGTTGAGCTTAACTCTGGTCTGAGCCTGAAAACAGGATGAAACAAAAGGGGAGTTAGTTGTTTAATCAACATTTCATTGGTAAAGCGGAGGAAAAGTCAGATGACTTCACATATGAACCGTAAGATCTGAAGTACCTCCAGTTCATTAAGCCTTTGTATTCGTGGCGTGAACTTCAGCCTGTCGACATCACACGCAAACGGTGGCTGCCATTCCTGAGGGAATAAAGACAAGATATTTATTAAGCAAAATCAAACCATGTGTTTTATGGTGACACTAAAACAGAAACACTCACAATCAAACTGTTTAAGAATATGTCTAATATTACACGTTTTAAAATGCATAGTTTTAGTCAAACCACTCAAAACAAGCCTGAAGCCACAATTATACATTTTCATCACAGACTCGGAGAGAAGGCTGGATTTCCTTGGGACTGTGGGTTTAGTTCCTCAAACAGCAGAAAGAAACCGCTTTTATATTCCAGAGGATTTTCAGCAGCAAGTTTGGTGCAATTTATATTTTAACACAGTTCGGTAAATTAGTTGAAACAAAGACCATTTGATTGTTGCTACTCAACGACTAAGTGTGATTTTAAAACTCCTCAGCAGCTCTGAGGCAACAGGGAATAAAAAAAAACACAGAATAAACTGCATTTATTCAGGTAAATCCAACACCTGGTATCATGTGTAACAGGAAGCCACTGTTGCATTAATGGAGACGTGTAAACTATAAAACGTCTGGCATGTAGAAAACCTATAAAAAGGTGAATACACAGACTTTCAGCTTTCAAATCAAATATCATCATTATAAAATGTCTTTGAATGAAACTGACCCTTTATAAACAGGAGAACAACAGCAGCACACGGTCCGTCTTCAAGGCAAATACAAAAACTCACATGTGACGCTTCTGTTGCAGCCGGATGCTAAAAATAAGCATCATGATTTCCCCTCATCAATAAAACTGAAGGGGTCTGATCACTTAATGAATGCACTGCTGCTTTTCTGCACTTTGTCACTGTGTCACACCTACTCACGCTAGACCACACAACTTCCTGTCTGACGCGGAGGCTTCACGAGCGTCTATTGAGCAACTGCTCAGTAATCTGCAATAATCCTATCAGTTTTATATCATAAAATATGTGATATCAGACTCTGAAGAGGAACATTTACAAAAGGAGAGGGAACAAACAAATAAATGAATAAATGAATAAAAGACCAAGCTAAAGCCAGTGACATCACTGATTTGTGAGATAACTTGTTATTGCATTTGCACCAGAACAAAATGGACCTGTCAACACTGGACTGAGGTTTTACTGTCGTTCCCATCGTGGAGGCAGCTCCCTCTGAGACCATACAACTGCAACTCATGCTATGAAAAATGGAAATGAAATAACATGCAAAACAGGTAAACAGATCATGTGACCTCACACAACCAAACCTGGAAAGTAGGGTCCAGTTCACACCTTATTTAACTCAATATTTCTTAGAAACAAGTGGAACAATCATCATCAACCACCTGCCACTGAGGCATTCACAGCGTCAAATGTAAAAATGCTGCACACGACATGTGCTGGGTCTGGACAGGCTCTTTCTCTTCTTGGTCTGAAGCTGACAGTCAGAGGAGGGACAACAATGGCTGCACTAACGCCGCCTTATCATCTGTAGACAAAGCTGGATTAGACTCACAAATGCGCAGCCACAAAATGAAAACAACTGTTATGAAACCTATGGAATCGCCCTGGGGTGACTCTCCCTACAGGCCGAGGCCGACGACCACACCAGTCCAGACTTCAGGCACGCAGTCTTGGCCCGCAACATGACGAGCTTTCCCTCTGCTACCAAATGACAAATACAAGCGGTGAGAAGTTAACCACAAGCAGCCATAACATAATCACTGAGAATCATTTGCATGCGTGCTGCTAACATCAACAGTCACAATGTAAGCCATGTCAAACCCCCGGAGGAAACACTGACCACATACTGTGCACCCAGAAATCACTGATCACAAACAGGTTGTGGTGCAATCTCTTCTTCTTCCTCTCTAAAAACTCTCTCTCTCTCTATCTTTTGACTTTTTTTATGCTTTTCATGAGGAAAAAACGCTAACGAAACACACCCACATCTCAGGCCAGTAGATCCTATCTGAAAACACAGGATGTTACAGGATGTACACACGTGTACGTTCACCACACAGGCCTGGTCCAGGACGTCCATCGCTGTCTTGACTTTACGCTCTCAGCGCTCAGGTTCACTCTGCTGAAGGACTTAAATTCAGCTTATCACTGCGTTTGTCCAGGAGCCATATGTTGCTCTGAATATCTGGCGGTGCACAGCACAGGCCTGCAGACATCAGTGATTATTAATGCTGGATTTTAAAATCAGACGCTGTTGATTATTTTGTATTTATCAATAAAACTAATACAGATATTGTATCTGCACTTTGTGTTTGAGGGCCTGCTGCTTCCGCACCATATGGTACATAATTAAAAGAATTACCCTGCGTTTCTAAAAACCTGCCACTGTGGTCATAAAGATGCCAGTAAATTTAAACAACCTGTGGTAATATCCTGCATCTGCTCAGGCTCAAGTGTAGTGGACCACAACTTTGTGTCTCAGTGTATTTCTACAACAACAACAGGTCTCTTACAGAGGATATTAACACTGCAGACTGCCGACTGGTGTGGGTCAAGACAAAAAGAAAAGCCTGAGACAAGCAGCAGCATCATCCACAATCTTTCAGCTCAGGCTTTTTGCCATTGCTTTCTTTTGTTTACATGAGCAGAGCGTTTTCAGCCACAGCACCAGCAAACACACACACACACACACACACAAAACTGTCTCTCCACCCTTTTGTTGATAACAATCCAGTCCCTCTAACCCCAGTCCGCCCTGTTTAAACATGCAAAATGTCATATGCACATATATCTGATCAATTTCCCCTGCAGATGAGCCTCATGTTGAACTGACTGCATCCAGATCAAAGAAAACTATTCCCATCCTGCATCTTCATGTTTTTAAATTGACAAAGGGGCCATTGGACATAAACCCCGTTAGTCATCAGTCATGGTAATATCATTTATTGAAGCAGAATTTGCCCTTTTATCTAATTTGCGTTGAAGCTTGGACACACCCTTGAATGCCCTCCTCCTCCTGCAATCAGAAATAAGGTCAATGTGGGATAATCTCTAATTCAGCCCAACTGAAGGAGGATCCATCATTATTTCATCTACTCCTGTTTTTTTTTTCTGCTGAAAATGTGATATTTGACTCCCGTGACGTTAAGGAGGTGTGGGTTCAGCACATTGTAATCCTCCAATTAGAAATAGAAAATGTTATTTAAAAAAAAAAAAAAAAAAAAAAAAAAAAAAACGGCCAATCGTCCCAAAGTAGTTTTCGTAATGACGATCTAATATCATTCAGCAAGTTAGCTAAATAACCAACACGGCGATCAACCACGAATAAACGCGTTCAACTAACGTGTAAAAATAAATAAAGGCATCAAAGTGAAGCAGAACAGTGTCCGTTAAGCTCCGTGTTTCAGGCGACCCCATCTCTCCATAAACAGTTGGTCACCGAGCACGTAGGTAACGTTAGCCAGCGTTAATGTCACACAACTGCGGCTTTAAACGGGCCTAATTAACGCTGGCTACGTTAACTCACACTAGCTATAGATCCTGCTGGAGAAAGTTCAACAAACTGTACAAAAGCTGTGGCCAAACAAAACAATAATAATTTTTTTTTTTTTTTAAATTTTGATGGAGTTGTTTCCGTGCGCTGAGTCCAGGAAGCGTCTCATTCTGCGCTAACGTACACAATTTCTGTTGGGCTATTTGCATACAGGCAAAACTTTGGCGTTTGAATTATTTTTAGCTTTCACAACCCCCGAAGCCGACCGTTACACCGAAACACACCTCTGAGTGTGGAGAGGTGAAAAACTCGGACCCTGCCGTGTTATTTTTCCCGTTAAAACGACACGACCTGAGAGCTTCTCTATGGCCGGTGCTAACACAACACACACTCCCGGGGCTCGCGCTAGCTGACAATTCCACTCGCGAGCCGCAATCCGCCATGTTGAAACCTGTCTAAAAACACAACTTTGCCTGCTAAATTGACAACAGCGGCAAACACCGACACGCCACGCAAAACACAAACACCGAATAATGTGAGAAATGTGGAATCACTCACGGGCGGCGGGCGGACCTTGCAGATGCCAGTTTTCTCTGCAATGGGTCGTATTTTGTTGATGTACGCAAAAGGGTCGGCGAATTCCTCCCAGCTGGGCTCAAAAACAGGGCACTCCGGAGGAGGAATGAACTCATTCAGCTGAGGTTGAGTCATCGTTGCATCTTCGTTATGACTTGTTGTCGCTGAATATAGTTTGTTGTGTTAACGCTGAAAATGCTAAGCGGAGTATTCCTGTCTCTCAGTTCATGTCCATTCACCACTCATTGAACTCAAAGACGAATTATCTAGTTGGAGACGAGAGGGTGACAGTCAGGGGAGCGTACTCCTCCGCCTCGAAAAGTAGACACCCACTAATCATTAAGGTTTATACTTTGTTTCGGAGCCATTTAAACCGCGTCAGGTGCAAACGCGTACACTTGCCGTGTTTAATTCACATGCTAATATTGATTATGGGTGTAACTGATATTTCTCACTAAACAGATAGAGCTCCAATGGTGCGTGTTCAAATCTGTTTGAGGAGTTAAATGCCTGTAGCACTGTGATAGAACTGAGTAAAAACGCCTTGAACGCCATTTTGCTGTACTTTGATTATCATAGGGAATAATTCATAATCAGTACAGTGCTGTAGTACAGGTAACACTTGTAAGAACAATACTCTTTAGTTAAGGATTATGTATATCTTATTGGTTCAGTGGCTTCCTCACAGATGATCGCTTCCCTGTTGGGTGAGTTTGATTTGGTTCCCGCTGTGACCCGCCGGTGCGCTGAGCTCACTCGGGGTACGGAAGGTAGAATGAATTGGATTGACTTTCCTTAACGCCGCCCGGCTGTGCCGACATAATAGAGGCGTGATCCGGTCCGTCCAGGCTGCGTAATCGAACACACCCATCAGATCTCTACGCGCTGACCGGCTCTCCGTTTTTAAATGGTCCAGTGGAGCTCGTTGATTGGTGGAGGCCGCAGTCATATGGTCACAGTTTACTGTTTATGTTTTCATAAACATTTCAATCGCACTTCTCCTCATCCGCTTTGGTCCAGAACTGAATTAGTCACTTAATTAATCAAACGGCACTGTTGTGACAGAGGTGTGCACATGAGCCAAGAAACATTTTCTATTCATCTGGAAAAAAAAAAATTGTGTCTCACTGATCAAAACTGATGAGAGGAAATGATAAAACTCTCCACAGACCATAATATTCTTCAGTTGTTAGAGCATCACATGCAAAATAACGATCCATTCAGTCATCACACATACGCCATACACACATACATGTATCCTGGATACTACCAGGCTTTTGTTGTCGTTGGTGTTTGTGACAATCATTGTTAACATCAGCTGATTTCTTACTCATTTATTATCTAATTCATGCAGAAGTCAATGATTTCCTGATTTTAGCACCAACAGACTGTGGAACCCGTGTGATCACAGACCAGAACTAAACTCCAGCTGCGTCATGTGACTCATGTGAGAGTTCACCTGTTACTTCTTCAGCCACAGTGACCCAGCACTTCACTTGTCTCACTGTGACAGAGACTGATTTGTTTTGAATGAGTCCGTTCTCTGTTTCACTTGAACTTCCTGTTGGTTGGATCTTAGATGGCAGAAATAACACACACACACACACACAGACGACAGGTGTCTTTCACGGTTGGCAGACGTATGAACCCAACAGATTTCCAGGTGTTTGAGATCAGGCTGATAAAAAGGGTTAAGTTAAACCAGATAACTCTTCATTAACTGCTGAAGCCAGAATCTGAGTCTTTTACCTCTGAAAACCCAAGATTTCACTTTTCTGTGACGTCCTCCTCTTGCTGTTGTTGTTCTATAATCTTTTATTCTTTCTCTCGTTGTATTTATTACTTTCTTCATTTGGTTTATTTCCCAAACATCCTCAGTCTCTGTGTTTTATTTCCTTTCCATGAGCTCATTTGTCCTTATTGTCCCTCTGTGATTCCTCGTCGTCTTCTCTATTTTATAAATGTTCTTTTGTTTCTATTGTTTTTGATTTTCTTTTCTTTTATCACACGGTTTTATCCAGCTGCTCTCATCTGTCTCTTCATGCTATTTAGGTTTTCATTTCTTACTTCACTTGTTTCCATCTCATTCTGTGCTCCTTGTTGTTTTACGGCTGTAGCTCCTTTTATTTTACCTGTTTCTCTTAACTGCATCATTACATCGTCTTAAATCTGACTGCGGCTCCTCCTGGTCTCAGAGTCTTGTCTTATAGGTTTCATGGCCCCCCTATTGGTTCCTCTGCCTTTCAGTGTTTCTGCTGTTATGTTAAAGCACTTCAACATAACAGCAGGTGTCATGTAAATAAATGAATCATCATTATTATTCTTATTTGCATGTTAACTGAACACATTCGGTGGATTGAATTCAACTACAGGAGACACGGCTGCTCGGAGCCACGACAGCCCTCGTTACACCGCTGCTCGTTTTCCTGCTCATCTGAATAGCAAACTATTCTTGGCTGCTCTTCACTGAGCAGATTTGCACCCGGCTCACCGGGCACATGAGAGCTGTGAAACACCAGGCACATTCTGTGATGACAAATTCATTAAAGAAGACGTTTAACTGGTTTAGTTACAGCGTAAATGACTTTCACAACACATCAATTAAAAGGAATGTAGTAAGCTGAACATCAGGTGATGACACTCACACTGTGAATTACAACGTGAGAACCAGTCCCTGTGTTTTTAGGTCACTCACACACACACACACACACACACACACAAAGACCTGATTGTTTTCAACTGTGAGTGACATTTTAGAGCCTCAGCAGGTGATTATAATCTATAAAATACTTTTAAATAGTCAATTAACTAAAATATCGTTTTAAAGTTTAATCACCTTCAAATGACTTGTTTTGTTAGACATTCAAGGTTTTACATTTACAACAAACTGAAACTGGGACTAATGACAGATTTTCCTTGATAGTTAATGTTCAGTAGTTTTAACTCATTTACTGCTGACTGGGTGTTTCAGCGCTCAGCTACAGAGCTCTAACTCCTGTCCATATAATATATACACCTCCATCCCATCAGTCTGAATGGGAATGTCTGAAGAGATGCAGAACACAAACATCTTGTCACTGAAGAAACAGCTGCAGGACGCCATCTGACCGCTTCCAGGAAACCTATTTTATTGGAACAGAATGGTCAGAGTGACTGGTCCAGACATCACTGTTAACATGAACAAGTCTGTACACATAACAACCAGATCTGTGTGCATGTGTGGCGTACGACATATAAGGTGGGCCGTGTGTGTAAATCCATGATGCACAGCCTGCCAACACACATTTAAAGTTCTTGTTCATATGGAGTTACACTACGCATGAGTCACCCTCTCCACGGCGATGTAGTAACTTTTCTTGTCGTCCAAACAGTGCCAGCCGATTGGCCCGATCTCACAGTCTGCGCAGATGAGATACTTGATTCTCCCCACGTCGTTGGTGAAGCCCACGTTCTCAAAATCGAACATGTCGTACACTAACCAGTGCGAAGTGAGAGTGTCACCGTCCTCCGAGCCCTCTCTGTTCTTGAGACTGCTCTTCTTCTGCATGGACGGCAGGAACAGCTGGTGAGAGGAGAGAAAACACAGCCGCTGATAAAGTTCAACTAACACCTGACAGAGCTTAGTATCAGTCCTGCAACAGTTTTTCAAATCTTGTGCAGACATGAAAAGTGACTCTGTAAACTCCATTAGACTCTCTAAAGCGTCCATATCAACCTCACTTCCACTTTATGAAGGCTGCAGCTCTCAGGTTACACAGCTCCATCAGTTCATACATGCATGAAGTACTTCAGCAGAGGATGACTGAAGACACTGACACACTGACGCTATGTCCCCTGAAACGCAGCCCAAAGACTGTTTCTGTTCAGTTCAGCATCCTGCTAACGTAACATGTCTTGTTGTTCCTGTAAATGTACATGTAGAAAGACCAAACACTGCAGTCGGACAGTGATGGTTGATTTTACAGTGAAATGAATGAAACAGTGGGACAGCAACTGACACTAACAGACAGAGATCTTACACTCAGAGGAGTGGGACAGTGTTTCCATCAGCGGAGCTTTGGAGACGAGTTGATGTCATGACATCATTAGAAAAAGAAATGTGTAATGTAATGTTGTTAACGTCACATTCAGCAGCTTGACGTCATGAATCAGTTCCACTTAATACTTGGCACAAGATATGACCACACAAAGATTCAGGACTTTCAGGACTTCAGCACTAAATCATTTGGACCCAGTCAAACCGCCCGGTGCAGAATCATCCAGAACCTGAAGGCAGCCATCTCTGAGTCACGGCTCACCTCTTTCTCTGCGAACACAGCCGTCCCCGGACTCAGGACCTTGGACCCGCAGCGCTGACACAGGACCGACTTGCTGTTCTTGCCGTCCCCAGAGACCAGCTCGGACCGCTCCGTGCTCTCTTTGGACCGCTCGCTGTTTTCCATCACGAGCCCTGACAAACAGTAAATGTGCGACACTGACCGGGCTGTTCACAGGCTCACAGGCCGGGGAGAGCCACCGGACACGTTACCGTACAGCTGCTACGTTTCGTTAGGTTCAGTTTAAACAGTTATTAGCCTGGTACAGTGTCTCTGAATGTAAGCCCCGCCCCTTGTATTTATGCTAACATCAGTGTTGACGCAGAAATTCCACCATTAAACGACAATTAAACACATTACATGTTCATAACAATTACTCACATACACTTGGAAAAACGTAAATAAAACGTACCTAAAGGTTGAAGTTAAACAATTAAATAAACAGGCGCTGAATGCGACAACAAAACGGTAAGACGGGAAGGATAGCAGAGGCTAAGCTAGCATACTAGCTGGTCCTGACGTGTACCAGCTACAAAATGCTGCCGTCCGGAAACATACACCTTCCATTAGTTCCGGGTTAAACATTCTATTCTCTAGTAATAAACGGAACATTTTCATCAATATTTACGCTTTTTTAACGCTCAAGGCTTTAACATAGCCTAAACGTAGTAAAACACAGCTGATCATCTACTAAAATGAAATGGGTGGAAGCGCCTGAGGAAACATATACGGGTGTGTATTGAGTTCATAAATGGCATAAATGGACAGATCTCAGATACAGAGGACGTAGGACAGCGCCTTTGTCTTTTCTTGGCTTTAATGCGGTCTAATAGCAGATGTGTAACTGGTATCACACTTCACACAGGAAAGACATTTTCTTCCGTGTAGTTTTGGGTTGAGTTTGCAGGTTTCTGAGAGAGAAGAAAAATGTGTGGTGATGTTGTTGAGTATCGTTCTCAGGTCTGGATTACATGAAGCCCTGATGTTCAGAAGATTTGGAAATTTGAACTTTAGCATGATCATGTTTCATTGAGTTCCTTGTGATTGCTGAGGAAGACACGTTAAAACTCAGTCCATACAATTCTGATACATCTTCCTGATAGTCTGGCATTCATTGTGTAATGGAGGATTATCCCCTTACTTCTTAGAGCAGCAAAATCCAGTACAACTGATGAGCAGCTGTTGTTAAGACGCGTTTATGTGCTCAAACCATAATAACCTTTGACCTCCAGAGTTCATTGAACTAAATGAGAAGGCAGCCCTAGTATTTTGTAGTTATGGACAAGTGATGGTCAGTAGATGACGACACTGGAGACACTCGGACACTGTGGTTTATCATGTGGAAAAAAATTTATTACAATAATTTTCCAAGATTACAATTAATAAATATTTATGTTTACATTTCAGTGAAATGTATGATTTATCACTTTCTACACAGGACATTACACAAAGTCAAGAATACACATTGTTTTAGTCTTTGTAATAAAGCTTGAATAAGTTGATCTAGAAAAAGGAGTCTTAAACAGCAGTTGATACAACCTATCAATGGAGTTGTAAGTTCAATAATGATTTGATTGTATGTGTGTGTGTGTACTAATATATATATATATATATATGTGTGTGTGTGTGTGTGTGTATGTATATGTATATATACATATACACATACACACACACACATAGATATATATATATATATATATATATATATATGGCAAGGAAAACAAGAAAAGTCAACATCTGGAAATCCTTGAAGCTCCCTTGACTGTTAAGATAGGCCGTTTTATTTAAAAACATTTCCGTTGGCCTAAGGCACAGGAATACTAAAAGTTTATATCAATCATACATAACACATCTTAAACCCCATAAGGTGATTTAAAGTTTAGAATTTTATAGCATACACTAAGGTGCGTTGGATATTTACACCTCTCATTGCATTTGAAATCTAGCACAAAAGAAATATCTCTAGCTGACAAAAACACAACTTGACCGTTCTAGATCTGTACATTGTGCGTAGCCCAGGAAACTATTACTCTGGAAATCATGTGAGTGAAAAATGACGTGGCAGGTGACTTCTTCTCACTTCAGCATTTTTTAAATCATCTTCATCCGAACCTGAACTGAGCTTATTTAAGTTTTCCACAGAAGCTGGAAAACGTTTAGAGCTTTACTTTAAGAAAATGTTTTTTTTTCTTCTTCTGGAACATTTGTCTCTTTAAATATTGCATCGAATGCAGGAAAGCTTCTGTGAATTTCAGTATGAAATAAAAATAATAAAACAGAGCAAGATCCAACGCTGTGATTCGTCCTGGTTGAGGATCTGATCACTGTGACCTGCAGTTACTCAGTTACAGCTGTAGATCATATCGATGGGATCTAATCTACATGTTCCTGTTCATAATAACAGATCTGATTTAGTTTCACTGGGATTTTACAGAACTGACTTTATTGCAGATCAGCTGTGTGTAGGTTTGTGGTGGTTCTAGTGGAAATCTGCACAATCACTGTCAATTAAAGAAAAACCCCCAAAACACTCATACACACCATATGTGTAAACGTCCATCCCCCACACCTTTCATCCATTGTCAAGCACCTGAACTTCTCTACAAGACGCCTCTGACTGACGGTACATTCGTCCTCTGACCTGCGTGGAGACTGTGAGGGAGAAAAGGAATGGTTTATAGTTTGTGTTCTCTGCTACAGTACAAATAATACTCTCTATCTAAACCCTGTGTGTGCAAACCGTAACAGACTATGGAGAAGTTGGGCTACTAGTGAGCTTCTCAGAAGTGAACATCAGTTACAGGAATATATGATTTTGGTTGAAGTTCTGTTTTGACCTTTCTTTAAAAAGAAACACACACTTTAAGCTTCATAACTATTGAAGTAGTGACAGTTGAAGATTCCCTCTGTCGCTCACCGGCTAGTTAATGCTACTTTAGTGGAGCAAAAAAGAGCCAAAGCAGAAAAAGACCATCAAAAACCCAAACAGGATGTGAGCAAATCAGAAGTACAGGAGGAGCAATAAGTGACTATTAAATTCCAGCAGCATTTAAAGTGTGTGTGTGTGTGTGTGTGTGTGTGTGTGTGTGTGTGTGTGTGTGTGGGGCTGTAAAGAAAACTATGGGTAAGTCACAGTCAGGCCTCTCAGAGCAGAGAGTCATCTGTGCATCCTCCCTCGAGGCCGTAGCGAAACTCCTGCAGGTTGGAGACGCCGTAGAAATGGATGAACGCAGCGGCCACGACCAGAACATGGAAAATCTGATGAGAGTGGAACTGGAGACGGAGAAACAAACACACACACACACGTGTGTGTTAGTAATTAGATCACATTTAATTATATCAATGCACCTGATAATGCAACTGTGCTCCCTGACAGAAGTGAACAGAGGACACTGTAGTTATGTGGTGATCTCCTCAGGACGACCACAGACATTTGTTTAGCTATTCAGATTCAGTGAAGTCTGTCCTTTTCACACTTTGAGTTATTTACTACGTGAGAAAGTTGTTAATTCCTCTTTAAGTGTTTACTCGAATGTAGAGTGTTACAGAAACTGTGGGAGAAAAAAGCTGCAACTCTATTTGAGTCTGATAGTGAAGTGGTTTTATCTGTGCAGACAACAGTGTGCGTCCTTCACACAGTATCTGAGTTTAGTTTTTGTAAAAATAGACTTGTAGTTGTTGCATTACATGACCTTACTTATCTTCTCATCACCCCCCCCTCAGGACACCTCATTTCTGACTTCAGTATTTACTCAAAGTAAAAGAGTCAAACACCGAAAGGATCCAAAGTTTCCCCCTCAGTTTTCTAAGGAAACTATCTTGTGTTTCTACCTGCAAATCAAATGAGTGATTTAGGATAAAAAGACGTCACACGCTCCTGAAGGTTCTGGTGTATGAACCTGACACACTCACCCAGATGTCACACTTCCCGGGGAAGTAGCGCTCAGGGATCCTCGCTGCGTACAGACCAGCACCAGTGATATACATGGCCCCCATCAGGTAGAACCAGCCCATCTGACCCACAGTGGTGGCCTTAACAAAACCCTCCTCAATGGTGAAGTGCATGGTGGGAACGATGCCGCTTAGACCCAGACCCATGAACACACCTGAGAGAAGCATTTAGCTGGTGTCACTTCAAACTATGAATCAATGTTATTTTAACGTGACCAGTGTTTCTGCTCAGCCGGTCAGTACCTGCTCGTGTGGGCCTGTGGCGAGGTGTGGAGAACCGGTCCCACTGGGCCACGATGATGGCTGCGATGCCCAGGACACAGACTATGGTGAGGTAGATAAGTCGAGGCTGAGGGGAGCAGTAGAAGGAGTAGTACAGCCAGGGCACGAAGGAGCCCATGATCAGGAGGGCGATGCCCGAGTAGTCGAGTCTGAGGAGAGAGAGCAGAGAAACAGCTGCAGACAGATGTTTCTGCTCATTTCCATTTCACAGTCTGTCTCTGTTTTATGTCTCTGTCAGTGTACGAGGACACAGTGACACAGTTATCACACGTCTGTCAGTATTTCTGAGGCTGTAAAGGATAATTCAGGGAAAATGAGCCTGACTTCCTCTAAACGCTCGTCTCCTGCAGCTTTCACCACAGATCAGCATCAGCAGCGAGTGCTTCACAATCCCTCGTGCATACTCAAACAAAAATGGCAGAGCTGACTCAGCAGCAGCTTTAGGATTTAGTTTCTTGCTCAAGGGCATTTGACGTATGAACTGAGGAAGAGAGCGGGGGTCAAATCAGCAGCGCTGGCTCTCACAGGTGAATTCTGACTTTTTAAACACAGAATCTTGTGACAGCTTCCACATGTTGGTGCCAAACACATTTTACTTAAGAAACTGAAAGAGGAAGTGAAGAAAATGGTGAAACACTCAAACTGCACGAGTGTTTAGAGGCTTAGAGAAAGAATCTAAAACACTGCAGGTCTTTATGCCAAACTCTGACTGGTTCTTTACAAGAAGTGAGCGACCCAAATCTGATATCTGCACTTACACCTGCTTCGTGTCAATCAACCCGCACGCAACCCACTATCACTATCTATCTATCTATCTATCTGTCTATCTATCTATCTATCCATCTATCCATCCATCCATCCAGGATTTGAGTTTGACAACAAGGACCGAGCTATGATGTGTAGTCGACTGGGTCAGAACGTGTGGGCTGTTCTGGTCTGCAGTGGTCAGGGTCTATCAGGAGCTGGTCCGGGGAAGGAACAGTGGTGAAGCGGCCGCTGATAGAAAGGTGTCAGAATAACCAACACAGTATTAGACAGGTGCTCATGATGTTACGGCTGCAGTGTGAAGACGGCCTTCGCTCTCCTGTGGGTCTGTCCCTCAGTAACTGCCCTGAGCTCTAGGTGGCAAACAGGAGCTGCAGGTTCAGGGTGGCAACACACACTGATGGCTGACGACATTTAAAATCACAGCTCCAAGTCTAAAACAGGAGAAATGACCTTGACAATTACAAACGACTCCTCGGAGACGCTCGGACAGGTGGACGTCTTACTTGGAGAAGGTGCGAGACACTTTCTCGGAGTGGCAGTAGACTGTGTGGAAAAGCCAGGAGAAGCTGAGGCAGAGCACGGCTCCCAGGAAGAACATCCCGAACACCACCTTCTCCTGCAGCGGGGCCATGAAGTACATGTTGGGCCGCAGCATGGTTAACGTGCCCAGACAGAGGAATAAGATCAGCCCTGAGGGAGAGAACAGACCCAGGTCAGTACCAGACCAGAACCACATGGAGCTGACCAGATAAAAACCAAAAAAACCTCCACATGAGGCCGTGACCCAAATCTTTGCTCAGCATGTGAGACTTGTTCTGTCAGGTCTGTAATTCTCACCTAACAGGTGAGTCCAGATGTTTCCTGTCTCAGTGTGGATTCTGAAGATGCTTCCAAAACAGGCTCTGAAGGAGGGCATGGGGGGGCGGTGTCCGTGCAGGAGGTAATCGTTGTCCTTGAGCCACTCGGGCAGGACGTGAAAGGGGATGACCCTCCAGCGCCCCTCCCACACCTGAAAGGTGAGAACAGCTGTGACTCACAGACCCAAATTCACAAAGACTTGGACGTTAGTTCGTGTGATGAGCCGCTGTAAAACTGCAAAAATATGAACTGTCGATGTTTGTTGGAGCGAAAACGTTCACTGTTCAAGTTTTACAGTATTTTAGTGTTTTATTTATTCAACCTTTGTTGTAACTCGTGGAGATTTGATCAACAACGCAGCCGAGAGAAAGATGAGTTTCCACATTAAAGTGTCAGAAACACAATGAAAAACAACCAGAATGAAGAAAAACCTTCACAGTTATTAACGTGTTAAATAAATCAAGGTGAACAGATGAGTTTCAACAGGAACATCTGGAGGTAAAGTCTGATGGAAAGAAAGCGCCTCAAGAATGAAACGATGAAGGTTTTAGCTGCTCGCTGTCTGAAGTCTGGTGTCTGTAACAGAGGACAGACATGTTGAAGTCTTTGATCCTGATCAATACTTAGATGTTATGTTGTATATCATATCAGACGGTGACACTCTCTTGTCTTAGATCAGAGTAAGTTGGCCAGATGTTTTTAAAATGTTGTTGTTCTTATACATTTGTTCTGTTGGACAAACATTAACTATGATCTATGATCTGTTGATGATCTGTGTCGACGGACGGACAGACGGACGGACGTGTCTCTTATGTAACACGTAAATCCTGATTATAAAAACATGCAAAACTTCCATATAACTCAGCTCAGCTCCCTGGTGACTGCTCCGTCCACCTGTTCACCTGCAGGGTGCACACCCACAGGAGGAGCAGGGTGTCACGTTTCAGCTCTTTTAACGTGTTGCTGCAATATTGATGTGGGTTTAATTTAAGGATGAAGCCAAACTGTGTCAACGTCACAGGATCTGGTCTCTGTCCTCATCTATTGGTGTCTGCTCCAGGCTGATAACAACACACGTTACTACAGAAACCTGTGTTCACTTAAAGCTGAAAACTTTGGTTGTATTCACATGTGCTGAGCTGTTCACACCAACCTACGAGCGACCGTGGGTTAACCCCAGGTGCTGCGACTGGGTCAAAGTAAAAACTTTAGACTCTTAATGTCTTAAAAAACTAAAACCTGCACTTCTGATACAACATGATCATATTATAGAGGATTATATGGGCAGATGATGTGATGCTTGTTGGTCTTGTACCAAACAATTACGTCCCTTTGCTGTTTGAGACTGTGATTTGTTGCTGAATATGAACGTGCAGCTCCTGCTCTGGTGCTGGGACCCACAGTGGGCGGCTCCTCCTCAAGTGCAACGTACCTTGTGCACAAACTCCTCCATCTTCTCCATGGCGTGGTGAGCCTGCAGTGGTAAGGTCAGGACCTCCCCCACCTCGTCATCCTCCTCTTCCTCGTCAGCGAGCATGGCAGCTCCCTTCAGAGACAGCGACAAGAGCAGAAACCTGAAGCCACAGAGCACAGACATCTCTTCTCTGAGGGTCGCTCTGGAACAGTCCTACCTCTGCATGGACGCCTTTAGATGCCGCCTGGCGCCCCCCTCCCTCCTCCAGCAGCGGCCCCAGCTCCATCAGCTCCACATCTGGGACATGGCAGTCCTCAGAGATCCGGCAGTCTGCATCACTTGCAGACCCGTTTCGGCCTGACATAGGGAGACTGCCTGATGAGCCACTCACAATCTGTGTGCTGAGCTGCCGATGGTGTACTTCAGTTTCCTCCTGCACAAACACAAACACAGGCAAATTCACTGGTCCAGTGCGTCGACAAAACATCACTGTTATAATCTGCAGCTCAGGTTCATCCTGTCGCTGTTGTTTTTGATGATTCAATACCGTACAAATACTTTATCATCAATAAGTTCAACATGTGATGAAACTGTCATCAGGTTGATCCTGAACCTTTAACGACAGGCTCAGGAAGCTGTTCACTCTGTGTTATGGTTGATGTTTAATGATGTTTTATTGAAGCTGCAAGTTTACAATAAAAAAACATCAAACGAGTAAATGTTCCTTTATTGTTGCTGGACTGATATTATTGATTATTGATCACAGATAATCCTCACCAGAGCTGATATTGTGTCTGTCTCACATTGTCTAATGAGGTGTTATAATAACAAAGGTAACAGCTTCCAATTTGCAACGAGGCCTCAGCAAAATGTGATCAATCACCTATAAATGTAAATATATCAATATGTCATTGATTACACAGGGGCTCCACACAGTAGGACACCAGCTCTGTAGTTCTTAATGTTGATATGCTGTTTGTTAATGACATGTTTGTGTCTCCAGATGTAAATCAGTGTCAGAGCTAAAAATAAACATCCCGCAGAACAAAGAGCACCTGGCAACCCACAGGTAGATCCTTCAAATAACGGATGTGATGAAGGCTGATAAATCCTTTCTTCACCGGCAGCACAGACCACATCACCCAGAGCTCATAATCCGTCAGTAACGTGTCCCTCATTAATCCAGGTCCTGGTTTAAAATGGCTGATGAATGGATCTGAGTCTCATCACAAACCTCTCTCTGCACAGGGACAAAGAAGCGGCTCAACTTCTTCTGCACGTCTCTGTCAACGGCCGGAGACCAACGGGTGTTTTCGGACATTAACACACTGCGATTACAGACGCGTTACGGACAAATGATCACAGGTCCGATGCTGACAACACGGACAAAAGCCCGAGACCGAGTCACCGCTTCGCAGAGCTGCCAGACGGATGTTGATTAGCAGCGTCCGACGGAACATGGAGCCCAGAAATGTAAACAACCGCAAGATACCGACCGTTTACACGGACCCCCCCGCCTCCACACACCGTGTCCCGCCCCCCGTCACCGGGCTAAATCAACATTTACCGAGTGCCGATACATTTATAAGTCTGTCGGTCACGTTATCGTTCAAATTCCGGTTTGCTAACGTTACCTCTGAAGCTAGCTCCGGACGGCGAACAGCCGACGCTGCTCTGTGGTTTGTTTTTTAACCTGAGCTGAAATAAACGTGTGACCGGCCGGTTACACCAGGTGGACACGCACCTGTGGGGACATCTGCCGCGAGCGCTTCATTAAATCAACATGAGTTACCTGACAAGGTAGCCTTCAAACCAGGAAGGTGAATTATTTATCGAGATGCGAAACACAATCCGTTCCGGAAGTAGAGGTCTCTTCCGTAAAGCTAATCCCCGTCCTTTTCAAAATAAAAGCATTCATTCACTTTAAAAAAAAACATCTTGATACTGATTAAATTTTTACTTGATGTGTTTGTTTTTCTTTTTTATTTTTAGAGTTCACTACACATTCATTCAGATTTCCACTATTGTAGAATAAATTTTCCAGCTGTTAAGTCCCTGTATGTCCTCCAGGATCCAGATGTTGGGATCACATCTGTTATGGCACCTATATGTAGGGGACCTGTGTCAAATGCATGTTTTGAATATATCACAGTGTCTCTTCTTAGTTATATATATATATATATATATATATATAATTAGCCTGTTGGATTTTTCATCATTTCACTGTTTATAAATCTAAGTGAAACACACTGTGGTCAAAATGGTGAAATGGTGAAGAAGCTGCTTGATGGAGATCAACACAGTGTCGAATGAAGGCGTGGAAGTGGTTGGATGAAAGCCTGTGTCCTTGCAGGCTGTTCAACAGATGGCTGCCCGCTCAGGAACAAAAGAAAACCTCTCTCACTCTCAATCATTTTCTTAAAAAACACAGTTTTACACTGTGAGAACGTGCAGAGTGATGTTGTGTTCACACGCTTTAAACCTCTCATATACAAAACAGATGGTGGAGTCAGAGACCGGTGTCGTTACATGCAGTTTATATTGTATGTTGGGGGTGTCCTCAGTCTGTCTGCAGGTTTCAGGACAGTAGCACCGATATATCAACCACTTTCCCACTTACTGCCCAAAACAACACATTACATAACTAATTACCTGTTTCTACTGACGCACGTTTGAGTCCACAGCTCTCAGGTGTTACCAATAACAGTAATAACATCTCTGCTGTCTGTGAAACTAAAGCAGCGTAATTGGACTCAGGTGTCGTTCATTTCACTGTTTATCCCAGTTTTGCACCTTTTCATACACTTTTATACTTTTCCTGCTGCGACGTGTAAAAATGTGCAAAATGAAGAACAAGGCCTTTAACACAGGAACAACAGGGCAGGATGTGAACACGTGAAACTCGACAATATGCAACATGACTCTTTATTTACTTCCACAGGAAAAACATTTTCACAGGTTTTCTTTTAAACAACAAGGTAAGACATTATTATGTCCATTTAAACTACTGTAACTGATAAATAAGAAAACAGTAAAAAAAGAAGAAGAGGCACACAACACACACACGGTAACATGATTGTGGTCTGTTTTCTTTTACAAATATATATATATCTTTATATATAAAGGAGTTGACACAGTCTTTGCTGCTGCTGGATTTTTGCAGACTCAGCTCCATGTCTTTCATTTCATTTCAAGTCCGACTTCCCGGGTCCGAGTGGTGCAAATCAACAATAAATTAACACATAAATAGATCAGTGTGAGTGAGCAGGTGGAGACGAATCTGTCCTTAGAGACGTCTGTGTTCTCCTCATGTCTCACGTATCGGCAGTGTGTGTGTGTGTGAGTGTGTGTGTTTTCAAAGGGCGATCGCCTCAGAGTTCAACACATCTGGTGGCGGCACACAGGACGAGTGTGCAGTGACGGGCTGTCCCACACGGTTAAAGCTCAGGTCCGTTCAGAAATAGCTGCCAAGCATCAAGACTCTACTCGTGTCCTAATAAGCTACTTTTTTTAAATGAGTAAATTAGTATCTAGTTTCAACTTGTTGATTAAATCAGTTAGAAATTCAAGTTAACACACACACACACGGAAATATATATATAAAAAAGGAGAAATTTGACTTTTGGTTGTAAATTTACGCAGCTCAAGCTCATTAATGGTTAAAGGAAACATTACACACAACATGTGTTTTTAAGGGAATATGTTGCTCATTTACATGATTATTCAGCTGATTGACGTCCTTCATGAGACTGAAGATTAGTGTTTTATTCCCCAAACCAACTTCTCTTCTAAAGGAGCTATAATCCATCTGTGATCAACTTCAACAATGACCTCATGTTATTTTTAACAACATTCACATTTCTAACAACAGTGGGTGAGATTTAGTGGTTAACACCTCCAGCAGTGTCCTGATCTGATTTACAAGGCACCAGACTCTGGATCAAACACAGACACTGTGACCGAGTCTGATTGAGATAAACTGATAAAACATTATTGATCTGACCGAAGATTTAACAGCATCACAGGTTAAAACAGCGTTCGGTGATTTCAATTCTTCACCATTTAACTGTTATTACAGAGATGGATGACAAGGTCAACACAGCTGATCTGAGGTCAGAGTTACAGTGTGACAGAGACGTGTTGATGCGGTGAAGTGTCAGCGGGTGAACAGGATGGCGTGAGCTTTCCTGAAAGAGTCTGAGGTGTAAACCGTTGAGCCAACGACTCCTTTGATTATTGGTTTACTGATTGATTTGATCAGGCTGCAGCCTTGTCACAGCCGCGGTGAACTCAGACAAACCTGCCAGTGATTTCATTTCCTCTCTTTGCAGATCCGTCTGGAGAAGCGAGAATGTCTAGCAGCTTTTGTTTACAGGCAACATGGCGGCCACTGGAGAGAAGCTGCCGGCTGTCGCTGCGATTTTCAGGGCTGCGACTTAGATTTTTATTTACTAAAAAGCACAAATGTTAGCGTTGGCATCATGTTTTCCATCTGCATCTGGATCGTTGCTCTGATTGGTCTGCGTATTTTGGTCACGGCTCCTGTGAGTCGCAGGTGAATTCACCTTCCACAGACCCAGACTCGGTCTCAGATGAGACTGATCTGACGTTAGCCAGGCTCGCCTTCTCAGTAAAAATGCTGAGTTCAGTGTCTGAGTTTCACCTCTTCACAGTTGACTCATGTAGTGAGATCCATCATCTACGACCCAGTGTCCCTGTGGTTCGTCCGCAGCTCTTTGCACAGCTCTTCTCTGGAAAACCTAAATGTGAACAGAGAAGAATCAGGAGTCAGACGGTTGGTAAAACACAAAAATCATTTTTCATTTGGTTGATCTCAGTGCAACCTGCAACTTTTACACGTTCAGCTGATTAAAAAGTCCCATGTTGTGAGAAACACTGATGAGATTTGGGACAGTTAATTGTTTCTGCTGATACTGAAGCGTCCTCACCTGTTGATTCTGGAAGCAGGGCGACTCCCGGGCGGCCATGTTTTTCACTCTGACCGCTCCCTGTCGGTCAAGAGAGTGAGACCTGGGCGACTTGAGCTGACTGCGCCGATGCCACGACTTGAGGTGTTCGTTCACCACCTGTCGCGGGACGGCGCTGGAGCCGTAGAGAGGCTGGTCCCACGGAGCCGGGCCATGCGAGAGTCTGACATCAGGAGGTAATGGCCTCTGTGCTCTGTGGTGAGGAACCGCAGCGTCTTTGTACCAATACTCGTACCTGGAGGACGGACTGGGAGCCTGCGGCGCGTAGTAGCTCTGCGCTGCCTCCACATCTGGTCGGCAGTACATGGCATTGACGTAGGTTTGATGAGTAGTAGGACTGGGCTGGTGTCTGGGGGTGTGGTAGAAGCTGCTGCGGGGGAAGGACGGGGGGGCGTAGCTGCCGGCGAGGCTGGAGAGCAGGAGTGGAGACTGTGGATACTGACGGGGTGAATCGCAGGGAAACTCCTGACATGGGGAGCTGTTGTACGACGAGAACGAGTGTTCAGAGTTGCTGTCCTCAGAGCTGGCGTGGCAGCTTCCATAGGTCAGCGCAGGAGGAGGAGGAGGAGGAGGAGGAGGAGGAGGAGGTAAAGTCTCTGGTACAGTCACCGTGTACTCTGTCAGTCGCCTCCGTGGACCTCTGCTGCGGCCGCGGTCTCTCTCATGTGGAGACTCAGGGTTGGACAACCTGTGAGAAATACAACAATTTAAAGGCAAAGTTATTTTTACACAGGATTCAGACACGTCAAGTCAACGTGCTTTACACAGGCAAACAAACACATTCAACTCATAGACAATAAAAACACAGTTCAAATAAGACAGTAAAAGGAAGTTTGAGACATAAACAGTTAAAACTAGAGTGATTCCAATCATTCAGATAATCACGTGTTGAATTAAGTAATATGGGACTGTTTCCAGTACGACCCCCCCCCCCCCCCCCCCCAGGTAGATAAGAGTAAACGTATGGTGATTAAAGAAAGATGGGAGGCGACTAAAAGAGAAAAATCCCACCAATGTGAACGTTCATCTTCAGAGAAGCTTCTCCAAACCCAAACCAGACTAACAGCTTCACCACCAAAACTAAACCACAGCAAACTGAAAGACTCAGCTGCAGCTTCTCTAACACACGGCGCTGTGGGTGCAGGTGAAGCTACCTGAGGGAGAGCTGTCTGTGCACGCGCATCTCCGGCGTGGACGGCGTGCTGCTCGACTGGGCGCGGCTCAGCCTCAGATGGGAGAGTTGCACTGGCAGAGTAGACTGAGCTAGACAAGCCTCCAACGGTGGCAGCAGCTCTGATTTGGCCGGAGTGCTGAACACACACACACACACACACACACACACACACACAGCAGCAGGAGAGAAATGTGTTAAGACTCAGTTTTGCTCAGTTTGTGCATTAAAAGCCTGCAGGACATTGTAGCTGAAGTTATTGTTGCACCTGAAACTCATCGGTGACGGCCTCCAACACAGCGTCACAGAGGGGAACAGTGATTATCACAGGCTGCAGGTTTTATTACATTATTACATCAACTACAGGTCAATGAAGCCTGAACGACACTCATCATGATAAAGTGCTGAGATTTACAGCTCTGTGCTTCACACGCTGACTTTTTCCAGAGAAAGTTTCTTCCTGAAAATCACTGCAACTACAAATGGTTTGCAGTGGAACAACACAAACGACAACGACAGTCGTACGAAGGTCGTTATGGCCAATTTTTCTGACCATGACTGAACAGTGAGACACACGACAGGAAGGTTCGCACTGATCAATTATTCTGTGGATCTGCAGCTGTGAACCGCCTCCTCCTGTACGATCCTGTCCTGTCCTTTAGTCATTAAGTGACTTCCTCTGCAGCCCAACCGGTCGAGTCACACGTCCTGTTTAAGGTTTCTGCTTCTTATAGGAAACAGCAGGGATGGTGTGATCCACCGATACAAACGTCTGCACTGGTGGCTCCACTTAAATTCATGCTGTATCCCTCCTGTCGTGTCTGCATCAACCACGTTTCCTCCGCTCCTGTGTTTCTGAGGCACCTTGAACGCACCATCACTGTGTCATGGTGTTGTTTTTTCGTTGTGATGCGTTCAGAAACTGGGAGGCACATTTGGTAAATAATTAAAACATGGAGGGAAGCGAGACTGAAGAGGAGGGTGGATGTGTAAAGAGAAGAGAAAGGAGCCACAAGTCAAACATTTGAAAACCTGACAAGTCGCATGTCGTGCTGCTGTGCTAAGTATGTTAGCATAAAGGTGAACATCTGTCCTGCTGCTGCTGTGAGCTTTGTGACCACTGCTCTGAGGAGAAGCTCAGGACCTGCTCTGTTTGTGAAGGTCATTTATACTGTGGATTATTGGTTCAACATAAATGACGTGCGGACTCTCTGCGTTACCTCGTCTTGGAGGAGGAGCGTGACTTCTTGGACTTCTGGTACGGTTGGTCCAGACTGGACTCGGTCCACGGGGAGTGCTGGATGGGAGGAGCCTCGAACGCCTCGCTGGAGTCAAGGCTCGGGTGGGGAGACTGACTCGGGGTCGGTGGAGCCACGGGCGGAGGGGACATGTAGGAGGTGTCCAGGGAGGAGGACAGCGATGACACAGGGAGAAGAGGAGGAGGAGGAGCGTCTGTCTCTGCTGAGTAAGGGAGTCCTGAGGACGGCTGTGAAGACTGACTCATCACTTCTGGAGAATCAAACAGAGATTACAGAGTGTGTGTGTTGTGTTGTTCGTCACTGATGATATATACTGATGTTTATAACAGACTGTTTGTTCTTCTTTAAACACTTTGAACATAAACAAAGGAAAAGAAACTGTTCAGGTTTTATAGATTTGATTTTGTATTAACAACAACTTCATTTATTTTTTCATCTGGGACCAGTCAGAGAGTTCATGTGTAAACCTGCAGCTTTTACTGTTCACTGGCTAAAGACACGTGTTTGTTTGTTTTATTTGTATAATGTTCTGGAGAAAATCAGTAAAATTCACAAATGAACCTTCACATCTCACCTCGGAGCTGATTTATATTGTGAAGTATATTGATGATTATTGATTGATTTTCACACAGTGTGTGTCATTATTCACACCTGCGTCATGTTTCTCCTCCACATCAAACCTTTTCAGAAAACGTGTGTGATGTTCAACTTTCCCTCTGTCTGTTTATGTCTGGTCTCCTGACAAACACTGTCCAGCTTCAAACCTTCACATGTTTTCTTACCTTCATCCTGCACCACAGAATCAGACAGGGAGCTGTCGTCAGATGTGCCCAGATCTGAAAAACAAAACCCGGCACAGACCAGATGATTTACTTCATGTGTCTTAAGTAATTAAATGACAAACCAACTTCACACCCTTGCACACTGATTATGACAGCGTCATCAGCTCGGGCCGGGCGTCTCTCACCATGTTGTGTAATGTTAAAAGCAGGGAGTGGTGACGAGCGGCCGTGCTCCAGTCGCAGCTGAAAGGCCGTCTCCTGCAGCTGCTTCAGCTTCTTCTCCTCTCTCTTGCACTGCTGCAGACGACTCTTTCTCACAGCTTTGCTCTGATGGTCCTCCTCACACAGCTTACGCGCCGCCTCGTATATTTTCATCTGAAGAGCCAACTCTGCGTCCACCAAACTCAGCTGGGACTCCTGCAGAGACAGAAAAGACAGCGGTGTGACTCTGAGCAGGCTGGATCCTGGAGGGTTACGCAGTGTGTGCACACTGGGCCTGTACCTCTGCTGCTCTGGGGATGCTCTGTGCATCCAGTTTGAAAGCAGCTCCGATGCGTCTGTGGATCTGTGGAGGCTTCTCTCCGGGCAGTAGAGGATAATCAGCTGACAGGCGTCCTGTCAACTCCTGGACAACAACACACAACACACACAACAGGGATGAGAACAGTGAGGCCACATTATTCAACGTTACAACAAAATGCTTTCGCAGTCCCTTTATGAAAACAACTGGTTTCCTTCAGGAAAGTGTTTTAAATCCTCCTTCATCACCACTGAACAACAAGCAGCTTTATTAGTTCATGTTTAATTGATCTATTTTCATTCATTCTCGCATTTAATTAAAAACGTTTCTATGCACTGGAAACGCATCACATCCTTTTATGGTAATGCATTTTATTGTCCACAGTCTGCGCTGCTGTATTTACTTGTTGTCTTTGTTGTAAGTCAAATCAAACTTTATTTGTAGAGCACTTTTCGTGCAGAGAGAAGCAGAGTAAGAGTGCTTTACATAAAACCACAGTTACATACAACACTGAGGAAACACCAGGGAGCAGATAAACATAAAGAAGAAAGAAATGTGTAAATAAGTGTCAACACGTCATAAAAGGTTAGAAACATAAAAACAGATCAATGTATAAACGGATGAAAAGATGGTGCTGTAGAAATTAACCCATGCACTTCACGCCTGAGACACACGTCCCTGAACAGGACAATAAAGCTCATCTCGTCTTATAAATCCTCTCAGTTTAGCTGCTCACACACACACACACACACACACACACACACACACACACACACACAGTCTGGGACAGGTTTCTGAGAATGATCCACGAGTATCTCTGCTCTCCGTACATGTCGAGGCAAACAGGAATCTGTTGCACAATTCTGTGAGATTTCCTTTCACGCCACATTCTTTCTGTATCACTTTCTCACTGTAACACACACACACACACACACACACACACACATCTGTGTCCCAGTCAAGCTGAGGGCACGACACAACTGTTAATGGTTTTAAAAGAACAGCTGTCACTTTGAGTCACTCGTAGACAGCCACTTTTTTTTTCTCCTTCAGTCGCACCCAGTGAGAAAAAACAGACAAACCGGCGAGCAGCCACTGAGCTCACCGCATCGTGTCACCCACAGAAGGGAGAGGCATCGTGCCTCCAATCAGTTCACCTGAGCATGTCCCGACAGGAGCGCCGAGCCCCGGAGTGTCAACAGGAAAGAATGATCAGTCCTGGGATTTTACCCTGGAGCAACTACGCACGGCAGCAATACTCACACTGTGACTGTGTCCAGTTCTGAAATCACTCACTGGGACTTTATCTGATAATTCCCAGGAAAGAAAGAGAGAGAGAGAGAGAGAGGGAGGCGGCGAAGGAACGATTAACAACGAAACCAAGAGCTTGTGATGGGAACATTTTGATTGCTTTGATTTCTGATTGAACCGTGAGAAGAAACGACAGCGGCCTTCAAACATGTCGCTGCAGCGGCCACATGGTGCGGTTCACTGCCACCACAGGCTGCGTGTTTGTCTTCGGCTTAGTGATAAAAGCCAAAATAATAATGTGACAAAGGAGCGGCCGCATCCAAAGAGCTTTTACTGAGGTGAACTTCATACACATCTAGTTTTGGTTTGGTTTTGACTCTTCTGTCCCGTTCACCGACTGCTTCCACCAAAGGGCCGGAGGTTTCCTGAACGGGACGCCGTGTGGGCCGGAGGTTTCCTGAACGGGACGCCGTGTGGGCCGGAGGTTTCCTGAACGGGACGCCGTGTGGGCCGGAGGTTTCCTGAACGGGACGCCGTGTGGGCCGGAGGTTTCCTGAACGGGACGCCGTGTGGGTCGGAGGTTTCCTGAACGGGACGCCGTGTGGGCCGGAGGTTTCCTGAACAGGGCGCCGTGTGGGCCGGACGTCCAAATACAGTGACATCTGACTCACACATGGTGCCTGCTTCTTCTTTGGTATCGTTTCAGCTGACGTGAGCTGAACCTGCTCTGCCGGCCACTGATTGGCCAGAAGAGTGACGTCACTGGAAGAGTCATGAGCGCGACGTCCGACACAGGAATCGAACCCGTTGTTTTTAAAAACACACTGACAACAGCTCCCACTGATCTGTTGTCCTTTCATGTGAGTTAAATGGCTGCTGTGCGCCACGGTCCGACGCCGAGGTGCAGACGGTGCGACCGTAGCAGCCGTGCTATGATGACCCCGCCCACGTTGAGGAGGATTTTAAAACGCCCAGAACTGAGTCGAGCTGTAACTGTGCAATGGACAAAGGTATTTTGACTGGGTACTTGTGGGTGTCGTCAGGTACGCCGCAGCGCCACCTGCCACCTGCCACCGCCACCAATCTGAACCTGCTCATGACGACCTGCTTCTGATGAAGTCATTGTGATGATCAACTGGTGGCCCACGGGCCACCAGTTGATCATCACTGTGCCGTTGAGCTGTTGAAATGGTGCAGCTGTGATTTTCTGAATTCCCCAGGTCAAGCGTCGTGTCCTGAAGCTGGAGAAGTGCAGTGTGTGTGTCACTTCCTGCACTTCTCCACCACACCTGTGCAACCTTTCAGAAGAGCTGCTTCATCACCTGCACGGCTCTCTGCCACAGCTCGTCCTGACTCATTAAGCTTTTAATGGATGTAGATTATCGTGACTCATTTGTTCTGTGGCTTGAATTGAACATAATGTTTTTTAACGCAGCCTCAGTGAGTTTCTGTTGTTGTTTTTAACTCACAGCTTCACGGATGCAGAGTTTCTTCAGCTCCAGTAAACAGATCTCCAGTCGGTCCTGGAGGTCCTGGTGCTTCAGCTTCATGGCTCGTGTGTGCGTGGTCACATCCTTCGTGTGTGTCGTCGGGCTGTCGGAGCCTGTGATGGACGACAGGAGACAGAGGAAGATGATATAATACAACACAACAGACGAGAACAGAGTGGCTTTACATGAACATCAGCAGAGCACATCACACACACGTCTCCTACAAACACATCAACACACTTTATGAATAAAAGAGTCAAAATATTAAAGGAAACATGAGAAGCTGAAGTTGAAGTCGGGTGAAATGCTGCACATGAAAGAAAGAACGAGGTGAAAACAAACTAAAACAAACTGCAGGAGAAAGATGTTTGACCTGAACTCACTTGCTCCTGCACACGTGCATCATGTGTCTGTTTACGTACGAGTCGTGACATCAATAAATAAGAAATAAATGTTTCACACAGTTTTTTTTATCATCTGTCGTGTGTTTTTAAGCTTCAATCTTTGTTTCTGGTCGTGTGCTGTTTTGTCGCCTGATGTTCCTCACTGTTAATCCCAGGGCGCACGCTCACACCCTGAACACACACATTTAAATTCCATTAAAACACACACCTACATTATGTTCTGATTAACTCTCGGGGTCAAAAGGTTAAAGTCAGTGTGAGACAAGCACCTTTTGTCTTTATCATTGTTTTCATCTGCGACGCTGAAACTGTCGCCCGAGTGTCACAATGTGAGTGTGTGTGTGTGTGTGTGTGTGTGTGTTGCTGTCTGCTGTAGCCCTGGTGACTAATGACATCAGATTAGTCCCAGTCAGAGCGGTGGGAGTGGCCTTCAGGGCGAAATGCATTGAGCTCCACATACCTTCAGAGATTATTAACTGAATCCCTGCAGGTACTGACAAACATCTGAGGTGCGACAGGAAAGAAGTGTGACAGCCCAACAATGGGCCGAAAGAACCGCCCCCCCACCGCTCTATGCAGACGGACAGTTCCTCATTGTATAGCACAGACGTCACGTGGTTCAATTAGGACACGAGGAATGTCAGCGAGGCCGTAACTAACGATGCTGTTAACTCTGTTGTGTCGCTGCAGCTCAGCTGAGGAGGGTGTAGCTTCACCTGCTTGTCTGCAGGATTACACCAAAAACACAACCAGCTAAACACATGATTCATGCAACACCTTGGTGGAAGGATGAGACGTGAGCGCGTCCCATTTTAGAGCAGATTCAGATGATTTATCATGAGTTTGAATGCTGCTTGGTTTTAGCACTGGCAGAGGAATAAAACACAGCGATGCTAAAATGTACCAAGAATTACATGTGAGTAAACAATCAGTGAGTTATTGTCTGTAACTTGATTTGTGACAACATTAAATTTAATCTAATCGTCACTGCAGACGAAGAACAGCAGCAGAAAGTCACAGGGAAGGAGCTGGAACAGCATCAGCGATAGAAACCTGAAGGACACGGGTCCTGAACAGACGAACAGGAGACAGACTTTCACAGACTCAGACGGTGCTGGAGTTGATTTATGAAAGTAGATTATTCTGTTGTGAACACGCGTCAGCTTCTCTTGTTTACTGCAGCGACTTCTTCTCATTCTTCTGTGATTGTGTTAAAGTCGTTTTGCTAAATATTGTCCGAGGCGCCGCGTCGCTGCGGCCGAGACGCGGTCATGTGTGCGGGTTAGAAGCAGCTGATGAGCGACACACGTCACGTCACTGAGGCTGCAATGATTCGTTAAATCACAGTAAACATGGTGAGATGAAGTGAGAGATCACTCACAGAAACAATAAACTACTTCCACACTGTGGGTCAGTAGTCGATGTCTCACCTTGGTCGTCTGTTGGAGGTCGTGTGGAAACAGGTGCTGCGATAAGGTTAACGCTGAGCTTCAACACTCGTGTTAATGAAAGAGCTACGGTCTGAACTCAGAGGTCAGTGCTTTGGTTTTTGAACTGATTTCTAAATGTCTCACTAAGTCTGAGTGGTATCTTCCAAGAGCTGCGTCGATCAGCAGAGTTGCTGAGCTCATTATTCTCAGCTACACTGGGCTTGTTTTTATACACACGTCCTTACAGAGCTCAGCTGGAGCCTGTGGATGTTGCTGAAGAGCAGCAGCTTGTTGCTCCCTGTTTTACCTCCTTCCTCTCTTTAGATCCGTCTAACACGTTGATGCATGACAGTTTGTCCCGTTGCAGGATCTTTCCACAGTCGTACGTATGCAGACCGTTTGCTCACCTGGCTCTGACCTGAGTCATGTGTTTTACCTGAGTGGAGGATGATGCCGCTGTCGGTGTCGCTGATCTCTCCGTTGACTTCCATCTCAGTAGATCGACTTCTTCTGGTTGTTTCTTCTTCAGTGGTCAGTGTTGATGTTCACCATGTCCTGTAGGAGGACAACAGAACTTCAGCTTTAAGAGACGTCAACCATTTTTAACTTTTGGCCAGTTGAATGAATGGATCCTGTTGTGGCAGTAAAGATAAGGACCTCCTCACCGTACAGACTGGATGTTGTGGTATCAGAGTAAATGAAATCCAACTTAAAAGGCAAATTCTACCGCGGAAAAAACGAAGATTTTCTGGCGAGTGAAGGACATTTAACATTTCACAGTGTTGTGATTTCACTTCATAAAGACGTCATTGTCCTTTAAAAAGGTCAAACCAGGACTGAAACACAGCAGATGAACTCAGTGCTTCAGTTTTAAAGCCTGCAGCGTCGGGAGGGAGTTCAACCACCAGACAAAGAGACAAACAAACAAACAAACAAACAAACACCTGAAGGTTAAAGTGCAGTCACAAACAAGCATCATCAGGCTGCAGAGAAACAACCAGCAGACGATGATCCATGACTTAATCTCCCGACCTGTCGGTTCAGTGATTCACCTGTGACGTTCCCCTTCATCAGGTGGAGTCATCGTCTCTCCCACATGTACCTGAGTGTCCACACACATGTTACCACGTCTGGGGAGTTTCCTGTGTGTGACTCCCTGTTTGTTCGTCCCTGCTGATGTCACATGACCCCTGTTATCTCCCTCTGATAAGTCGGAGCTGCAGCCATAAACGCCGTCGTATGCAACTGCTGCCAAATAATGAAAACTCTGGGTGGATTATTAACCAGGAGGAGAGCACGGGAATGTGGCGCTGCACCAGGAGGCCACGGCGACGCCCTCCACAACAGCAACATCAGCAATGTTAGCGTTAGCATCCTGAACAATGTCATGAACCTGACACTCCTCCACACAGACTCATGACTGTGTCTGGACGCCTCGCACCTCCCTGACAACTGACGGCCCTGTTTTCACAGCCAACACAACACCACCTGTCATCTGTAGAGCAACAACAACAACAACAACAACAACAACAACAACAACAACAGAGTCTTGTAACTCTGATCCGTCGTCCTCCGAACCCCAGGGAGGGGACAGGATGGACTGAAGCCTGGATCTGACTGATGCTCAGTGTGGAAGTGCTGCACGTGTCTCTGCTGTGTGTTATTATCACTGGTTTTCTACACATCACCACATCCTCTAACACAAACACTGAGGTGTGGACGTTTCCATGGGAATGAGGGCGGGTATGAAGGAATGTCCCCCCTTCATGTAAAGTGTTTAAGTCCAACAGAGACACAACAGAAACACACTGAGACCATTCACAGCTCCATATAAGAATCAGCTCCACATCTACTGACACACACTTTGACCCACACGACTTTAACCACATGAATCAGGTGAAAGAATAAAAAAAAAAAAAAGAAATCACAAAACAATCGACTTACTTTGTGAGACACGTGTTGAAAAGTGTAAAAAAAAATAAAAAATAAAAATAAAGTAAAATATCTGACGTCTGAAACTCGTCCCTGTGAGTTTCCTCAGAGTTGAATGAAAGCGCAAAAGAAGGAGCCGGAGCCGCCGTGTGGAGCCTGGACAGGAATGAGAGACTCGCCCACTGACACAGAGTGCAGCCTGCTGGAGGGGGGGGGGGGGGGGAGTGGCCTCAGTCTCCACACTTGAGTCAGGATCATATAACACAGCACTCCCTCCAGTCTCAATCTGAAACTGTGTCAACAACAAAGGACTTCACTTTAAGACTCCTGATCAGTTTCCTGACGTGGGCGGTGGCAGCCGCTCTGACACATCTGTGACTGATGCTGCTGTATTTCTACTGTTCGTGTTGTGACTTCAGTTTAGAGCAGAAAAGACTGAAACATGCTGCTGAAACTAAAACAAAGTGCGAGTTTCACCTTCGTCAATGAGGAGGAGAAGCAAACAAACGTCTGGGAGGAGAACGCCTTGTTCCGGCGCGTCATGGACGGGCAATAAGTTGATCCTTTACAATACCTGACAGGTCGCTTCATAATGACGCTTCAGTGATGACTTTGTCTACATGTGGTGGATAAAGCTGTGTTTAACTGTGACTCCAGCTTTACAGGACATTTTCCCATCAGGTCTTCAAGGTTATTTACCAGACTCCATCTTTGAATGGATCATGGACGTGTCGTTAAGGCCTCGGCTCGTCAGCAAGTCTTCAAACTCATTAGATCAAAAATAGACCAGTTTGTACTGTTCTTATTAACACACACACACACACACACACACACACACACACACACAGAAAAGTACTCAGTGGTTCAAGCTGCTTCTTCATCAGGAACAGAAACTACACTGACTCCTGGGTCTGTCAATGTGCACAAACAGACTAAAACCATCACTATACTTCACTAGTGTTCACTTTTACAACAGACATGTTGTTTACATCAGTGCATTTTATAGTTACTGTGCTGCACTGAGCCTTTAGCTGCTTGTTTTCTACACTGCAGACTTCTATGCTATAAATCAGTGAAGCTCCGCATGTTCACAGGTCAAATCACCGGCCTGTTCACGACTGCTGCCACCTCCTGGCTGTTGAACTGATAACCAATCATGAATTAATACAAACACTAAGCCTGTGTACCTGCACTGTGTCCCTGTCTGTGTCCCTGTCTGTGTCCCTGCACTGTGTCCCTGTCTGTGTCCCTGTCTGTGTCCCTGTCGGTGTCCCTGTCTGTGCACCCCGGATGTCGGAGCTGAGGTCCTTCTGTGGCCTGCAGCTAAAAAGGAGGAAACACATGTTGGTGGGAGAGTCGTCATGATTTACAGACGCCCGGAGGCAGCACCTGCTCGGACGCTGCATGGCTCACATTCATCCTGATTCTCTATATTCATTTTGGATTTCCAGGAATGTGGCAGCACAGACTCTGAAAAAAAAAAAAAAAAGGCGCAACAATTCCCACACCCTGAAGCCTCGGGTCTCAGGCGACACAAGAAGAGAAACAAGACAAAGAGCAGAAGGTTCTCGGTTCAATACAGTAAAATCAATCATTAATCGTCCAGAGTGACTGTCTATCTGAGGATCACGTCAACTTGGACCCTGTTTTTTCTTTTTTATATATAACACGCGAAAACTTTAATGAACAACTTGTTATCACACGTTCACACTGTATATGGCTGCTGCTGTGATTTCCCAGTCTGTGATCAATAAAGTTTCTCGTATCACATCTTAACGTATCTCATCATATCATATTGCATGTTACAGCCGCCTAAAGAGAAACAGCAGCCTCGTCACACTGCTGCCATGTTTAACATTTCCACAGCAGGTGAGAGCGCTGAAGGAGCTTCAACCAATGAGGCGCCGCGTGTTTGGATTTATTGCAAGACTGTCGGGTTCGACCACGTTACCGTATGAAGACGGCCTGGTTTGTTTAGGTCAACAGAGTAAAAGCACAGCAGCAGCAGCACCTTGTGTAAACACAGGCTGCACAGCAACAACAGCTCGCTAACCACTAATCAGATAAAAGGGAAGTGAAGTCAACCCGGGCAGTGTAATCGCCTCAGATCATGGGAAAAGCATCTGCAGGAGGTAAAACACTGACACCAACAGCATGACTGAGCTGTGAAACGACTAATGATCTAGATACGATCATCATATGAAACCTTCCTATGTATTTTAAGTCATATCGCGACTTCCCACGATCAATAACGTCATTGGTGTGAGGATGAGTGAGTGTGAGCGTGGTATGAGCGCAGTGTGACGATGAGTTCAACAACTTCACACTGTAAAACTAGGAGTGTAAGAAGATAGAGATCCACTGAAACACTGTATTGATTCTTTACGACAATGTATTGATATTTTATCAATAAACACAGTGATTTGTTAGGTTCTTAACGTTTAGCGTGTCCCACCTGTGGTTTGTTTTAGGAGGCGGAAGTTAAAGTCTTTACCGTTTATTGACGATGTGATCCACATCCCAAAGTCAGGAAATGATGTCATTACATAGTGATATACCTGGGGACACGGTAAGAACCTGATGTGTTGCACTGTTTTCCCACACGTCCATGTCGAGATGAAAGAGCACACGGTGTTATACGGTTCAGTCTCGTGGATTCAGGCTCAGAGAGGTTGGACCTGGAGGCTCAACACGCTCAGGAACCACCAACACAACATGAGCCGCAAAAACTCAACCATAAATCACAATATCTTGCACCAGGATACGTATCGAATCATCACACTCTCACACGGTGCGGTGGCGGCGGCGGCAGCGGCAGCCGGGTGGTGGATGTCATGGGCAGTTCATATAAACCAGAGGTCCCTCAGAGACAGAGAGAGAGCTTTGTGTCTGCAGCCGAGCAGCTGGCACAACAAATTCTTTACATGTTCTTGAGTCCTTTTATAAGTGAACAGCAAGACGACGTCTACGGCCTGAATGTGGAGCCGTCAGCTGCTGGGGGGGGGGGGGGGGGGGTGGTCACACATTTTCCTCTCCTCTCTGACCCTCCTCCTCCACCAGGTGCTAACAGGTCATATTTCCGTTATGATGCTTAAATCGAGGAGGTGGTGTCACTGAAAACACAGAGTCCTGTGAAGCTGCACCAGAGAGTCTGAGACTTACAGACACAGGACGGAGCCAGAAGCACTGCCTCCCATCTGCCTCTGCAGCCCGAAGGCTCTCATTGAGAATAATAAAGATGTGAAATGAATACTGTGAGCGACTCTAATGAGCGAGCGTGCAGCGGTGGCGAGTCTGATGTGGACGGCTGAATTACACGTTTGTGCACCACCATGTAAACCAGGACCTATTCTAAACTGAGAGCTGAGGCTCAGAGCAAACGGGCTCAAGCACATCAAAACCATCGCAGACGAGAACTTGTACTTAAAGCTGCTTTTAAATAGCTTTAAAATCAGATCGTCCCTGACAGCAGTTATATCTTCATGCTCTTTTAGCTCCTTGTTGAAGCGCTGAGAAAACAAACCGGGAACTTTCACTACAACAACAGGTCGTTAGGTCGAAGCACAGAGTCCGTCCTGCGCATCAGGTCATGAACATTCATCTAGAGGCTGAGTTTGATGCTTCTGACATCTATGGAAACTTTAGACGCAGGTTTGAGTCAGCGCTGAGAAGAAACACTCAGCATGAAAAGACAAACCTCAAAGGAAAGTTTCCCAAATGTACGGTGGCTCTGAAGGCTCAACTCACGGCAACGTCATCCGTTTGACAAAACATGAGCTCAAAGTGTTTCTGGGGACACAAATTAGCGACGGACCCTGCTAAAGGTCAATGCTAAGCTAACCAAACAAACTCAGCTCGTCATTGAACGCCACTTACAGGCAGCCGTCTGCACGACTAAAGCGCCCCAGAGTGGTCCGTCACTTTATTGTGTCCCCCCAGAAACACAATCTGTGCATGTGTTTCTTGTTTGTGTTGTATCTGCAGTGCTTTGAGCTCTCCGGGCCACCGTACATACGTCTCTTATAAACTACTTGGTTAGTTCTTTGACCTTCATTAGATGCGCTGCCTGTTCAGCTGCAAGCACGTTACAGTCCTAACTGTGGACGCATGCAAGAGACAGTTCCTCTCAGACATGATTTGTTCTACGTGACGTACTTTTCTGCTGAAAGAGGATGTTGAGAGCGAATGACTTCTCTGCTGGTCGGTGCGTTCAGGTGTCTTTATGGTCCATGTAAACTTTGGTTTGTCCACAGTAACATCCTCCGTCTCCTCTGCTTTCTTCTGTCTGTTGATGCACAACGTTTGATAGTAAATCTTTTTATCGTCCACATTTCACATTCATCACTTCAGGACACATTCAGTATCTACGCCACTTAAGGGACATGCTCCAAACATCTCTGATGGATGGAAAACAGGTTGTTTTGGTGGGAAACAACACGCTGAACATGAATCAGAGAGAAACTGTTGGATGATGTGACAGAGGATTAAAACTTTATCTAATGGTAAACAAACTGTTTATTGACCTGCAGTTAGTTAAAGAAGCCTATTGTCATAAAGACCTGTCCTTCAAGCTCAGGTTTCTGATTTAACAAAAAAAAAAAAAAAAAAGTAAGACTAACCTCACAGGTGACTTCTGTTTCTGCAGGTAGATTTACACTATACAGAAAAAAGGTGAACTATATAAACAGGTGAAACCTCTCTCACAGGTAAATATAAGCGCCTACATAAAGAGGGACAGCGGTGTTTCTCCATCACGTCCATCCAGCCGCTCACTTTGCTTCATAAAGCTGCTGGGCCTCGACTTTCTGCAGTTTAGCAAACTTTAAAAACTCGTTTTAGATGTTAGCTTCTTCCCCTAAACTTTCCCTCTGTGGCTGTGGCTGCTTGTCCCACAGGCACAGTGAGTTTAATAGCACCAGACAACCAAACCACCCTGTTTACATCCACATACAGTTTGTTAAACGAGACTTTTAATGTCACTTGTTTTGGCTCTTACCTTTGTAGCTGGTTGTTAGCTAGCTAGCCTGCTAGCATCGTGCCTCCTCTGCATCCCCACAGGCTGAGCTCCAGTGGCTCTCCCAGATTTCTGCTCTGGGTTTTATTTCTGCTCACATGGACAAAAGAGCCGAAGAAGACGCCAACACACCGTCCGACAACGTCCCCACGGTCCAAGCGAAGTGACCGGGACGAGGTGCAAACATCAAGAGTCGCGTTTTAAAAGCGCAAACTGGACTTTTGCTCGAGACGCTAAAACTCTCCAACTCAATAAAGTAAAGCAATGCTGTGGTGCGTTAAAGCGCCGTCGGACACAGGAGCTTCCCTAACAACATCAAACGTTCACCATGGTAACCGCGTTTCCGACACGTGATTTACACACGTAAAGTCGAGTTAACACAAAGATTGAAGCGATTAATACAAGTCACTTTTCTGATTTAACGTGTCTGTGTCAGCGTCGCCTCAGACTCACGTCACTGTTCTTTTTCCTCAGCGTGTTTTCTTGATGTTGGGAATTTTATCGATGTATCAACAGATTGATCATAAGTAAAAAAAAACAATAAACACCAAATAATCATTTGAAAAGTTACTTTGTTTTTAATCACATTTAATGTCAGTCCAAAAACTTTCAAGTTACATTAACAACTAACAACCAGAGAGAGTTGCGAAAGTTACGAGTTTGATATGGGCAGTGAACGCCTCAAAGAGGATCGACTCCTCCGAGGCTGCGTGTGTGTGTGTGTGTGTGTGTGTGTGTGTGTGTGTGTGTGTGTGTGTGTGTGGGGACGGGGGCGGTTTACGGTCAGAGATGATGCAGGGCGTCTGGACGCCATGTTTACTGGTTATTTCACAACCATTGACGTCAAACACCCGACTTTATACATATTATATTATTTATCAGTATTATTATTTTCCAATAATCAATGACGGCAGCATGTTTTTGAAGTTGCCCCAAAGTTACACCGTGTCCTTATAGTTTCCGACGCTGGAGGTCAGCAGTGCGCTGCACAGCCCTCAGTAAACCAGTAAACCACATGGCACGCCCCTGAACACACACAGGTCATAAAAAGCCTGTCTCTTAAATTATATAAATGACAGAATGAACCAGAATAATGAATCCGACTTTACGGCTAACATGCTAACTGTGAGGAACAACAGAGAGGCAGCTCATGTTGACAACAGCTGTTCACCACAATGTGAATAGATTAAGATCAGTTTCTCACTTTAAATGACAAGTTATCAATAAGTAATAATATTATTTACTCAATAATCACAATACAAATAAAACAATGTACGTTGAAATTCATTTATTTTGATTTATTTTAAGTGAAACGTGTAAAAATCTGGTGAGTTAAAGCAACATACATTTTATATATAACAAGTTCATGACTCAGCCTACATTATACACTGTAAAACAACAATGTGATATGATAAAAAAAGAAATACAAAATTACTCACATCGACGGCGCAGCTTCAAATGTCTCTGTCCAAAAGACAGTGAACTAATTAAATGGCAGACGCAGGTTACATGAGTTTAATGATGAAGTCGTATCAGGACTCTGAAAGTCATGAGTAATAATGTCCGACATGTTTCCACTCACAGCTCAGATTTGTTAGCGACACACAACGTTTGCTGTCAAATCACTTTTCATTTTCAGCTTCTCCACCAGTTTAATGCAAATTCTGTATCTACACCATTTAAAGCACAATTTAACAAGGACACAAACATGTTTCCAAATATGTCCAATATGTTTTAATGCATGTGAAACAATGAGGTGTTTTTTCTCTTTGCTGCGTTTTAAAGAATAAGATGCATGAAACAGTTGAGTTCAAATCACTGAGAGACTGTTGGACACCTGGACGTTCAAACCTACCAACATCAAACCAAACACTGACACGTTACAGTGACATTTAATCCCATCAGACTCAGTGTTTATTTTGTGTCATTGTTAATAAAACCACATGTTCTTTTTTAAGGAACCGATCAATGGTTCACTGATATTTGGGAACCATTTGTGTTGGTTTAAAGTCGGACTCTTCAGACACTTCAGGAAACAAAAGGGAAGAATAAACATATAAATACATAAAAGTAAAATGACCATTTGTAAATGTATAACCAGCGAAACCATTTTGTTTGTTACAGGAGTGTGGCTCGTGAAAGACAACAAGGAAACCACAGCGGATCATCTGATCTCAGAGCTGCAGCGTTGGCACGATGAGTGTGAACCATCTGCACGTTGGTGTTTCCAGCTGTGCTGAATTTCACCACCAACACTGTGCAACACAGCATTTCTAAATTCAACAAGTCTGCAAGTTTTGTAGAGCTGAATAACAGCGTGGCACAAAAAGGACGCACTGGGAAATATTTGTCCGAATAATGTGAATCTCACTGATTATTTTCATT
>MU269985.1:48187884-48192884 GCA_021432705.1 Caranx ignobilis | reverse complement strand
CACATCAGGTCTCCAAACACCCACCGGCCGCTCTGCCCTGCAGAGATGGCCCACAGGGGCAGCGTCAGCACGAAGACCAGGTCTGCCAGGGCCAGGTTGATGATGAAGATGTCCACCAGGCGCCCGCTCCTCCGGCTTTTGTTGCCCACCACTAACATGACCAGGAGGTTTCCCAGAAAGCCGGTGAAGAATATGAGGTAATAGGAGACAGGCAGGAAGATGTGGGCGCCGTGAAGGTTTGAGATGGGACAGTCCGGAGGGTCCACAGTGACCGTCACATTGTCGTCATCATCATCATCATAGTAGCTGTAGTTGTAGCTGTAGTTGTACTGGTCTGCAGCGTAGGCCGCCATTCTGCCACATGAGCGCGTCTGCAGCTGTGCAGCTGCTGATCCTGCGGCTCGGCGGTTTATCTCACAGCTTCTTCATGTTACAAAAAAGAAAAGAGAAAAAAGCCACAGCAGAGGGCAGAGAACCTGCTCCTCAGCCCCCGTCCTCTCAGCGCCACCTGCCGCCACAGAGCGGAACTGCAACCACACACACCCGTCAGCGTGGGCTTTTATTTTGAAGTGAGTCACAGCGACCTGAAATAATGTCACACTTTGAATCTGGAAGTTTAGACACGAGAGGACTTTGTTCAGCATGTGATTTATGACAGGCTGAAGTTCCCTCTGTGTAAATGTGACATATGCACATACATTTAACTTCCATTTTTTTAATATACACACTTTTACATATGATTATTTACACATACACATGACATTTATACATGATACATACACATCCATCCTAAAGCCCACTGACATATGTGTTTAAATATAAAAGACACATGTAGATACACACTAACAACAGGTATATCATTCATCATATACTGTATATGTGGATGTTTATAGGGCCTTATACATCTATATATTACATTTCCCGTTGGGTCTGAAACAGTCTGAGCTCTTTATGGATCTGATGCTCTGACACTGTTCCTCAGCAGACAGGTTATCTGTGTCGCATCAGCCTTCAAACTACTGACAACACGCTCCTCTACTTTCTGTTCCTGTGTGTTGTGTTTGTGTTTTCGAGGAGCATGTACTGGATGAGTGTGACCAGCAGGGGGCAGGTGAGCTTTACTTGTGTTTCTCCGTGCCGGTGACCTCCTGCCTGAATTCACTCAGATTGTGGTTCTTTAGAAAAAGTCAGAGCTGAGCTGAAAAAGAGTCGGTTTCCTTCCCTACAGTGAAAACATGTTTACGCTTCATGATGAGGAGTTATGAAATCTGATCTGAAGTCAGCTCACATCCGCTCATCATGAATCTGTGTGTGCATATTGTGCATGGTGCATTGTTCTCTTCTGCATCACATTTATTTTTTGCATCACATGCTCTTGGTTTAGTTATGGAGCGGGAAGTGAAATGTCACCCGATGCTTAAAGCTGCACACTGGACTTTACCTGCGCTCTTCATTCATCATATTTAAACACAGTTTTAGTTTTTACTTGAGCGTGAGCGTGTGTGATGATGATCCTTCAGTGTAAACTGATCATAAATCACTTCACAGCTTCGTTTACTTCTCACTGACAACATGCAAGATTCTCCTGAAACACACACGAGCACCGACTGGACGTACTCACTGACATTCACCTGTTCGACCCTTTGACCTTTCATGTAACACTGTCAGGTTTCATCGAGGACTGGGCCCAAACGCAGACAGCCAAAACAAGAGGTGTGGTGGAACAAAAGATATTTATGAACTTACAGGAACTCAAGAAGTCGGAAGATGAACCGAGGAATGAAAGGCAGGAGAAAATGCAGGAACATGAGGCACAAACGCAGATGATCTGACAAAGACAAAAGGAGACACTGAGGTTAAAGACACAAGGCAAGACACAGGTGGTGCAATCAGGACAGGTGAAACACACTGGTCACAAGCAGGGCGCACACAGGAAGACAGGACACTGACCTTCAAAATAAAACCAGGAAACAGGAACACAAGAGGGAATGAGAGGCACAGACCATGACAGTCACATAGGACAAGAGAACAAGAGGTCAGGCTGCAGCATGCAGCGTTTCAGTTGTGCACAGTGTATCGGGAGTCATCGAGCTAACTCTCTTCTTTCTGAAGTTTCCCCCGTTCAAAGTGTTTTTTTTTTTTTTTGCATGTGTTGTTGTAAAGAGCTGCAGATATGTCTCTCACATACACACACGCACACACACAGACACACACACACACACATCTATCTGATACCTCATTGTCTGATAAATGAAACCTCAGGAGAGAAAAGGCAGTAAAAACTTTGTCACCGCAGACGTAGCGTGCAGCTTTAATATCTTTGTTTCATCAGACATGGACTGAAAGAGATGTTTTTTTTTTTTATTTGACTCACACTGTAAAAAAAAACCTCACCACAACGGAAACCAACCAGAAACTGCCTGATGCTGCTGCTTCTCTGCATCATGCTCTAAGTTTTATCATCTGATTCTTGTCTCTCTCTCTTTTTTTCTCCTCCTCAGAGTTTCTGCTGCTCACAGATAATAATAGAGACTGACAGGACAGAGGAGGCTCTGGCAGCCGTGGCCTTTGTTACCGAGAAGGAAACTGTCATCGTGACCACGTCCTCAACACATAATAGACCTCTGGAGAAATGAACTCCGTGGTCCGAACTCGCAGCCATTGTGCTATAAAGGGCCGGGGGAAACAGTGAGGTTGGAGGACAAGGCCACGTCTTACAAGAGGCCGGAGAGAGCGCGTCATTGTTCTGCAGGGAGTTTCAGTTAAGAAAGCACGGTGAATGAATGACCTCCTTATAGGATCCTGCTCCACTTCTCCAGCTCTGTGCGTTATTCAAACATGTTGCACCCACTTCTTCACTCTGCAGTGTCCTGTAGGTGACGTGTGTGTGTGTGTGTGTGTGTGTGTGTGTGTGTGTGTGTGTGTGGATATACTCATCACGGCAGAAAATCCTGTCAGCGCTCATTGTTGGGTTTGACATCGTTCTCTCTGGCGCTCAGCTGTACCTTTTCCCTTTTAAAAAGTTTTAATTCTTTCTCCTGCATTCTTGCTGCTCTGTCAGCGGAGCGCCACATTCCTCTCCTCGAATAAGTGCTGTCTCACTCCAATTGAGCAGAGTAAATGTGAGAGAGCCAGTGAATGGAGCAGCCTCAATAGGAGAAAATAAACAATTGCATTGGTCCATGGGTGCAGCGGGGGAGAGCGGATGAGAGGAGGGAGGGAGGGAGGGAGGAGGAGGAGGAAGGCCTCCCCTTAACGTGCTAAGATTCCCATGGACACTCAGGCCTCAGTCTGTTTGGAGGAGGATCTCGTAAAGTACTTCAACACTGGATGATTTCTCTTTCTCTGTTTTTATTTGAGCAGAGAAAAGGGTGGTATGCGTCAGGGTGATTGTTAGACATGGGCTGGGTCACATGCACACACGTGCTCACTCCTACACACACACACACACACACACACACACAGTACAATTTGCTCCTCACTTGTCAAGTGCTGAGTCTCAGAGAAGGGATCCATTGTCTGCGTGTGAAAGGTTCTTGTTTTTAGCTGTTGAACTAAATCAAAAGTTGCTGCGGCACAAAGAGTCGACCGGCCTCCGTCCAGCGTTCAAGAGCTTTCAGCTGTTCCCTTCTGTTGTTCAACACACATAACTTCACCGATTTAACACACACAAACATAAAGATTAGAAACATGAAAAGTCATCTCCCTCTCTCTCTCTCTCTCTCTCTCTCCTCCTACAGCTCTTATCGCTCTACAGACTCTGCACTTTAAACCCATTATTGAATCAATATGATTGATTATAAACAACATCCAGACCTTGTTGTGTAGTTGTTTACACACTGTAGACTCTGCTCTGTCTGTAACTATACAACACACACTGAGCAGTAGATCATTGCCTGTAACACAAGGACATTAACAACTTTAAACTGGATAAAACAGCAAAGTGAAAACATCACAGCGTCGTTTGTGTTGCACCTTTATATCATCGCTGTTTCATACAGTCACATGATCAACATGATGATCATCCTTTGAATCTATAACCCACCGTCAGGTTGTGTAGTTGTGATGAACTCATGTCGTAGTGTTTTAAAAACCACTTGGATAAAGTTTGTCAGTGTAAAAGTGTCAGGTGCAGGAGGAGGAGGTGAAAGAGGTTGTAGGTTGGGTGTTGCCAGGTGGTTGCTATGGTTTGTGGTGGAGATGGGGTTGCTAAGGAGTGTTCTGTGGTTGTCAGGGAGTTGCATGTGTTTACTGTGGTGGTGTGGTGACGGTGACGGGTGTGTGTGTGTGTGTGTTGTAACAAGTGAGTTGACTTTTCACTTTGGTTTTGAATCCTAGTTTCAGCTCCAACGTGTGCGCGGTTCTGAAGTTAAAGCCTTGTTCTACAGATACACAGGAATACACTGATCATGCCACAACATCTTACACACAACCTGTGATGTAAACATGCAAACTGGGGAACAGAGAGTGATTCCATTTCAAATGGATCTTTATTGTTCAGGAAACAACAACAACAGCAGCTGAGTTTGTTTCTTCATCTGAAGTTTGCAGCTGCGTGTCATTAATATCACTGAGATCCTGTGGTGAACAATAACAAGACGTAAAACTGAGAGGAGATGGTTGATGCTTTACATAATAAATAGTGACAACATCACTTTAGATGATAATGATGGGATCATGGACATGTGTGTGTGTGTGTGTGTGTGTGTGTGTGTGTGTGTGTGTGAGACCAGACCAGCCAGTTGTCGGCTGTACTGGTCTTACTCCTGGTGCGACCTCGTCTCCCAGGGGGAAAGTTTTTTTTTTTTCAGAGCAGATGGTTGCCACGGTGAGCAGAGATGATGAGAGTCAGAGTCAGCTGACAGGGATGGGGGTGGGGGGTGGGTGGCGTGTGGCGTGTTCCAGCTTGTCCCTGTGAAACCAGACAAGAGAACGAGTGCGTAGAGAGATAATGTAACTAACAGAGGAGGATGGAGGTGGTGATTATTGATCCTGTACTG